>VWZW01002784.1:1734604-1766528 GCA_013397115.1 Edolisoma coerulescens
GCTGTGTTTGCCTTTGTTCTACTAATAAATGTTCAATAATACACTGCTGAAATTCCAGCTCGTGAATTCATTTTTCACACTGTTAAAAAAAAAAATTAAAATTATCTGGGAGATTTCTGCTACAATTATTTCATGAAACTGCACGTACCTCAGCATCACCTGTGTTGCCAGTAACCCTCAGTCTGGACATGGCCATTGAGCAGCAAGTGTGAGGCCACATTATCTGTTTCTTTGTGTGACAAGTTAATTCTACAATCCATTATTTTCATGGGCAATAAATTTCACAAGGAAGCTCGTCTCTTGGTAACTTTGTGAAATATTTCTCCTCGCTTTTGCTTTCACCGAAATGATATGGCTGTTGTGAGTCAAGTGCTGATAACATCCCCCCCGTCCTGACCCAGGGCAGTACCAGGGCTAATAAACATTGCTGACAAAATGTTTCAAACACAATTGCAACCTCCTTGTCACAGCCTATTTTAGAAGACAAGGCTTCTCTACAAGCTATTTTACAATTCTACTAAGAGCTGTTCTCTGAGTAACAGACCTGAGTACTTGTGAACATTCTACGGACATGTCATACGGCTGGGGGTCAATTAGGGTGTATAAGCCCAGCATGGCGAAGGCATGACAAAATTGACAGTGTTAATGCCTTGGCAATCCCATTTTATACAGCAATCCATGTGTTAAGAGTATTTTGCCCATATAATTTTTAAAGTATCCGGCAAAACCATTTTTCTTCAACTTACTTGGTAGAATATACATCATCCAGACATTAATTATGATCTGAAAGTGAGAGGAATTTAATTCACAGTTTAAATTTCAGTAGACTTATGAGACATTTATTTGAATATTGTGAGAAAAATAATTTTCCTAGGTTAAAATCCAGCTCCATGTGTTAAAGACATGAGCTGTCAAGACCTTACTTCAGAAGTCCCATATCTTAACCCTAATTATTAATCCATTGCTTCCCTGTCATTAATTAGAAGGGGCTGACTTGGACACTTTGTTGCTGGGCAACTATGAGAAAGATCAGCAAACTTTGTATGAAAGATGAGGTATTGAATATCCCCAGCCAGGTCTCCTTCATGTTCTTGAATGCACTCTAATGTGGTCAAGTACAGCTTGATGTCGTTTCTTGGACATTTTTTAAGCAAAGCGAATACCTATGGTAATCAGCTAAACTGATTTTGTTCAAACTCAAAAAAAAAAAAAAGAAAACAAAAAGAAAAAAAAAAAGAAAACAAAAAGAAAAAAAAAAAAAGAAGGAAAAGAAGGGGAAAAAGCGGGAAAAAAGGTGAAAAAAATGAGAAAAAAAGGTGGAAAAAAAGAGAAAAAAAGGAAAACAACCAAGTAAGGTTCACATAGGGCGATTCAAAGGGATAATTAGGCAACAAAAATACTGGTGTTGACATAATAACATTACTTCTAAAACAAATATTATGGGAAGACACGGGATGGAGTTGAGCTGCAGGCTGTGAGACCTGCCTGCAGAAGCACATGGCAGCACAAAGGCTTGTCTCCACCTGACCTTAGGGGGAAGAAATGCCACAGGACAGACCCCTGCAGAGAGCAGCCTGCTGGAAGCTGACAGAGGGGCGAACAGCCCGTGATCACCCCATAGAAGGACATTCAGAAAGTGCATTGCTGATGTGGCAGCGTGTGATAGGTCACTTACTGAAAATTGCCATGTAAGGAAATACTGTGTCTTTAAGAAGTGTATAAAAGCAACTCGTTTCCTTTGAATAAGCGATCCAGATCCAGATCCAGATTCCCCACATGGTGAAGTCCATGTTTCAATTGCTGACAAAATATAATTACTCTCTCTTGCCATATTAACTGAAGATCACAGAGCTGTGCAAATGGCAAACCAGTGAATAACAAAAGGAAAGAACATTTCTTTCAGAAAGGTGCACACTGGAGTATTTTTCTACTTATTTTGTCCACCTAGCTAGTAGTACAGACTGATCCTTTTGCATTCTATACCATGCACAGTGCTATTCTACTTCAAAACTGAGCACTTAAAGGGATTAGTGTTTCTTGATTGCTTTCATGAGATAATATAGCCTTGTTCTCCTCTATGCTTTTTACCCATAATCTTTTCTTTCCAAGGGGAAAATTCTGATTAGCCCCATGCTTTGAATAGCAGAATTATTTCCTAGAGTGTGACAATTGTGTAATCATTCAAATAAGCCAGTAAACAAGCCAGTACAAATGTATCTGCAGCGTAACAATTCTGATTCAATTGAAATGAAAACAGTCAAAAATCCACAGTAACAGAGTTAAATTCCCTTGAGGGTTCAACAAGTGAAACCTCTCAGGCTGGAAATACCTGTTTTGATTTCTTAAACAGATTAATGCATCAGCCTTACAGAATATGCTGTGTGTTAAAATACAGCAACATAGACAGAGACCAACGAAAGCAGTTCACAAACAAGCTGAAATTGCTTTAGTGAATATAAAGCAGAATCAACATTGTAGCTCATATAGGCATCTGGGCTTGGAAATAAATTATGTGAGATTTTTAATAACTTTTTTTTCAGAGATGAGCTGAACCTTTCACAGTTTAAATTAGAACAGAAAATATGCATGTGACTTTTCAGAGAGACATGGGGGGACTTGTAGAGCACTGAAGTCAGAAAAAGCAGTGATGCTACAATTTCTGTTACCTGATGGTTTATGCAATGACAAAGTCATGGCCAGAATGGCTTTAATTTAATGCATGGTTAGAAGACCAAGAATGCACAATACACCCTACAATGCACTCCTGCACCATAGCTGAGATGAAGACTCTATGGCTATACCTGGAATGCTGCCCAACATTAACTGCTACTTTCTTTGAGGAACTCTGAAAAATGTGAAAGGACTTCCAGAAGGACTTAAAAGAATATTATAAAGCCCAGGGAACCTAATAACAGAAGAACTTCGAACTACTTAGTTTGTTGAAGAGGAAGCTCAGAGTTGATTCAATTGAAGTATCTGTTTAGAAGATTTCTAATAGTTGAAGGAAAGGAAGATTCTTTAGCTGGAAGCTAAGCCAAATAAAATGAGAACAGAAATAGGACCACATTTTTCACAGTGAGCTCCCCGAATTACCTACTCAGGAAGCAGGTGTTTTCTCCATCATTCTTAGTCTCTCTGGAGAGCAGGTAGGAGCTTTGCACAATAGTGTTTGGAAAGAGACATCTTGAAACTTGCTGAAACACATTTCTGCAGCCTGTCCAAACATTGAAACTGCCAGCTTGCCCAGATGCAGCAAAAAAAGCTCGTGATTCAGTATGAGCTGCCTGCTGCTGCCTGCCATTACTGACACCAGTAGGCTGTGTAGAAGCTATTTCAAATCTTCCCAAGGCTGACACAGCTGAGAGGAGTAAGAAGAATGTATTACTTAGATCTAAAGGTTCCAGTGCTCTGCCACAGGACCAAGCAGGATCACAGGTACTCTAAGAACCAGCCTCAGAAGCCCCTTTGGACCTCTTCTTTCCCATCACAGGTGGGTTCAGCCTCCCAACCAGCATGACCCTGGTGCCAGCCACATGACATGACTCTACCTCAGGAACCATACTTGAGTTGTCTGCATGCCTTACCAGGCCCAGGTCACCCTCTGATCAGCCCTCTCAATGTAAATATAAAGTTAAACCCTCTCCATATAAGGAGAGGACATCCTGTGAATTTGGTTGGACAAAGAGGCAATGTGTGGAAAGGGGACATGGGGAATAGGGTTGTTTTGAGTATGTGGTGGTGTGATGCGTGAGAGGCATTGCTGTTGGGAGTTACGTAACGAGATAGGAAACATAGCTGCAGTAGTGGACAGATGTGTTAACACTCTCTGCCTGCACATGAGTGACCATCACATGAATCATCAGCACCAGGGTGCAAAGGCAGGAACCTGCAGAGAAAAGACCAGGAGAGCCAAAGACCTTCTGAAGGAGCCTCCTGCCAGGCATAAAGGATATAAAAGACTGTTTAGATATCTCTCCTGAGCTCAGAAAGCATAGAGGGTGCTTAAAATGTTCTGGTGAGTCTGTGAATAATTCTTGGAATTACACAGATTCACTCAGAACTGAACAACAGTGTCAGCAAAGCTGTGGGACTCAGCTGGACCATCTCACTGCCCTGGGACGGTACCTACCTGGCAAACCAGCACAGCTCCATGGCAGAGCAAGGTATGACTGTAAAATATGAGTTGGTTGTGTTTTATAAAATTTTCTAATTGAAATGTCAGTGCAAAGGAGATAATTGACAAGGAAACTTCAATGAAACTATTAACATTTGGTGAGACTATAAATATGATGAAGTGTATGAGACCATTGTAATAAATATGAATTGAATCATACAAGGCTGTACTGTTTGTATATTCTGCATAAGATAATCTCCTTTGCAGAGGGGGGGACACTTAAGTTCTTGTTAACAAGAGGTTACAGTGGAATCAATTATTAGAAGCTTCTAAAAAAGAGCACTGCATTTACAATTCTCCTGTGTAAATTCAATGACAGTTCATCTCTCTTGACCTGTAATTTTGATTTGTGATAATGTAGTCTTTTACATCACTTATTTCTGAAACTTTAACTTTAAAAATCTTCTCTTTTAGATATTTGTCTTGGTTTGAAAGACAGGCGTTTGCCAAGGAAGGCGGGAAACCTCCCTAGGAATGGAAAATATGACCCCCTTCCCTCTGAATTATTATAACTTAGAAATTTAGGGGCTTTCAGGCAAAGATATGAGAAAAGGAATAACAGTTCTTTACTAGTATGTGTATGTGTAACAAGGCAAACAAACAACAACGGCAGCAACAACAAACAAAACCAGAAACCCAGTAACAGTAACTTCTCTCTGCTGTCAGGCGCCTTCCCCTCAGAGAGTGTATAAGAGATTTCCTTGACGTGGAGACATTCACATCGAGATACTTCCTTGGAATTGAGAGAAATTAGGAGATTCTCTGCACACCACCATCATTTGTTAGTAAGTGATATTGACTCCTAATCTGTGCTGTTTCTGTGCTAGCTGTCACATAGGTACCTTTATTGTCGTGCACTGTATTTTATCTACTAGTAGTTCTTTTTGTGTTATGCTGTGCAGTAAGTAGTCTGTTTAAAGTCTTATATCTGTTTTCCTTGGTCTCCTCAATAAATAATTCATGTTGTAGTAGGCCTGATCAGTCATTATTAAGAATCGGGAGTAAGAGTGGGTTTTGGGGTGCTGGTCACCTCAATAAAGCTGCTGTCTACTGCCAGAAACCTGTCAAAGGCAGGGACTTGTCTAAGCTCTCCCCTCTCGCTTTGTAACTGACATACAATACAATTTTACCTCTTTGTGAAGATTCTGTGATTTCAACTTTTCCTTGGCATAAGCCTCCAACTTGACTCAGCAAAATAAGTTAAAATATATCTTTATTTTGTATTTAATCTATTAAATTCAAAGGCCTAAATATTGCCAACAGAGGCAGCTGAAGATGCTGGAAAGAGCTCTGCAAATTTAGTCTGACTGAGGTCAGTGGCAGTGGCCTTGATCTGGGCCTGAATTAGTCCAGCTGCTGACTGTGTGCTTTGAGCTCTGCCACAGGCATTGCCCCCTCTGGACAAGCTGTTTCTCTGTGACTGCGTCCTCCACAGCCTCCCCACCTGTGGGAGCCTCTGTCATTAGACATCTGTGGGTAGTTACCTGGAGTCACCAGGAGGGCTATCAGAAGAGAAGTTCCAGACAGACCTCTGGAGGGGTTTTCTGTACTTGAGAGGCAGGCTGGAGGCTCACTGCTGTCATGTAATCCAGGTGTGCGTGAAGAAGTAGGGTTACACACCTCCATACAAAGGGAAGTTCTATTAAGTTACTGTTTTCATGTCTTACGAGATGTCTAATAAGCTTACTTGGACAATTTAACAAAATGGGTTTCCAAATTCCCAGGTAATCTGTCTCAAAAAGTGACCAATAACTAAAATGGTAAGGCCTGCATAAATCAATTGTTTTACACAAATATCTGATACGTTGTCAGTTTAAGCCTTGAAATTTGCAAGTTATTTCAACCAGGTCATTGTGGAAATAATTACAAGGAAATTTCTTTGGAGGGCAGCTACTTTTTATAATAAGGGAACATATGCCTGAGTTTTATTTTTCTGAATGTGCAAAATTTCCCAGGTGGGGCAAATTGAGCCAAGAACAAGACAATCCAAAGATATGCTAAGTCCCTTAGGAATACCAGCATAAAAACATGATGCTGAAATGAACTGAGAGGTATCTCTTCTTAGTGGATAATATCAATATTTTATAAAGTACTCTTAAATCCAATATGTTTTTAGGACAACTTCTTAGTTTCTTGCAAAAACCCCCCCATTGCATTCTGCTGTAAACCACATAAAAAAAAAAATTCAATAACATAATCATCCTATCTTTGCAGTGATACATTATCCTGTTATTATCAGATTAAGACTGGTTTTTTGGCTAATGAATCAGATGGAGGGATTAAAATCTGCATATGCAAGTGAAACATGAAACAGCCAGAGGAAGTAAAGACAATTTGATAGGACAGATGGGCTGGGAGACAGTGACATGCAGTGTCCTACCATGGCTGGAAAGAAGAGTGGCAAGTCTGTCATGAAAGTGGATTGGCAGATATACATCAACAATGGCACTTTGGCAGCCTGGAGGATCTGCTCTTCTTGCCTCCAGCTTTCTAGGATACAGGTTTTTCAGAACGTTTTGTATGAGGGCACACACAGGTGACACAGATGATGAACTTCACAATGAACTGTCACAACTTGGAGTAGTTATATATCCCATCTACAAAAGTGCTCCAAATGTGGCCTTATGTGTCAGCAACTGCTGCATCAAATTGATGACTGTCTTCCCCAGCATCTAACCATTTAAAGCTGTGATGGGCACCTATTGAAATGCACTTGCTAAAACCATTGCCTCTACTTAGCTCCCCCATCAGAGTAATGCCCAGTGGTAATGCCTTTTCTCTTCTGCATGGTTTGTGGTGCTCAGTGCAGCTCTGTGTCCCTGGAAAACCAACAGCAGCTGTGCAAGTGGCATATAGACTCAAAGATACTACAGGCAGTTTCTGAATCACAGAGGATCTATATTAATTACATTTCGTCGCTTTGTACTGGAGGAAAAAAAAGCTAAAAATAAGTCTGTTTTCCCTGTTAATCCTCTTTCTCCTTTTCAGTCTTTTCATTCCATTTCTCTTCCTTAAATGCCAGTTGCATACACAGGACTAGTTCAGAGGCATCCCAAACCATGTTAGAAAGAAAAGTTTGCTTTATGTGGCTTTCAAGAGTCTTTGATTCTTGACTAATCTGAGTGGGGGTTGACTTCCCCACATCCCTGGAGCCCGCCAAAGACACCCAGGAACTGCCTAATTACCAGCTGTATATCGGAACTGTCAGGTTTTTCCATCGTGCTCTTCTGTCTCTCTTCCCTCTGACAAGCTTCTTTTTCATGCATCCTTTCTTACATTCATTTGAAGAGATGCTTTTTTCCTTTTGTCCTTTCAATATTTTTTCCTTCTTTATTTCTTCAGCTTCACCTTCTTTCTCTCAATCAAGGTGATTTTTATTATACGCAAATGGTCATTCACTGCAAATTGCAGAAATCTAATGTATAGCACCAGAAGTCTTTCACTATTTCTCTGAGATTTCTCATGCTTTCAGTCTGAAAAACTGCTTCCAGAACCATAAAGATATGCTTTGGATGTTAACTTTTGATTTTTTTCATTTCTCCTGAGCTCTTCTTCATACACAGTTCCTTCATCCCATGCATCTCCAATTTAATCTTTAAAAATAGCTTCTTTTTGAGCTCTCAGATCTTTTAAGGATGTGAGCTGCATTTTAAGTTAGCACTTTTCCCCTTCCAGTTTCTAAATCAGAATTTCCCACAAAGATCACTACTTCTTTACACAGTGAACTATTTTCAGAGACATAGTCTAGCATTTTCATTACTCTTCCACAAGAAGTCATTTTCTTTAACACTGTTACTCATACTCTGTTTTCTAGGTCTTCATCTCCCTCTTCACTGATCTGTTCCTTATTCTTCCTTTGTGGTTCCATTTAATCATCATTTGCATTGTGTACAGCTGTTGGCTTCTTTTCCCCTAGCTATTTCATTTCTGCTGGAGGCATCTATTTCTGCTGCATCTCTCCCTGAAAGTACCCCTCCTTCTACAGTAAAAGTGGCAGTGTCTTTTAGCGACTTAACTAAACTATTTCTGCCAACAGCACTTACGGTTTCTGCAAGGGGACATCTTGCATTGCATGCAAGTGATAGCTTGATAGAAAAGCTTCATTAAAAATAAGAGAAAACTAAACCTCAGGTCTGACTCTTCTCCCTGTTTCAGCAACATGAATTGCAGTTGAGCTATTCCCCATTTGTGTGAGGAAAAGAGAGGAGGATATGGCCCTCAATGCGCCAGTAGAGCCTCTAGATCACCTGCACACATATTGGGACATAGTTTTTGAGTACTGTAGTTGTAAGTAGTATGAATTTCCAAATAATTGAGAAAACTGTAGACCCCTGTTCCCCTCCCTCCTCTTTCCTATTAGTACTCATTAACAAATGCATACAGTCATGAGTACAGGAGTAGCTTCCCAGTCCTTCCACTAACATGGTGGCCACACTCAGCCATGTGTGTGATTCAGCAATCAGGAGTCCCTGTTTGTGTCAGAGATATTTCCCTGCTTTTACAGAACAGCTCTTTTGCCCAGGATGAATTTTGGTTCTTCATCAGTTTTCACCTAATTTGTTTCAATGGAGAAATGTTGCTTTGTCAAGACGGACACAGCAGCACAACACTTGTTGTAATCTGAAGCTGTAAAAAGTTTTTTTATTTTCTTTACTGCTATTCTTATAGTTCTTCACAATTGCTGTGGCTTACTGAGATTGGCTGCTTAGCAAACAATGACAAAGCTGTCTAACAAACAATGACTACTTAAGCAGTACAACAATTAGCTATACAAGTAAAAGTATAGTTGTTACATATTATCTGCAAGTTCTTCCTTGTACACACTTAATGTCTCATAACAAGAACATCTTTTCTTTGTGTCTGGAACATCTTCTCTTATTGATTATCTTCTTAGCTTTCTCTGTAAGTTTCACTAAAGCTACAAAATTTTACAGTAAAAAATCTCTCGAGTAAATTCTGACTGTCTTTAAGTCTGACTGTGAGGCTGTCAGTCTAGCTGTCAGCCTCATCAGAGAAAAGTCTATTTTGATGAAAGTCAACATCCTGGACAGTGTGGTATGACTTGTCAGAAGCAAATAAGTTTGCAGTCAGATTGGGACTGTGTAGCTGCAGAGATTTTTGTAGTCAGCAAGCTGACTACACTAAATTTAATGCAAGTTGGGAATAACTATTTAACATTGCATTGGCTACAGTGTGATGAAGCAAGGCAAGTTGTGGGCTACAGCTCTAGAAAGATTAACAGACTGTTGTTCCCCTCTCACCATGAGCTGGCATAATTCTGTGTTGCTACTGTCATCACTATTTGCCTCCTACATCAGTAGGTTTGATTCTGTGTCTCACAGCAAAGCTGATTTCTAGAACGCTAGTTCATGTGCTTATGAGTGTTCACATAAGCATATAAATACCTTCATGAATGTTTTCACAACTTGAGATCCATAAAGTTTAAAGCACGTGCAAGATTAAGAACTACAGCATTTGAAAATAATAGATGTCTTCTGAATTAGGGCCAGAGTCCAGAAATACATTTGGTGTAACAACCTAGAAGCGTGTGAGTTGAATGAGTAGGTCTTTGAACATCACTCCTCAAAATGTTATGGAAGTATCAGGCAAGCTGACACTTGAGGTATAGAAATGCAAAGCCTTTAAAAATGTGTAGAACTGCTTTTTTCTCCAATTATTCTAGCTCTTGTTTTTCATATTACATTTTAGCTACATACTTGTTTATTTAAGCTTTCTGTTTTTGTTATAGAAAACCATGGTGCATTTTGAATTAGTATACAAAACAGCGGACATCTACAAGGAATATGTAAAATGCGAATCACAATGTTCAATACCAGTAGTTCAAGGAAGAAACTTAAACCAAATTTAATTTTAAGGCTTCATCTTTCTCTTACATGTTTCTTAAAACTGAGTTAGTTATTCTTCACTCTGCTAAAAATAACTGATGACATGGCAAGTCTCCATATTTAGTGATTTATTTTTTCAGAGTATTCTCCGGATAGCAACCTTGGCCTGGCTGTGAGCCAGACAAATCTCTTTGTGTTTCCTTTCTTTCATTCAGCCTTTTAAAAATGCTTTGCTTCTAAGTTTTTAGCCTAGAGCTGTAAAAAGGCAACTTGAGACAATAGAGATCTCAGGATATGATGTGATTCATAGGAGACACACCAAATTTTAAAAGCACTTTCAGTCTGGAGCTTTAAAAGCTTCAATTAAAAACTGTGTTTGAACCCAAATAAATGGATCATCCTCAAAGACAATTGTACTCTAAAGCTGGAGAAGCAACTTTTTCTAGAGCATATGCCAAGCTGTATTTTCCTTCTCAATTTAGAGGCTACAGGCAGCTCTGGTAGATCAATGGGAGCAGAGGGATGCTACCTCATAGAAAGGTGATACCAATCAACCAGTTGGCAGTACCTTACCTCTGAAGGATGGGGACTGCCTGTGTTCTCTAAATTCAAATGATTTCACTGGATTCAGAAGAAACTAGAAACTTTTGTCTTCCACAGCTGAATTTTCAAATTGTAGAATTTCCCAGCACTGTCCCAAATTGCCCTGTGGGCCATTCAGAATAGGCTCCTGTGTCACAAGTTGTTGAACACTGGCCTTTGATATTATTGAAGGTAAGTGGACTATCATTGCTTAAGTAAGAAGAACTTTTGTGTGCATAATCAATATGACAGAATTTAACCTTCTCTCTTGATTTCAAATGCCAAACACTGTGAAGCACAGTCATGGAGGGTTTATCCTTTTTTTGATTCTCTTGTATGTGCTACATATCCCTTTCACCCCTAGCAGCAGTGAAAACAAGTCAAACTTGCACAAATACCAATTCAGTGCTGAGCAACAGGCTGCATCCTATGTCCAGGCTTTCATTGGTCTCCAGCAACGGGGACTTGTAAAAACTGCTGATGAATCTTTACTGGAGAATGATGGGCAAAAGGGAAAACAAGACAAGCTGCTGAAAGGATGATCATCATCTGTTCTCCAGAGTTTCTTCTTGGGCATTGATTACTGTTTTCACAAGGCTTTCACCAGAAAGCCATAGCCAACATGCAGCATAGTTGTGATGAACTTTAATAATGACACAGTGCAGCTGAGAAGGTGTTAGGCCTCAGAATGAATTTTTGCTACACAGGAGCATGCCAGGCTAAAGTAAATGTGCCTCAAGTTAAGGGCTGCAAGGAAATTGTTTTTCTTTTCAAATCCTTCATTGTATGTCGGAATTACTGTTCATGTTGCCTATGCGAACTTCGGAGACTGCTTTTCCAGACACAGTGTTCCTGGAGCTGTAGGCTCTTTGACTCACTTAACCCTAAACCTAAGTCTCGCCCTAACCCCAGCATTAGCCATAACCCAAAACTAAGACAATGAGTTTTGCAGATCAGCGAGATATAGGAGCCGCAAGGTTGGGGCCCTGCCAGGATGGCCTTGCCAAGCCATTTCCAAGCTGAATGTTCCTGGAGCTGCAGGCTCTTTGACTCATGCAACCCTAACCCTAACTCTAAGCCTAACCCTAAGCCCAGCCCTAGCTCTAGCCCTAACCCTATCCTATTGGTTTTCCAGATCACAAAGATGTAGGAGCAGCAATGCTGAGGCTCTACCAGGATGGCCTTACCATGACATTTCCAGCCCTAGAGTTCCTGGAACTGTAAGCTCTTTGACTATCTCAACCGTAACTGTAAACCGAACACCTAACCTTACCCTAACCCTAAACGCAGCCATAGTGCCACCCCAAACCCAAGATGATGGGTTTTCCAGATCAGAAAGATGTAGGAGCAGCAAGCTTGAGGCCTTGCCAGGATCGCCTTGGCACGCCATTTCCAGCACTAGTGCTCCTGGAGCTGTAGGCTCTTTGACTCTCTCAATCTTAATCCTAAACCTAAGCATAAACCTAACCCTAAACCTAGCCTTATCCCTAGCCCTAACACAAAACAGGTTTCTTTGCTCCTCCAACATCTTTCTGATCTGGAAAACTCATAGGATTGGGTAAGGGCTAGCACTAGGGCTGTGACTAGGGTTAGGTTTACAGTTAGGGTTGCGTGAGTCAAAGAACCTACAGCTCCAGGAACATTAGGGCTGGAAATGGCATGGCAAGGCCATGCCAGCAGGGCCCCAACATTTCTGCTCCTACTTCTTTCTAAACTCAAACATCAATGTGGATGGGGGCATTAGACTTAGGCTTAGGCTTAGGTATAGAGTAAGGGTTAGGGTTATGTTTAGGCTTATGAGGTTAGAGTTATGTTTAGGCTTATGAGGTTAGGGTTAGGGTTAAGATCAGGGTTAGGGTTAGGGTTGGGTTAGGATTAGGGTAAAGGTTACGTTTAGGTTTGTGGGGTTAGGGTTAAGGTTAGGGATAAGATTAGGGGTGTGATGTCAGGGTTAGCATTAGTTTTATGGTTAGGGTTAGTGTTAGAGTCAGGGTTAGGGTTTTGGTTAGGGTTCGGCTTGGGTTAGAGTTATGGGATTAGGCTTTCGGTTGGGTTAGGTTTCGGGTTATGAGTTTAGGGTTAGGGTTAGTGTTTGTGTTATGGTTGAGTTAGTCCAAGAGCTTATATTTCCTGGGACACTAAGGCTGGGTATCTCTGGGCAAGGCCATCCTGGTAGGGCCTCAACATTTCTGCTCCTACTTCTTTCTTATCTCGAACCCCAATGCAGATGGGCACTTCAGGCTTAGGCTCTAGCTTATGTCCTGGTTCATGGTTAAGGTTTGGGTTAGGGTTTTGTGAGTCAAAGATCCTTCAGCTCCAGGAGTCATAGGGCTGGAAATGGCATCCCAAAGCAGTCCCAGGAAAGCCCCAACGTTTCTGCTCCTACATCTTTCTGATCTGGAAAACCCATAGGATTTCGTTATTGTTAGGGCTAGGGCTGGCGGTAGCATTAGTGTTAGGTTTTGTGTTAGTTTTTAGGTTAGGGTTGTGAGAGTGAAAGAGCCTCCAGTTCCAGGGACATAAAGGCTTGAAATCGCATGCCAAGGCCATCCCAGCAGAGCTCCAGCATTGCTGCCCTTACTTCTTTCATAACTTGAACGCCAATGCGGAGGCTTAGCCTTAGGAATAGATTTAGGGTTAGGGTTACGGTTTGGGGTTAGGGTTAGTGTTAGGGTCAGGGTTAGGGTGTAGTGTTAGGGTTAGGCATTAGGGTTAGGGTGAGGGTTTAGGGTTAGGTTTAGGGTTTAGGCTAGGTTTAGGGTTAGGATTAGAGTTAGAGCTAGGTTTAGGGCTTGGGTTATGGTATGAGCTGGCGTTACAGTTTGTATTAGGGTTAGGGTTAGAGTTAGGGTTAGGGTTAGGGTTGGGGTTAGGGTTAGGGTTAGGGCTAGGGTTAGGCTTAGGGCTACGGTTAGGGCTAGAGTTTAGGCTAGGTTTAGGGTTTAAGCTAGGGTTAGTTCTAGGTTTAGCATTCGGATTTTGGTTATGGTTTGGGTTAGGAATTTAGGTAGGGTTAGGGTTATCGTTTGAGCTATGGTTCGGGCTAGGGTTAGGGACAGTTCTAGGGTTTGGGCTAGGCTTACGGTTCAGGCTAGGTTTTTGGTGAGGGTTAGGGTTTTAGTTAGGGTTAAGGCTGTCGTTAGGGTTTTAGGCAGGATTAGGTTTAGGGTTAGGGTTAGGTATTGAAATATGATTACAGGTATGGTTACATTTAGGTCTAGGGTAAGGGCTAGGCTTAGGGTTAGGGTTTTAGTTAGGTTTAGTGTTTAAGCTAGGGTTAAGGCTAGGATTAGGGTTTGAGCGAGGGTTTAAGCTAGGGTTTTGGTTAGAATTAGGTTTGCGTTTCGGGATAGGGCTAGGACTAGGTTTAGTTTTTCCCTATCTGCTGTACAAAGGGCTGCCTAGCAGGGTTCTTTTGTTGAATTTTCCTGACGAAAAACCAAGCACAAATAGTGCAGTAAGTTGTTTGCTAACCATTTATTGAAATAAAATTTAAAAACATAACATAGAGAAAAGTGGGGACGGGGGTGGAAGGAACAGAAGACAGGGGACAGCGTTTCCACAGAGCCTCGGCTATCTATCAGAATCAGTTTCACTGACGAAGTGTGCCTGTTGCGAACCGCGCGGTGCGTTTGCGTTGCTTCAGGCTGGGCGCGATTTTCAAGCGGCGGCGGCAGCAGCGTGCCTCAGACCGCGGCTGCGAGCTGGGTGCGGGTGGCGGCTGCGGACGGCGGCTACAAGCTGCAAGCAGTGACCGGCTGGGTGCCGGCGGCGGCTGCGGACGGCGCCTGGAAGCAGGGTGCTGGCGGCGGCTGCGAGCGGCGACTACGGAGCACGAGGTCTCCACGGTGATAAGTTAGTTCCCGGAGTCGGCACAGCCGGGCGAGGCAGGCACGGGCAGGGAAACAGGGAACAGGGCTCTAAGGCAGGAGAAGAGCCAGGCTGACCCTCCAAGCAACCCAAAGCAAAAGACCTCGTGGCGTTGCCGCTAGCTGTTTTTNCATTGTGACATATGTTGAGGCATATATGTATATTTGTCCCTCTCATAGCGTTAGGGTTTTGTGGTTAGTGTTGGGGTTAGGGTTGGGGTTTGGGTTAGTGTTTGGGTTAGGGTTTGGGTTAGGGCTAGGGTTAGGGTTAGGGCTAGGGTCAGGGTTAGGGTTTAGGCTAGGTTTAGGGTTAGGGCTAGGGTTAGGGCTAGTGTTAGGGTTATGGTGTTAGGGTTAGGGTTATGGTGTTAGGGTTGGGGTATGTTTAGGGTTAGGTTTAGGGTTAGGTTTAGATTTCGGTTTTGGGTTACGGTTATGGTTATGGTTGAGTGAGTATAAGAGCGTATAATTCCAGGGACATTAAGGGTGCAAATATCTTTTCAAGTCCATCCTGGCAGTGCCCTAACATTTCTGCTCCGACTTCATTGTAATCTCGAACACCAATGTGGATCGGGACTTTACGCGTAGGTTTAGAGGTTGGGCTTGTGTTTGGCTTATGGTTGGGGTTCGGGAAAGTGTTGAGTGAGTCAAACGGGTTACGGCTCCAGAACACTAGGACCAGAAATGTTATGCCAAGGCCATCCCAGCAGGGCCCCAACATTGCTGCTCCTACTTCTTTCTAAACTCGAACACCAATGCGGTTGGGGACTTTCGGCTTAGGCTTAGGTTTAGTATTAGGGCTTGGGTTTAGTGTGTCAAAGAGCGGACAGGTCCAGGAACACTAGTACTTTAAATGGATTGGCAAGGCCATCCTGGCAGGGCCCCGAGATTTCTGCTCCTACATCTTGCTGAGCTGGTAAACTTACAGGTTTGGGGTTTTATTAGGTCAATTTCTTTGGTTAGGGTTAGTGTTAGGGTTTTTATTCAGTATTGTTTACGGAAGTGGTTCAGGTAGTAATTATGTCAATTGGTTACACCTAGTGTTTTGCGTAGTTGTTAGCGGTTGGACTGGGGTGGTGGTTTGGGTAGTGATTGCGGTTATTCATCACATGTCAAGCTTCTGGTTGTGGTTACAGTAGCGGTTATGGATATCAATTATGGTACAGTCACCCATCACCCTTAAGCTCTCCCCTGAGCTGTAGTACTGTCCTTGCCTCCCTGCAGTGAGGTCTTCCTTACTTATTGCATCCTCCCTCAGATTCGGCAGACATCCTGGGCATGTCATGCAGGTTCAGGTATTACAATGGTAGCATGAGCTGCTTCTTGCCAGAGAAAAAGGAAGTGGAAGGAGAGAAAAAAAACCCAACAAACAAACAAAAAACACTCAGCCTTGGGGAAAAAAAAGCTTCCTGACTCAAATGCATAGCTTAACACAATTGCTTTATGCAAAAGTTTGTCACATGGGAGTACCAAAACATTTTGTTTAAGCAAGTATAGCATACTGTACCATAATACTAGTCTTGGCTGTGCGTGTGTCAGGGGAGTTCATATCACCATGAATCACTTTTTATGTTTTGTTTAAAGTTTTACGTTGGGCAACTCAGAGTGAGAGACATGTTCTTGTCAACTCAGGACTGTTCTCATTTCTATGATTTAAGCCTCAAAATGGAAAGTCCCTAAAACTGACATAGAAGTTGGATTCCATGCCTTGATGCACCTTCACCTCCTTTGCTTGCTTGAACATTTCCTGTATGAAAGTAAGTGTAAAGCTGGATGGATTGTTGCAATAACACTGACCTGTGCCTGGGTGAGGGTTCATCTCCTAGCACAATTCATATGATGCATTCCAAGGTTACTGAAAAATCAGACACTGCCAATAGAGAGGCCTTTCTGTCCACAGATTCCTTTGGTCTTTTCTGCCATACATCTTTCTTTTCTTTAAAAAAAACCAAACCAAACCAAACCAACAAAAAAAATCCACACAAAAAGACTCCACCCCAACAACAAAAAAAAAATCAAACACAACCTAGGGACAGAACTCAGCAAGTAAAAGCAGCCAATTAATTAAAGAAAGAATTACTCTAGGTCAAGGGAAATGAACTGACCTCTATCTCCTGACAGACTACTCAGCTGCCAGAATAACTGCTATAGTGTCGCTTTCGGGGCTTGCCCTGGGCAGGGCAATCTGGGGTTGCGACCTTCCTGGAGCAAGCGTCCCGCAAGGGAAAGGCTTTTCCAGGGGCCTTTGTAACTTCTCCGAGCGACAGGCGGTTTCAGCGAGTGTAGCTGCTTTAGCTACAAAGTGATTTCAGCTCTTAGTGATCCAGCTCTTTGTGAAATCAGCTCGTGTGATGCCCCCTGGGCAGAACCCGGGGACAGAGAGACAGGGAGCCTTGAGTAGCGAATTCCACAGGTAAAAGCTTTATGCAGCCATTCCTGCGAAGGGGGCCAGAGGCAAAAAAACTCCCCTAACTCAGGTCGAGGCCAGGGGGTTCTTTTATGGGGAAGGCAGGGGGTGGGGTGGGACTCGATCAGCCAACGGGACAGAGGTTATCTCCATAGAGGGGCAAAGCACCTTGGGAGTGGCTCTTTTCCTCACCGTAACCACAAGCAGGTTGCAGGAGGTTGGCGTTCAGGCATCTCAGCTCCAGGGGAGTGCAGGAGGCTCTTACCCTGAGGGTTCACAGCTCTCCACACTATAGCAAAGTTTATGTATAACCGAGTCACTTTTTGCTTTGAGAACATTTCCTGCCATGGTAGACCGTTTGGCCCTGAAGCCTTTGTTTTACTGTGTTTTTCACTGTCAGAAAGTGCATGGATATGCGTTACTTGTATCAACACAGCGGCAGTCAGCAATATTTTAAATATCATCAAGGCACAGGGTGTCAATGGCATCAGTTCTGACTGAGCAGAAAATTATTTCTGTTAGCAACTTTTGCCAAGTATATTTTTTTTGAAAAATACTACCCATTCCTGTACTCATGTGTCTACTCAGCGCAATTCTGTTTTACCTGTGAATACCTGGGCTGCTTCTAAATAAGCCACAGTAACATGGAGTTCCACATCTGATAACTAACCCCACCTCTTCTGTAGTGTTGGCTCATCCGCCTTTGCTCCATACGCAGTGTGCAGCACAGATACACCCGTCCGGGTAAGCTCACATGGCATACTGAAGGTGTGATTGTATCATGGGTTGGTAACAACAGCTGTGGTTGCAGTTCTCAGTGCAGACTAGCAACCAAAGCAGGCACAACAAGATGTACCAAGACAATAAAAACTGACTTAGTTTTACACTCTTAATTGTTTGGTCCCTCCCTAGAAGCCTGTCTTGTTCTTCCCTTCCATGACAGCAAGAACATGAACCTTTCCCAACTGTGAGGAACTGAAGGCTGCATCTCTGTATTGGAGCCATGGAGTGACTCAACATCAGGAGGACATACATGACATACAGGAGAATGCCTCCAGGCATGAGCTGATATATGAGTTATGAACAATGCAGCTGCTTGCCACTCACTGACCCAGCCTGTCCCCCTGGTCCCTCCTGGCCAACTACCCCCGGTTTATATACTGAGCATGGCATTCTATGGTGTGGAACATCCCTTTGGCCAGGTTGGGTCACCTGTCCTGGCCATGCTCCCTCCCAGCTTTCTGTGCAGCTCCTCACTAGCAGAGCATGGGACACTGAAACGTCCTTATTATCAGCACTACTCAGCAACACCCAAAACATCAAAGTGTTATCAACATTATCTTCATACTGAATCCCAAACACAGCATTGTACCAGATACTAAGAATAAAATTAACTCCGTCCCAGATAAAATTAGGACAATTGGATATGCAACCTTTTACATATTCATATAGAACCTCATTACCATGCAAGCTGACCACTGAGCATTTTTTTGTGCCTTTACCATCACAAAAAACCCTGGAACATGTAAAAATTATTACTGTTGTATAAGAAGAGGATGAAAAGAATTATGGAGGGTCAGATTCAGCTTTTGGGTCCACCTCAGTTTGTAGACAGCATTTAGGTGCAGAAGTCTGATACCATGAACTTCAAAACTCTGCTTTGCACTCCTAGTGCCTGAGTCCATAGTTATCAGGGTTTTAATAGTGAAGGTCCCTTGCCTACAGTTCTACTTCTGTGAATAAGTGGAACTGCTTTGATCTCTTGAGGCCTAGCAACCCACACCTCTCATGCTCAAGCTGACTAGGATCTAAAAATTATGCTTTCATCAAGTGTATCCATTGAGCAACATCTCTGGAATACATGGTCTAGACGGTAATGGCACTTATGGAATGAGTGGCTGGATTCTGTGCCTCACTGCTTATGCGAAACAAAGTTCTCCTTTCCTCTCTTTGCTCTTTCCTTCCCCCATGAACTGGGACCTTAAGTCTTGAGTTATGCAGGTGCACCAGTGCTTTTACCTCCTTTGTTTGAAGCAACTCCATTTGGCAAACAAGAATCAGGTATTCACTAAGAAAAAGAGATAAAATTATTTTAAATTTTTTTTAAAAACTGTCCTTGAAGACTTGATTAAAGCAACAACTGGAATCCAGGTGTACCACACTACTGAGGAACAGCCTAGCTGCCCTCCAGCTTGTTTGGTCTTTAAATTCTATCAGTACAAAATACTACACATTCTGTAGGAGGAATAGTTTCTCCTTCTCATTCCATCTTGACGCATTTTTACTTCCCTTCCTCCTACCCTATACATTGGAACCTGGGAACAGGAACAGCCTTAGGCAGTAGGCAGAAATCTAGGATTCAAGACAGTAAGTTTGAAGAATTGAAATCATACTTCTCACTCCTAGATGAGTTCTCCAAACACTGAAGTCTTATATGGAGAAGTGTCTGTTTCTCCTTATATTAGAATAAAGGAATCATTTTTTCTCTAACACTTGCTAGATGCTTAATCCCCATGTGCCTATGGTACATAGCTCTTCCTATTGTATTCTTCTTCAGAGGATGCACATATCAAAGTTTTAGGCATTAGAAAAAAAGCAAGTTGTTTTAAGTATCTTGACCAAACCTTTCACAGAACCTTTCACAGAGTACTCTGAGTTGGAAGGGACCCACAAGGACCATAAAATCCAACTCAAGACTCTCACAATGAGATTGAACCCACAATGTTGGCATTATTAGCACCACACTCTAACCAACAAATTAAATGGTTTGTATATGTCCTGGGTTGCAGTGTATTCTATTACCATCTCCATGAACTGTTGAAATCAGGTGGGTCGGTCCTTGCCTCCTCCCTCCGGACTATCTTCTGCTAATGGGCCATCTAGTCTCACTGCCTGACTGACAAAATTACATCATCCCAGTGTGAGATGCTCCGCCCAGAGGGAAAAACCAAGCATCCCATCCTAGATATCAGCCAAGATTCCGAACTCCGCGGGCAGCCTTTTCCACTGGATTTCCAGAGGTCAAGAGCTACCCCTCGACCTTCAGGTGAAGACCAGACCTTTTCTACAGGATCACTGCTTCAACAGAGCCATCATTCCAGGAGGACTGCAGCTATCTAATCGGACTGCTACCAACACCCTGACCGACAGGGTGTCAGGTTGTATCCTGACTCTGTCAATTCAAATCAGTGTTTCCTGCCTTTATTTTTAATTTTCCTACTAAATGATTATTCTGACTTGGTGTCTCCCCCTGGTTTGCTTTCAAACCACCACAGTATAAAATCCTGCAGGATATCTGTGTGAGCACGAGAACTGGACCCACATTTCTGAAGCTCTAAGCAACTGCTGAGGTTGGTGAACACCCTTCCTCTTTCTGGTTGATACTGCATGTGTCTGCTTGCTGTGTTAATTGCCTGGAGCAGTGTGTGGCTTCTGGTAAACAAGAGCAAAAGAGCCAGGATTCAAGTTGTGCTGAAGCCTGTTTGCTTACCTATAGTGACAACTAAGGCTGTAATAATTGCCTCCTCATTATGACTGAGAGTGGGAAAGCTGCTATTTTAACAGATCACCAGACATGTGCAGAGGCATGGAGTATTTCACTTCCTGAAGCTACCTGTCCCATACCTTACTAAGTAACCTGCCAATAAAGAGAAACAGCAGTGCTTTCACTTGTTCTGTTTTTGTCCAAGATTTATTTGTAATTAAAAAAACTATTTCTATTTCGTAAAAACAGATTTATCTTTAATTTCCTTTCCTGCTTTGATGGAAAAATAGGGCGGGGGAGAAAGCAATAACTCATCATTTGTCTTCAGTTACTAGTTGCTGTTTCTGAGAATTTAGCAGCCCATGTGAAAAGGCTTTAAATCATGGGAAGCTATTTCCTGTGTGCCTTTGCATTACTTCAGAAAATTCACCATAATGACTTCTGGTCACAGCATTTCCTGATTGCAGGATTCCAACTTACTCCTGCACACAAGAGTGCAAAAATACAGTGCTTGTGGTTGGATTGCCCAGGGAAGCTGCACCTGCAGGGAGAGGCACGGAGCATGTGATTGCTTTCTGGAACAGTAGAGCTATTAGCTTTGTGGCAAAGGCCTAGAGCTGGAAAGATTGTGTTCATTGTGTTGGGGGAATTGTTTGACTGCTGAAGCCTGCCATATGCGTGAAACATTGGTCTGCTTTCCTCTCTGTGATTACGGTTATTTCATTAAATAAAGCAGGAGAGCTACAACATTTACTGTGTAAGCATCCTCATCTGTGGCCTTTTCCTTTAAAGCATCACCTGTCATATTCCTTAAGCTAAGAGCCATCACCTTAACCAAAGGTCTAATGAAGCTGGTATTTCTGTCTAAGCTACACTTTTATTAATTTGTACCTCAGAAAGCAAATGCAAACCTTGGTTCAGCTTTTGTTATTGTTATTTTTGTTTGTTTGTTGAACAAACACTGCCTAACTATTATTAGTACAGGTTGAGTTATGATTACTGCAGATCTCATGAATGGAAGGCAGGTCACTGAGCACTACCTCAGTAATTTTTTTCCTCATACCCTCTTAACAATGAACCCTCCAGGCTGCTCACTTATACATACTATCCATAGCCTGCACTACAGAGAGGAAATTCCCTGCTAGGCAGATCCTTACAGCCATACAGCCTGAATCTATCAGCAGAATGGTGAAAAGTAGACATAAGGGAAGAAAGAGATGCAGAATCGAGTAGGTCAAACCTCCACATTCTAGGTAAGCTAATGAGAGAGAATGCACGATCAACACAGCAGTAGTTGTTCTCTCATATGTGGGACTGTGGGAAACATCTGTAAGGCTTGTTTTGGTCTAAGACACAGGAAGGAAGGAAGGAAATGTTCACACTACAGGCGTGAATATCTAGGAAAGGAATGTCCAGGAATAATAGGGTAAGTTGTTCTTCCTCTTAAAGCAGAACTGCTGATAACTCTGCATGCATGACTATAGGAAGAAATAACTGAAAATAGTACTGTTGAAGAGAATATAGCCTTCTCATCTTTAATTTTTAACAAAAAAAGATGTTTTCTGGTCTGAACAGGTTTTCACATAGCTGTGAAGATCTGAGCTCTGGTGTAATTAAGTTTTGTAGGGCAGTTTGAGGTACAGTGAGTCACTGGACAGTGAGATTGAGGTAGGGGACTGTGCCTTCACAGAGAACTTCTTGTGCTGTTTCATGTCTATATGTCATGATTTAGCTTTTCCTTCTCTTTCCCATTTGGTCTTTTGCTTGTGTGATTTGTAATAGGAACATCACAGCACTGGGTAGGAATCTCACAGGTCAAGTCCAGGCTCCCATTGTCATAAAATATTTTTAGAACGATCATAATTCTTGCCAAACTGTGCAGTATAAATCACTTGATGGTGTCCAGTCTTAACAAATGGTTATTATTTGTGAAGTGAGAGTCCTGCCAGTGAAATTAGTCTGGAATGCTCAAGTGGAAATGAGGGAAAAGGAGAAGCCAGCTGAATTAAACTAAAAAGATCTCATCACATTGCAGCTGTTGCAATGTGAGAAAACCACTTATCTAGGAGGCAAAATAGTTTCAAAAGGCTGGATGCTTGCAAAAATCTACTGCTCCACCTGCATAAGGAGTGTGGGAGGTTCTAATAGCTAATGACGTAATTTATTGATTTTCTGAGACTAAAGGAGCTGCTCTATAGCTAGCAATTTCTGTAAGTCAGCACACAAAATAGTGCTGAGATTGAATGACTTTGCAGGATCACCTGTCCACAAAACCACCAGTGATTGCAAAGCTCTTCTGCTGCCATAGCAGAATCAAATAGAAAGTACTTTATTTTTCTAGTATGCAGCTGGATTAAGAGTTTGATGGGACATCACGAGTTTAGCAATCCATCACACCAAAGCAAGGGCAGAAACTGCAGCAGGAATAACATGGGCTCTTTTGAATGGCACACAGCACAGATGATACAGAACCAGACTCTGAGCACCATGGTGTGTCTTGGGGCAGATATCAACAACATTCACAGGTACTGGGATCTCACTGGGTTCAAAACCCAGCAGCTTCTATTTGTATAAAGACAAAACACTACCATCCCATTGAGCTCCTGGTAACACACTTGTTATGTGAATTGGAGGAAAAAATAGCCTACCACAGGCGCTTGAAATGTTGCTAATCCTCATTTCAAAATATATGTTAGTGTAGGATACACAAGCTGAGGCAACTCCAGACATTGATTTGGACCGCAAAATACATTAATAATTGCTGAGTCATGGCAGAGAGACCTGGTAAAGCTGTCAGGTAGGTGCAGCAGCATCACACAAAAAACCAAGATACAGATCAGGCAGAAGGAGTAAATGGACACTCTGTAAGGGCATCCATTAAGTTCAGGAGACCAACTGTAAAGGACTTGAATTTTACAATACATAACAAAACCACTTCCAAATGAAACTTGATTCAAAATTTTCTGCATCTATGTTTCAAAGCAGTGAAAACCAGTAAAAGAAGAAAAGTTACATAAAACCTGGTGCTTCTAAAGCCCCTACTGGAAAAGGCATTCTACAGAGCTTTCTAGAAGAATTCGCTAAAACTGATACAATATTTGCTAAACCTCTATGTTATGAAATGGAGGGATAAAAACAGGGAGAGAGAATTGGTTTCAATTGCCATGCTTCCAAACATTCCAAGGTTTTAAGAAAATATTAACCTCTACCCCTAAACAAAAATTGTTGAAACTGCTGGACAATTGACTGATGTCTTTCAGAAGGACACTGGAATATATTGGGACAGATGAAACCTAAAATTATATTTGAAAAAGAGGCTTCTTCCAAACTCATCCACTGTTCCACACTACTGCAAAAAAGAGGCAGACCACTAGATACAGAAGTCTAACTGGAGTAAGATGAAACATGCTAGTTACTGTGGTAGTACTAAAAGCTTGGCTCATACCCATCTCTGCAATAATTTCAAGAACACCAGTAGCATGGCATGAAATCACCATATGTAAGCTGCATTTAAGGACGTATTTGCCTTATTAGCTGGTGATAAGAATTTTCTCAAAGTATACTTAGTCTACTCCCACACAAAATGGAGACTGAAGAAGATAAGAAGTAGTGTTAAGAAACATTAGCTTATCAAGGTATTTTGCTGTAAAACAGGCTGGTGTTTAGAACAAATGTGCTGCCTTTGCCAGTAAAGAATTCTTTCATTGGCTCCCTTTAGTGTGAGAGAAACATTAACTTTGTACATATGAAAAATTTATATTGAAAAGTCCCCAAATGCACTCTGGGAATGTAAAAGGTTTTGTCACAGGTCACTGTCCTGTCACTTAAATGTTCACACAAATAAGGCAATGGGCATGACCTTTGCTTTTGAAAGCCCAGTTATGCCATTCATGTCTGAGAGTCTCAGTCAATAAGAAATCTCAACCTATTTATTATTTTACCATTTGAAGCAGGTAATAAAAGTAAGCAAGCAACAAAAAGGACAGTCTGTGTGTTTTGCTACAGGATGAGTAAAACCCCAAGGAAATTGGGAATAATTAATTCCTCTTTAAACAACAGACTCTAGTACGAAAAAGGATTACTTCATAACTCCCTGGTGACCACAGAGAACCATCACATAGTATTTTTCATAAAATACTCAGCTCCACAGGAGGAGCTGTTACAGTTTCTGCTTGGCCTTCTCCTCAGAATCGTACAGACAAGAGGTGAGCCTATCTTACCACAGCAGACAAAAAGAGCTCATAGAACTTAATCTCAGTGCGGCCACAAACACACTTGACGTCTAGAAATACACTGGGGGAAAGAGAAACACTAAAGAAATGCCAGAGATCAGCATTGGCATAATCACAAATATCCACTGGTAGTCTACAACCTAATATAAATTTTCTGATAAGGCCAGTGAAAATGAATTACTTATTAATTGGCACACAGTAAGTTTGTGATGGCAAACGTAACACCTGTAATTCAATGACTGGAAGTAACCTCCAGTCTGATATTGTTCATCAGTGTGGCAGCCTTCCCTTGAAAACTCTTTCCAACACAATTCCCTTCCCTTTTTTTTTGTGGTCATATGCTTGTTGCAGTCAGGATTTGTCTCACTTATTCCTTGCAACTGCTGATAACCCCACTCCTTTCCAGGGCCTCTGATTTTACAGTGATTCAATATTCCCTTTGTTAAGTTCAAGTTTATAAAAGGGATATTAAAGGGCTTAAATCCCTAGGTTCAAGTCCCTCAACTAATTGTTCCTCAAAAGCACCTTATGATTGCCATTGCTCTTATTCATTGATTTAACCGTGTAATTCAGGTACAATAATATAAAACAGGTAAACTGAGGCAACACCTAATATTTAAGATGGCAATACATATATAAGAAGGTTGGTTAAGCTGTGGGCACACGGCTTATGTAGCTCAGTTCATAAGAACTCCCATAAGTATAAGAAAAACTGAGGAGTAATAAGCTACTCTCACAGCATAGAGACTATGTGGGTTCATTAACAGAACTATGGTTAGATTTCAGTAGATGCATGGTCTCTATAGCCGGAAAGAGCCAATGTGTATCAAACACATCCTGAATTATGATGAAACTGTGAAAAATTGTCATCTTTTATGGATGGCAGCTCCTGAACAGAATGTGGATCACTGCTTTTATCCAAATGATTGTTTGAAATTATTTGAAAAATATCACATTATTGTCCTACCATCCTGCTGTAATAATAATAATAACAAAGTTTGATCCAGATATTTAGCAAGCAAGGTACGTTTTGGGTCCAAATGCGCCCAATAACATCTTGCCAAGCCACAAAACAGCCATTTCCCTGGGTTTATCAAGCCCCTGTGAAGCCTCAGCAGAGGGCATGCTGCCATCAGATCCATTATTGTCCACGCTGCTCAACATCTGCAGTATAATTTGTCACACTACAGTCACATTGCAACCATTATTTGAAGCCTTACTGACAGATTTACTTTGAGGCACCAAAAGTCTGTTCAGCAGAGTCCAAAGACAGGTTATTAAGTCAAAACCAAGAAGGTGACATTGTAATATCAGTGAGGAATAAAATGTTATTAAAGTAGAAATTCCACTTTTCACCTTTGTGGAACATCCCACTGTGCACTGAAGTCATGCTAATGGAAAAAACCCCTGCAGACAGACTGGACAGGATTATATATAATAGAACAACTGAACTTGTACTATTTTTCTCAAACTGCCCGAGTTGTATCCTCACAATATGTCGACTAATGACTGAAAAATACAGCTATGAAGAAGGATGCAGTATTTTCAGTATTACAAGGTTGAATGTAACTGCTTTATGGGAAATGAACAGCACCAGATTGGAGTACAAAGTTCTGCAGATGAGTAGCAGATGGCAAATGAAGGCATGTGAATACATGCACCTCATACTAAGTTAGGCTAATTTACTAGAAATTTGTCTTCTGTTTTTACAAGTTTGCATTGGTATCAATTTTCTGTAAGTGTTCATTAAGAGTTAAAGCTGAATCAGATATTGCTCTCATATTGTTCTCCCTCAATTGCAAATATTTGCATATTTTTAAAGCACTCTAGTAGAGTTTACCATGTTTCAAAGCTCACAGGGATCAGGCAGAGCAGCCCTATGGGTGTAGGTGCAAGTTTGTACACCTCTACAACCCCACAGTATTTAGAAGTCCTGTAAGTAACAACTTTTCTTCATATTGACTTTGAATGCAGAATAAGCACAGTTTTAGCCAGATTGACAACTCATTAATATAATTGTTCCAATACATAATTTATTTTTGGATTGTGATTAGAGGAATTCATGATTCACAATGCACAGCCATTTTAAAGAACCCATGGTGTTCTTTGGAGCCAAAAGAGACAACACAATAGTCAATTAAACAGCCTTCCTTGAGTGCGATTTCTTAACATGCATCAGAAAAGCACAGAGCTTGGTGTACATGGGCTCTTACATCTGCATCTGCTTTTATCTTTGGAGTACCTTCAGTCATCGTGTTGAAATTTACAGCTGATGTATATTCAGGACAGAAGCCCAAATTAATGCTTTTGGAACAATGTGTTCTTGCTCCTATTCTCATAATGAAATTTGACTTGAATGGGAGCAGTGCTGGGCTCTCTGCAGCTACTGATTATACATGTCAATATTAGATTGTGTTTGAGTGATGCTATATTATGCATAAGAATAAAGTATCACGGAGTTGTTGTGAGACAGCAGGCAACATAATTACATGGATTGCAAGTGAAATACAAAGCAAAATATAGCACTATACATTAATAGCCCTTCTCAGCCTTTCCTCATATCTGGACCTTTGTTTACTTAATTAGGAATTATTATAAAGTTAAATCTCTATTTATTTTTCTGCTGATGGCCTTGTTCTGAATGTGCATACACTGAGAAGCTCTTGTTGACATGACTGAGCAGGATATTGTATTTTATTTAATTTACTTTGGAGACTTCTGACAGCAATTGCCAGCATGCTTGCAGTCCCAATCGCATTGAAAATCTAATAGCAACATGATCTTAGAGCAAGAGCCACAGGTTGTTCCTGCATGAAGAAAAAACACTGCCACCCTGTTCTGGTAGACTACAGGAGGCCAAGATACACTTCCCTGTAATTTCAGGTAAAGGAGACTGATTTTTTGTCAGAATTACATTATTTTAACAGGATATTAGAAAATATTTCCCCCCTTGTATCCACAGCAGTATGAAAGGAATATGTGAAAAATTGTTATCAATGTCTGCAAACAATAAGCTTAGCTAGTAAAAGTGCTATTACTATCTGAGGTAATATCAGTCTTATATATTTATCCTTAAAATAAGGAAACAATCCTAGTCTCAGTTCATAAATGCGGAAAGCTGGCACAGAGATATGTACTGGCCATCCTAACTCCACAGAGAAAGAACGTGGAAAAGAAGGAAACAAAGCCTGAGCTTTGAATTCAATCCATATTAGAATCTCTCTTCTCAGAAAGAATAAAAACCTATTCTTGCCATGTAATTACTAGGATATAAGCCAGATTTTAAAAGTCCTCAATCAATAGCAGGATTTCTCGTTTGATTTCATACCTCATCATAGGTATGAAATGCCTTGGACTTCTCATGATCAAACTTGAGGTTCAAAATGAGTAACTAAATTTTAAGCTTTCTCCAATGCAAGACCCTTCATGTTCTCATAAGATTAAAAAAAAAATGCTTTTCCGGTTTAAAGATCTAAGATCTAACAGGACAAAATAGTCTCAGGCTGGAGCAGGTCATCTGAATCAACCTGGGTGCTATGAAGGGTTCCAAGTGGGTATTTGGCAACAGCAAGTGTTAATAGCAGAAATAATAGAGTATTTCATGGGCAAATGCAACAAGTGTCTTGTGATTCAGTAACAAAGATACATGGTCCTTGGCAGAGCAATCTCATGGAAACCGATGCATTAGGAGTAGGTAATGATTGACTTGCTATTTACAGAGGGCTTCATTAGGCCTTTCCTACTGTCTGTACTTTGTCTTTCAGTCATTACAAACAGTGGCAGCTTTCCTATGTTATAATTACATATTTGTAGATGTAGTTTCAGAAATTCACAAGAACCTGCAAATAAAACCAGCACCATAGTTAATTACCACAATGTTTTATTATTAACACTAATGTATGTAACATTCCAATATAAATTTTTCTTTTATGAATATGTTACATATCCCCTACAACATTTTCAAAAGAAAGTGGCACAGGAAGCACCTTCACAACATTACTGTGTTATTGTTATTAACTTAAGGTGGACATGGTGAAATCTATTAATGGACATCTCTGAGTACAAATTTAAGTATGTAACAGATATAGTGACAGAACCAACGCGGTTCATACTAAAATTTCAGCAATACTTGATTTTTAGTAGATTTTTAGTTAGAGCTATCCTATACTTACAGCAGTTGTATTGAGAACAGTCTGAACTCTGATCTGCAAACAGTCTGTCCTATGTTTTTCAAAGTCTTTTTTAAATCAGTGCTGAGTTTACAATAATATGATTATGTTTTCAACCAGGAAATTATATGTTTTCAGTACTAAGGCAGCATTTTCTTTCTTCAAGTTTTCATGTTTGTTAGTATGAAAATTGCAATCTTTGAACTCCATTATATATTAAATTTGAGATTTCTAAAATGAATATAAAAACAGAACTAGAGAGAGAGAATAAATGAGAATTGAAAGGAGCCTGGAGGACGGTAGCAAAGATGTGCAAGCTTTCTGCAGTATATCAAACAAAGATAGGAGGTAAAATCATAGAATATACTGAGTTGGAAGAGACCCATCAGGATCAAGTCCAACTCAAAAAAATAGGAATGAGGAATAACTCACAACTGGCTAAAATAATAAATTCCTTTGTTTTCACTGAGGTTTATTCTAATGAGAGTAATGTAGGGTTTGACTATGCAGTGTGAGAAGAGCCACAATACAAAGTTAGTGCCCTGCCAGCAAGTTTTCTTTCTTTGGTACCTGCTGGATTTGCTGTGTGTCTGAGGGACTGTGCATCCCACCCTGCCCGGGGGCACGGCCTCCTCATACCTGAATCCAGGGCTCCCTCACCAGCCACGAGGCTCACAGAGCTGATCCTACCCCCACAGACTGCCTGGGTGTCTCAGCCTGCCCCGCTGCAGCACATGGGCCTCCCTCCCAGTCCTGGTGCCGTATGCGAAGTGCAGTGAGTCCTGCTGCCCGCTGCCCTCCAGCCATCAGCACTTGACTTGGAGAGGAGCTGTCCCACAAGACGCTGTCAGGGCAAGGGGGGGAGGGGCGCACAGTGCCCACATCAGTTTCATGGACTCTCCCTGTCCATGGGAATCCCAACACAGCTTCAGGCTCACTTTTATATATTTCAGTATTTCATGTATAGGCAGTGAAAATTCCTGAGAAGGCCATGTATGTACAGCAGAAGCTGTGACTTTATCTTTTCTTTATGCCTTCATACCTCCTGTAAAACTGCAACTAAAAGAGAAGAATCCAGCTGACAAGGGAGCTGTCTCTTCTCTGCTTCTTCCTTTCCCTTCAGAGAGCCAGCAAAGATGGATGAGCTGATTCTGCCATGGGAGAGGCAGCTGTCAGGGCCTGCTTTATGGGGGGCTTCTGGAGGCCTGTAATCTACCTGAGACAACTCAAATGCACTGTCCTTCAATCTTGGTGTTTTCTGTTATCTCCCTCATTACACACAGTAGAAGACCATATATGTAGTATCCAATAAAACCCAGATATCATGCACAAATCTCAGAGTCATGACTGCAATACAAATAACTGACAGAAACTCACAGAAGACAGAAAATTGAGACCAACTGTAAACATTAACCAACATTAACCAATAATATTAAAAAATAAATCCTGTGGAAATTGCACAATTAAAAGCTTGGGCAGATATGGACAGTCTCAACTTCCAAAAATCATGGCTGCAGTTAGAAAGAAATAATCTAATACACCAAAACACCTCTAGAGAGGTACAATAAAAGTTAGCAGGAGTATTTGTTCCATTTTAGCAATGGAAAACATTTGGGGCCACTTACTTTAGGGGCAAGTAAGACAGGGGATAGCAGTGACATAAATATTTCTTATTGGCTTGGTGTAGTGTCACTGCACTGTTATTCAGTTTTTTAAACTCCATACAGTGGTGCTGAGAAAAATAAGACAAATTAATGCATTGTTGGACTTTTCACACTTTTCACTTCCTTCAAGCACTATGCCCTTAGCATAGAAATTCACGTGGGACCAAGGAGCAGTCTGGAGAGAACTGGAGAGGTCTGCTGCACTAGAGCAGGGTAGAAGTGAGAACTAGACTATTGCTCTAGGAGCACTTAGTATTCTTTGAGTGGAGGGCTGTAGTAGTACCATTCATGTATTTTTTATTTGAAATGCACCCAGCAAACGCCATGTTGCTGGTGCTGTTCACTTGAACAATCCTAGTATGGAAGTCCTGTCATGCAACATGGGCTGAGGTTTCAGAGCTGGAACTTGAACCATCCAGTGTTTGGAGCATCCATAACACTTGTCTTCTGTCTCATCATGCTCACAACTATTCAAGTATACATGTTCTCTACACTCACATTATGTCCTAGCACAAACTGAGCAGCTATTTGTCAAAGTGAACTGCAATCCATGGCATAAGAATGTAGCGGATTTATATGAGGCTTCTGAAAAGCAAGGATTCATATTCCACAGTGATTCAAAGGCAGTTGTAAACCAATCCCAATACACTGAATCTATGCAAACAGGCTATATACAAGTTACTTACAGGTGCTCAAGAAGCGTAAGAAGCCATGGAAGGAAATAATACATAAAGAAATATACTAGTAACATTGCAGTAGTGCTGCAATCGTTCCAGAGGTCATTGAGATATTGTATGAAGCACATTTTGGAGACAGGAAAAAACGCAGTACAGAAGTCAGAGAACCTTTAACTGGTGCGTGAATTTTGGACTTTTAAAGTTTTCAAGATTATCTCTTATCATGAGGGCTCGAATCTTCCTTGATGAAGAGGACTCAGATGACTGCATGCGAGAGTCAATGCGGCAAGGGGAAATTCTAGGCACCAGAGGACTCCCAGAAAATCCCAGACCTGCCCGGGGCTCCATCAGTGAGCGGGGGCCGCGCTGGCCCCGCGGACGGTACCCCGGCGAAGGGGGGAGCCGGGCGGACCGAGGGGGAGCTTCAGGCGGCCGTAGCAAAGTAAGAAAGGTGTCAGCAAGGCTTTAGAAAGCCTGAGAGACACCAGAGGAAGGGCAGGATGACCAGGTCCGGCCGTCACCGCCGCCCCCGCGGGGAGCAGAGGCGGCGGCGCGGGCCTTTCCCGCACATTCGGGCAGGGGCGGCCGATGCGGTGAGGCCGCCGCTCCGGTCCGTCACCGCCCCGGCTGCGATGCTCCGGGGCGGGATTGGCGCTTCGCCACTCCCCGCAACCCCCCGGGTGGCCCCGCGGGAAGACACCGGGTGCCGCCCCGGGGCTCCTGGGTCCCATCGCCGAACGCCCCTCGTCCCCACCCGGGCTCCCCCGGCCCTGGCCGCTGCCCCCCCCCCCTCGGCCGCCACCTTCCCCTCCCCTTCCCC
>VWZW01002784.1:1766740-1821260 GCA_013397115.1 Edolisoma coerulescens
CGCCTCGGGGCCGCTGCCGGCTGGTGCTGCTCCCGCCGGAGGGGGAATTGCCCCGAAGCCGAGAATCCTGCACAGTCATGGCGGTTCCGAGCGGGGAGAACGGGCAGGCAGCCGCAGGGCTGGGGCAGGGCTGTCGCAGCGGGGTCCGCCGCCGGCCGGGAGGGCTCCCCGGCGGCCGCGGCCCTTCCAGAGGGGATATAGCGGGACATCCCGCAAGGCCCCGGGGCATCCGCGGCGGGGGCAGTTCTGTCCGCCGAGACAATGGGAGCAGCCCCCGGAGCAGGGCAGGCTGAGGGAGGAGATGGGGGGTTCACCCGGTGCTTTCGGGGGGATCACAAATTAGGACAGATAGCCGCCCAAGGGCTTCGGCGTCTTAAGGTTGTAGAAGGGTTTGCCACATGTTGTCATAAAACGTTTCTCTCTCTTTGATAATTCCTACGTCAGGTTTGCACTCTCGGGAACTCCCAGTGCAGATTGGGCTGTCATTTTAGTATTTAATGCACACTTTACTACGCTTATAAAAGCTTTGAATCAATTTTTGGAAATAATAGTGGCGTTTAAGGGGTTTTTGAGAAAGAGTCGTATTTCTTTTGTAAGTTGGGTAAGTGGAATTATGTAAAACAATCCATAATGGGCCTTTAAATACAGGTACTACTTTAAATAAAAGTACTAAAAGAATTTTTCTTTAGAACTTTACTTTTCGCCATGTTATAAACTTATGCAGTAGTTCTCACTTTTCCTCTCTTCACAGTCAGATACTAGAGAACATTTATGGAGTTTTGTATTAGTTGCTTCAGTCTCTGGCTCTGTAAAATATCCATGCTTACACATAAGCTAGGAATATGCATTTAAAAAAACCTCCAACAATCAGCAGAAGCACTCGGGACTGGTGTGAAGTATCTTTGAATTCTTCTCTTTTTTTTTATTGTTTCTAATTTATGCTTGCACCAGGGAGGTCTAGGCAAATACCACGTGAGTGTTGATACCTGCCATTGTGGTTAAGCCTGTGATCATCTGCTGGGAATAGTTCCACAAAGACCTAATTTATTTATACTATAAAAATCTTAGTTTGTGAAATAAAAGAGGAGAAAGTAAACTAAGAGCTGGATGGATATGCAGCAGCAGAGTAACTACTCTTGTGTTCCAGTTGAAACTGCATTTCTGGTTATTTTCCCTATTTATGCTGACATAGTTTTGAGGGAAAGACCTACTTTACTGAATTTTGTAATGAGATGTCAAGAGTTTTGAGGAATTGCAAAGGAAGTGAAAACATGTCGTGGTTCGCTTGCAGCACAGCTGGTGCTTTGGTTTTTGAAACTGTCTGCACAGCCAAGGAAATCCTAGTAAGTTTTATCAATTGCAAAGCCTAGGAACTGAGATGTAAAATGGAGACTGGAAGATGCAATGAGAAAGGTTTACACTAAAATAGACATTTATAAATAGAATATAGCAATAAAATATTGTTCTATATTAATAGCCTTGTTAACATCAATGAACTATAAACCCAAACAGAAGCTTGAATGTGAGGAAAAGGCATGCATCTCTCTGAGAAAAGCCATCTATTTTTAGTGTCTATTGAAATTGATTTTTTTTTCTGTCTGTGTGCATGTGCTTTACCCAGGAGACCTACGAGATGCAACCATTCCCTTGAGTAATATGCTATATTGCTTCTTTGAATAATTGTACTCCTATTCAGTAAAATATCTAAAAACATATTCAAGTCTTACAGAAACTACTGGAATTAAACAAATTCTTAAGTGCTTTGATGAATAGAAGCCAAGGTCCTGAACTCCGAACGCTGGCTTTGAAACAAGAATAGAGTTGTAACAAATTTTTTCTACCTCAGTGAAACTGTTCTCTAGGCTTACTGTTTTTGGGGTTTTTTTTTATGATAACTTACTGGTCATAGCCAGTAGACTTGGACAACTGAATTGATAACTGGTAATAAGAAACATATTATAAATACTTGCATTTAAGCATCTTTTGCTGGCAGCTCAAAATCAATAGAACAGTTTGTGTCAGGAGGCTGTGTTTTGGCCCAATTTATTGACATTTCGTAAGTCCGATAGAATTCGTGTTTGAGTTAGTTGCAGATGCATCAAATATGCTATGGAGATAGATACTACTGGTTTAAAACAGATTCACTTTTAGAGAGATATTTGTCCCAAGCACAGTGCTTTTCCGTTTGGTTTTTTTTTTTTTAGGTTTTATTTAGATGTGGAGTAGGTAGAAAACCCAAATCTTCTCTACCATGAGGAGTTCTACTGCTTTTCTCACTTTTTTAATGACATATCACAAAGAGCATTTGTTTTTGGAAATCCTCCAAACTCAGCTGCACTGCCAAGCAGGGTTGCACTTTAGCATCTATGTGAATCATAGAGAGAACTGTGAGGTCTTTCCCTCAAGTGGTTAATCCTTTTTGTGTTACTCTTCTACTTTAGCTCTGTGCAAGGCTTTCTTTTACCTGAACTTTTTCCTATGGCCATTCAAGCTCCTGTATGTTCTGTCATTTGCCACTGTCAGACCTGATTTTTTAGATATAGGAAAAAAAAATTAAAACCCTGGGGAAGCGGGGTGGGGGGGGCGGCATGTAGTTTAGTTACAAGTAAAATTATCATTGGTATCTTAAACAGTACGTTTTGATTAATTTCTCGTTTTTCTAGGGGTTGGTTTTCATTAGCAAGTATCAAATTTACATGCACAGCTGGTTTGGTCTGAAGTTGTTTTCTTTTTGTGCTATAGCTTTGCCTATCAAGGTGAGGGTTTTTTATTCTTAGACAATTATTTTAATTCTTTCTCAAACTAAAACTTGGCTAAATTTAAAGTTTTCTTGAAAAAATGCGTTTTCAGTGTCCAGCCTTTAAAGTTGCGTTTACCTCTCACAGAAGTCAAGAGCTCTTAAGGGACCAGGCACCAGACCTGCTAATAGAGAGTTTTGCAGCATTTAAGTTAAATTAGGCCATTTAGATGGGGAGCAAGATAGCTTACTTTCACAAGGTAGTCTTAATCTACAGCCCTTTCTTTTCAATTCTAGAGGAAAGAGACTATGTCTTAGGTCAAACTGAATTTTAAATTCTTGTTCCTTATGACTCTGCTTTTTAAAATAAGAATTCTGGCTGTGTTTGTCTGGCTGTCCCAGTGATACTGCTTATAAACAGGACCTTTAGCCTGGAGCATCTGTACTTTCCGGCTGTGTTGCCCTGGTAGTTCCACTGTGGTTTGCTACCTGACCACCTTTTCCTCTGGGAGGTGGCGTTGCTACCTGCTTAAGAAAAAGCTTCATCTTTTAAAAAGACTTCTTATTATACCACAAATTATGTAACATGTATAGATTTTTGGTTTCCTGCTCTTTGGAGTTTTTTTAACGCCTGTATGCCTCTTTTTATGCCAGCTTTTGTAAACTGTCTTCTAACCTATTTAGTCCTATTTTTGCCTGGGAGGGATTGACGGCATTCTGCAGCGTGCTATCTCTGATCTCTCCAACAGGTTGTTTCCCATTAGCATATTGCAGGCTCTGTGTTCTGCCTTCTTTGGAAAGAACAGACCTTGCAAGATTAACCAAACTGAGTTCAGAGTTTCTTCCCAGTCTTAAACTCCTGCACTGTTTCCTCAGAGTGCATTTGCATCAATAGTACTTACATTCCATGTCTTTTGATTTTAAGACTCTGCAACGCCTAACACCAAATCAGGTGACCTAACACATTTTTAAGAAGAGGCCTGCTGAGTCAGAGTGTAATGGCACAGGCCTCAGTTCAAAAAAAGCAGGAAAGCAAAGCCTGCCTTAAGTAATTTACGACACTTCAGCATCCCTCTATCCTGTTAACTTTAAGCGTGTGCTTAAGATCCGTTAAGTTTTTGTCCTGGCTAATTTTGGGTAAAAATGGGGGAAGGTGGAATGGTGTTTAGGCTTCAGTTTTACTTTGAGGAAGTACAAGTGGAAAAACAGAAGCAGAAGGCTCTAATCTTGAAGTTTAACCCCTTCTTTCCTGCCATCCACCCCATTCTGTGCTCCTGGTTAGATGGTGCTTGCGGATGTTTTGAGGGCATTAGCTTGCAATACTGGAACATAACACTGCTGATACCATCCTTTTCACATTGAGGAACTCTAAGAAGATGCTTGGACAACTCAGTAGCATGTGAGGGTTTTTAAAAGATGATGTAAATTGACTTTAGCTGACAAAGAGAAAAATTCCTTCATCCAAGATGGTACTTGATGATTTCCCTTTTTTTTTTTTAAGTATCTATTTAGTTAGCTGTAGTGATACTAAGTGTATGATTTCAACTGTGAGATCAGGTTACTGGAGTTATGGTGTGTATCACTGTAGCACTGCATGCTACTTTAAATAGTAAATGCTGAGATAAACTTTTAGAGTAGTGGTAACACATAACTCCTGTGTGTAAATACAGCTGGAAACTGAAGATGGTATAGATCTTTACAGGCTAAATGCACAATCCCGGGCACGTGTAGATTTTAGTGGACTCCCTTTGGACTGCTTTCTGATTAAGTCTTTGGTTTCCAATGCAAATACAGAGGCTGAACTTCATCTTACAAATTATTATATTTATTGCAAACTTTTCACACAATGTTGTTAAAATACTGCTGTCCAAGATCTGCTAGGAGTTGTCTATTTCTGGTATTCATTCAGAAGGAAAGTATTGAAGCCTTTCATTAGTTTTGCAGATACTTACAATGGGCCCCTCTGAGCATATTCAAACTCTTGAAAGCTGAGATGATGGCTGATATGAGAGTCCAGTCAGAGGCAGGACACCTCTTAAAAGTCAGTATATGTAATAACAATACTTAGAAACAAGGCCTTGAAGGTGAGGTTGCAACAGAGAGGAGAACTAAATAAAAGGAGTTGCATGGTCAATGTTACTGATTAGAAGGAGGATCTTTGCAGCAGTATTACTGAAAATAAGCAAAGCGACAAAAAAATGTTGCAGAGTGAAAAAGAAATGAGGACGCAGTGGGATTTGCAGCTACAAAGCCAAGGAAGGTCAAGAATTTAGGAATTTTAGTGAAAGATACATGAAGGAAGACTGAAGGGTGTTTCTGAGCGCTGGGTGGGGAGATATCACTGGAGAGTTTGTTGGGAGTGGTTTTGTGGAGTACTAGGGTGGAATGCAGATTGCTTGTCATTCCTTTGTCTGGTTTCATCCTGAGTATTTTCCAGCTGTTGGAACAGTGTAGTTGACTGATTTGGGAAAGGAAAGGGAAGTGGGATGGTAATTAGTGGAGTCAAGGTCCCTATTTTAAATGAGAATGTCTAAGAAAACTTTTAGTGAAGGAGCTGTTTGTGGAGAAGGATGAGAAAGGCTGAGAATTGCTGTGACAGAGATGTCTATGTAGGGTGCTGTCACTAAGCCTGTGGAGTAGTTTGGGAACAGATGACATCTGAGTGTGCGTGAGGAGGGTGATAGAGGGGTTTGTAGGAAAGGTGAAGAAAAGACAAGGTTAAGAAGTGGGGAAGACCGCTTTGTATTGGGCAGGTTTTCTTTCACAGGGAATTAATGAGATCTTTTTTAGAGAAAGGGGAGGCATGGGATGGAAGAGAGATGAGAGGCATGAGGTCAGCCATTTGTGGCAGAAAGGCAGCAAGGGTCATGGAATGGCAGCCTTCTGTGTGGGTGTGAGAATACATTAACAGAGGGTATTCTCTGCAGGTCTCCTCCGTCCTTATTTCAGTATGTTTTTTATGATACACACCTTCCTGACTACAGGAGGCAGCAGTGGCATAGCTGCCTCCTTTCCTGTCCTGCTGTCAGCAATGATTGCAGTTGGGGACACAGTCACTGTCCCAGAGACCTGAAAGTCTTAGGGCCTGGTTACTTGCTTCAGTACAGCTTCACAAGGAGCTGTTTGCAATTTCAGAACCTATTAGTTGGCTTGTACCAAAAATACAATATCTTAGTTCTGCCCATGCAGTCGGGAAGGGAGAGGACATTTCAAAACCGCTACGTAACCTGGGAATAAATTGCTACCATTTCACGTTTTGGCTGTTGTAGGGAGAGGAAACAGGAAATGTGAAGGAGAAATGGGGGGAGGAATAGGAAAAAAAGGACAAAATATAAGTGAGATTTTGTCTGTATAGGTTTGTTTAATGTTTTTGAAAGCACCGATATTTTTCACGTTAAACTTTATATCCAGATTAACTGCAAGCATTTCTAGTTGAAGCGTCGAAGCCCGCAATGTGTAACTACCTGTCAGTCTTTTTTTTTGAAATGCTGCATGGAACACATTTGTCACTAGCACTGTACTGGCTTAGTGGCAGCTGACTGATATTCTTGTTTACATACTGACGTTGGGCTTAGGCTATCTAAAATACATGATTATTTTAGTATCCATGAACTGGTTGCACATGCTGAGGAAGCTAACAGCTTATGACCCCAACCTTCTGTACATTTTTCTCACAACCATGATTTTAAATCCATCATTCTCACTGATATAAGCTGTGCTGTCTGTAGCTTCACCTAAAAAAGTGTGACTACTCCTCTGTAAAGTTATTTAAATGTTTAAGTCACTGTGAAGGCACAGGAGACAGACCAGAAAATAAAATATGGCTTGTGGATTCAGAGGTTGATACAGTACTTTTATGATCATGTTACATTGAATGAAAACTGGTGATGCATTCACATAAACATGTGGAGAGCAATTATTTTATAGTATTTTTCAATGCTTAAAACAAAAAACCAACGTATTTTTATGTTAGTTATAGAACAATTATGTTGCATATGCAAGAGATATTTTGTGGGTTTATGTTTAGATTTAGGGGTAAATTAATCTGAGATAATTAACAATCATTGTACTAAAACCAAAACCATTGATGCTAGTGCTCAGCATGGTGTGTTGGAATAATATCCAAGTGAGGGGATGTAATTTTTGCAGTACAATAACCTGTCATCATCAAGCAAATGGGCTTTTTTGTCTAATGAGAAGATTAACATGTAGTTTCAGAGCTTCCCATTACTCATCCTCTCACATTTTTTCTTGCTACCATCTAATTTTTCTTTATGGTTTCCTTTTGATGCACATATATGTTGTGATTTTTGTGGTTTAGCAAACAAACCTTACAGCTAGCTCTTAGCAAGTGAAAATCACCAACATGAACTTGCAAAACAGTAACAAAACGTTCATAAAGAAGAAACAAATGAACCGTTTCCTGGGTTTACTTTTTTGCTTAACTTAAAATGGCTATGGGTAGCCGTTTTCTGTTCTCTTGCTTCACTGCCAATAGCTGATATGGTCCATTTTCTGGACTGTATTGGGAGGATGCTGTGTGCGCTTTTTTCAAGACTGCTCCATATCTCAATAAAAAGTAGCTTTTTATTTAAATTAAAAATAAATTAAAATTTTTATTTTAAAGAAGAAGATAGGTAAATCCCAGAAGACAAAGCTCACAAACTAAACCTTGCAAACAAAAAAATAAAATCCATGTTATTCATGTGATGACTTTCCTTCACTTACATGACATTTATCAGAAGTGTAGAAAAGGGTTGTTATTCACTGTAGTTGTAGGAACCCAGATTATGTGAAATTACTAGAAAATGTCCCAGGGCAGGGTTCCTGTGGTCCCTCTTTTCTGTCTTAATTGCCAGTGCATGGTGCAGTAAGGGCTGCCTGTCAGTGATGAGCTTCTCTGAGTGTTGACCCTTCATCAGTTCTTTCCCCTCCAATACCTGCTCACATAGATCCTTCTGCTGCTGTTACTTGTTTTTCTTGAAAATGTAGGATCTTACAAATTAAGAGGACATCTGTCCACAAGGAAGTTCATGTGTCCTCCAGCAGAAGGAGTCAATGGGTAACTGAAAGAGTGCTGAGGTCTGCAGATGAGAACTCAAAATTGTGAACCTGTGTTTTGAGCATGAATTGCATTTTTGGGTTTTTTCTTTCTTCTTTCTCTTAACAGTTACATGTAATAGGGAATTTTTGCATGTTTTGGAGGAGTGTGACCCAGTGAAGGAAAGAAACTTGTGCTGCAGTGAAAGAAACAAAAATAGAATCTTTGAACAATATGGGGAAACACCAGACCCAGTGTCACTGTCACATGTGCTGTGTCCAGCATTCTCTTCAAATTTTGGTATAGTGTGTCCAGCCAGTTGTCAAACTTCTGATGATATAAAGCTAACAGCCTCACAAGCTGAGACACTGAATTATATAAAAAAAAATTGGAAAACTTGAGTCTTCTGGTTTTTGCACCTAACCCCAAATCAGCCACTTAGATTGCCTATACCTAATTAATTTGTACAGCTGTAATGCTTATGAAAGACTTTGTAGACAATCAAAATCTTGTGGTTATCCAGAGTGATGGGGATGGAATATTGATGAGGATGGAATATCGTCTGACACAGGTAACCTACAGCAAATGGGGATGTTGCTGGACACATAAGACTGGCACCATGTACAACCAGCTTTGGGTCATGCCTTCATTCTGCATCAGCTACACCTGAGCTGGCTCCAGGAATGAAGAGAACTCACAGACTGAACACTGCATTCAAGATGAACACTTTTCCAGGCACTGTGGGTAGTGCTGTGCCCAGCTAGTAAGCCCTCTCCAATCCCAAAGCATTAGGAATTTCAGGGACTGGCTGTAGTTCAAGGGGACCAGCTGATCCCAGGAAGGATTCTTCCTGCATTGTATACTGGGGTTTACTAAATAGGATACAAGTTGGCTTCATGTGTGGTTTGTAAGATCAGGCTCCTACAAACAGCCCTCCAGTTGTTGAAGCAAATTTGATCCCAAAGACTAAGTAGCCACAGGTGAATAGTGTGCTTCTAGTCCCAAAATCCCTGAGGGATCTGAGCAGGCTGCACACATGAATGGCCGGTCTGTCCAGTTTTACTGCGCTGCAACCACGGAGGATAAACTCGATGGATACTAGGGAAATTACTGTCTGTACAGCTGTAGTTATAAACGTCAGTTACCAAAATCCATGTCCCATCAAAAGTTATAAAGTTATCTTGAGTCTGTTAACATCCCATGCTTTCTACCTCTTGAGGTTTGGGACTGCGGTAGCTTCCTGTGTTCAAACTTTTCTCTGAACTCTTAAGAACTGCGAAAATGTGCATATAAATAAAAATTAATATTTCATCTAGTGGAACTTCAATAGAATTATTAAATTTAGGAGTTGACAACACTAAAAAGGTGAGTCTAATTTAAGCAATGATTGAAAATCACCCTAAATGAAAGTCTCTAATCTGTGTGAAAATGATGCCATCACGGCTGAGTAATGGCTTTTTATCCTTGATCTTGAAAAGGAGAGACAGCAAAAAATGTGTCATAACTCTGATGGGTTCTGGGTCAAGAATGATCATATCTGAAAAAGCTATTGCTACGATTGTTACAAAGTTGTTGTTAAAAAAATAGAGTGTTAATTCTATTCCTTACTGAATTATGATAGAATGTCTGTCTAAAGTAGTGTTATTTGGCATTGTGATTGCATTATATTATAGTTTGTTTCAATTATTAAATTGTTCTTATCTCACTGCATAAGGTTTACTTTTTCTTTCTGTGGTGGAGGTGGGGGGGAGTGAGCAGGCAGCAGTGTGGTACTTAGTTGCCAGCTGCAGCTAAACCATGGCAGAGGGCCTCTAACCCTTTCCTTCCCTGTTAAATTAAACTAGTTAACAGCATAGGTTTGGGGTTTTTTAAGAAGCTGTTTTCAGTCATTTTAATCATGCTGGTTACAGGCCCCCAAGGAAGGATTTATAGGTGCCGAGCACAGCTAGGCCCATATTTTTGCTGTGACTGGGACCAGAGATGTCTTCTTCAGGGACTACTCTGAAAGCTGAGCATTCATGGGGAAATCAGACAGAAAGGGAAGCAACTCATCCTGCCACGTAATAGTTTACTCAGGAGCTGCTGGGGGATTCAGGGGACAAACCAGATTGTAGCTGTAATGATGTAATAGCAAGACAGATCTAGTCTAAAAATGTAATAACAGAGGCAGTAGCAGAGATCGCATATGCAAGTCATCCTTGAATCTGACAAACAAGACAGTTCAAACCATGTGAAACATATTTTTGAATGCTTTACTGTTAATAACTTGAATTATGATGATGGTAAACCAGGCAAGGAAAGAGTCTGAAGGCATTAGCTCTGATTATAATTTGGTACGGTTAGTTGAGTGTAGAGGAAGTCATTTAAACCAAATCAATCCCTGGTCTGTGCAGCTTCAATTCATGGCTTCCTATTGGAGGTCTCAGGACTCAGCTTTCCCTTTCCCTTTCCCTTTCCCTTTCCCTTTCCCTTTCCCTTTCCCTTTCCTTTCCTTTTTCTCCTCTCTCCTTATGTGGTTCCATCTTGGGCCTAAAAAGCTGCTGTCACAAGAATTACTGAAGCTAAAAAGATTGTGCTTTGTACCATCTGAAAGCTTTGCAGCCTTGAGTCATATGGAGGATAAAAAGCAATTCATCTTAAAGATCAGTGGTTTTTAAACCACTGAAACTCACATTTGAACTTAGAATTGGGAGGAGAGTGATGTTTATCATGATAACAGGATTTAAAATCTAATTCTTCCTAGCCTTATATGATGTGTACAGTATTTCACAAACTGGTACAAGAATGAGTGGGAAGGCTTGTGAATTACCAGAAAAGCTGAGACTGTTAAACAGACTACTGTTTTGAGCAATGTTATTTATTTACCTCGATAAACTTTTCCTTTCCCAAAAAAATTGGAAAGGCTATAGGCAGTATGCATTTGTGAGACTTGGCAGTGTTCTCCAGTGGCTTCGTTGCCCGTGACTAAACACAGGCCAATTACATCTAATCTTTGTTATATGAAAAGCTAAGCTTTGGCTTCCTTTTTATTTCTTTAGATGTATTTGCGCAACCTTCACATTGTCCCTGCGGCTGGTCATGTGGAATTTAAGATATTTCTGTTGTCAGTTCTTCTCACACTGTTTGTTCCTTGAGCTGCTTCACATATTTAAGCCACACAGCATCCTCATGTCCTGAATAACTGTCCCTGCCCCACTGTTGGAACAAGTTTGTATCTTGTTGTATCTGTTGTATCCCTTCCATCCACTCATCAGAGTGATACCAGTCTTCTCCTTCCTATGCATTCTTTCTTCCGCTCAGGAAATGCCCCTTCTGAGGTGCTCGGCAAAACCACAGCACTCTACACCTTTAAAACTTGCCAGAAGATCAGCTTCTGTGGTGCTTGCAAGAAACTAAGTAATCTGCTTATCTATTTCATTTATCTCATGAGTGACTCCCTCCTTCCATAGTGCCTGCAGGAAACTTGTTGATTAAATCTACTTACTTCTGTTCTGTCTTTATGGAATTCTGGATTGGCCTCATGGAGGCTGGGTCAATTCTAGAAAATCACCTTTCAGATGCCACTGTTCTTCCTGCACCTTTATTGATTGTATCCTTTGTTTCTTCTGATTAGAAACACCACCTTGTCCTGCAGATAAAGAGGCTTTGCTCTTCACTTGGCTCTTCATGACTTTGGCATAGCACCAAATATATGTAAGAGTCCACCTATTTGGAGCTGATTGTAGGCTCAGTGTATTAGTTTGGGAGCTACTCCAGGCATGATCAGGTTTTTTTGTCTCTAGCAGGTGTGTCCTACAACAATTTGTAGGAGTGTTTAAAACACTGTGCAGGAGAAGTTAATAACGTTTGATGTGACTGCTGACTATTGTCATTCTACCCCATGCATTTTTCATGTTGTCTAATTTTTTGTGTTTGTAACTCAAAAAAAGTTCTGTGAGATAAATATGTGTGAAGGCTCTTGACTTGTTAGTGCTCTCTATCAAGTACAGATAGTGATATCCACATTTTAAACTGAGAATTTCCAGGTATTTTAATTGAATACAATTACTTAATAAATAACAGTAACAATTGAAAAATTTTTTTCTTCATAAGAGGAGGTAACAAACAGAATCTTTTTGTAATTGTACTATGTAGTGTCATAAAGTAATACATACAGGGATCATTTTTATTCCTGTGCTATGTATCAGACATCATTTATTTGTGGCTTGGGCTTGTCATGTCTTTCTACTGCCCAAAAAAGAGTGGGTCTCCCTTGCTTGCAAAAATTGACTTGTATATTTAGTGCCCTCTTCTGCAGGGCACCTCCATCTGTGGGACATTAGGCACATGCTGTGGATATGTGGGCTGGAGTATAAGATGTGCCTATTGTTCACTTGCTGGGAAAGGCATGGCCTTGGTTGTTGTTACGTCAACATCCTAATTTGATGCCAGTTTGGGGACATTATCATCTATCAAGCTAATGTTACATAATAATTCATATTCATAGATACAAAAGCAGTGTTCCTCTAATTAGTAAAGGTTCCAATTTGCTCAGTAAGAACAAACTTCTGTTTGAATCCCCATATTCCCTATGAGCCTTGCCTTGGAGTTGGAGGCTGGAGCTGTACTAATGGAGCTAATTGCCTGGTTACTTTTCCTGCCATTTGGGGAAGGGTTGCCTGGGGATGAGTCCTGAACAGTATTATAGGCATTAGTAATTTGCTAGATGGAAAACAAGGGACCTGTGTTTGAATACTCAGGAGTTACTGCTGACTGCCTGCCTGGCTGCAGTCCCTAAGTAGAAGGTGAAAGAGGGTACAGGAAGGGGTAAGAGCCCTCAGGAGAGTGCAGGTTCCTTCAGTGAACTGGTTGAGAGCTTTGCTGTAGAACATCCCATCAGTGTGGACTTTTTCTTTCCCTCTTCCAGCTCGGCTTATGATACCAAAACAAGACAGAAGGTGGCAGTGAAAAAGCTTTCAAGACCTTTTCAATCACTTATCCATGCCCGGAGGACCTACCGGGAGCTTCGGTTGCTTAAGCACATGAAGCATGAGAACGTAAGTGGAGACTGAGTTCTTTCCCTTTGGATTTCCATTACAAAAGTTTACAATATAGACTAATTTCAGTTAGGTACAATCTTTTTCAAAAAGTATATGCAACTGTCTAGCTACCTAAGATACCTGGACCTAGCCATCTTAGGTGGAGTGAAGTCACTGGACTTCAGAAACTTTCAGTAACAGGCTGCATTTTTATTTTAAAAATACCTCATTAAATCTTGAAGATGAGGTGAATGATACTCAAAACAAGTCATCCTACTCTTCTCTAACTAAAGTAATAAAAGTATTCTATTCACTACTCTTGAAACATCTTGAAACATCAGCCCAGGAAAAAAAAAGCCTCACCTCAAACCTGCTTTTGCTGAATTTGGATTCTGTTGAGAAATTAAGGGCAGATTAGTCTCATTGCAATTGACCACAGTTTAATAGCTAAATGAAAGACAGTAGACCTTCAGACCCCACAAAACTGAGTACTGGTCTAAGTTTATGTGGTAAACAGTTGATTTCAGTGGAGCATCCACTTGCTTAAAGGTAGCTTGATGATTTGCAGCCTGAATAAAATACAGTTGATGGAAAAGTATCCTGGAGAAAGGATAAAAAAGTTAACAAAAACAGACCAAGAAAACTCATGGAAGTGTGCATGTCTAAAGTATAACAATTGTATAAGGCATGTGTCAGCTTTTATGTAATGAGACATTACTTTTTCTGTCTTTATTTTTTTTTTGCTCTTTGTAATTAGGATTGTAATTAACATGCCTGAGGTGATACCTTTATAGACCACCTATTATGTCAGTTTTCAGGATGACCATATGTCGTATTTTTGTAAGTTTCGTCCCAAAAATGCTGAGCACTGTCAATACAAATTCCATATTGCTTTACAGGTCTGTAAAAATAAAATGTCACTTCCTTCGCCTTCTTTCACCTGACAGGTCATAGGACTGCTAGATGTTTTTACACCTGCAACATCAATAGAAAACTTTAATGAAGTGTAAGTAAAATTTTTTGAATCGTTATGACTCGTTACTAAGTAAATAAACACCATTCTGGTTTTAAAAAGGAAGAACATACATTTCTGAAAGACTTTCAGCCACAGTCAGCTTTGTGAAAATCTTGTGGCAGCTTTCCCATAAAAGGACCCAGGGAGATGGATCTCATTTTTGTACTTTTCTAAATGAAAATTGGAATTATTTAAATTAGATTAAAGGTATATGGTAAATTATTTAATGTTGCATAAATGCCAATAGACTTAAAACTTTTTCAGTTCAATTGTGTGTTTGTAACCTGTAGATTATTTTTTCATAGATAAATGGCAGAGTTCAGGAATGCAGGAAAGTATTCTTTTAGTTAACTGAGACAAGGTAAATTTAGGCTAGAGTCCTGGCTAACCTAAAACTAGGTATATTTTGGTGTGACTCAAACATACGTTTTATGCTGAGTTCCTTTTGGTTTACATAATTGTATAAGCACTTAGGTAAACAATTTAGCAGAAGAAATAGTAATTAATATGTTTTTGTCTCCATGGAAATTAGTGCCCCTTTGACTCTGGGGCAAAATTACAGAAATGGGGACAAATGCATACTTTTGTCCCAGCACTGTATTTGGAAAAGAATCAATGTTTCTGCAAAGTTTGTCAAAAAATAAAACTTCCAGTAGGAACAGGAAGGGAAGTTACACAAAACACTCTTATTTCTACCACTCTAATATTACCCTCCATCATCAGATATTTCAGGGCCTTGCAGGTCCTATAGTTTTGGTGCTTCAGGCTGCCCCTTTGATGTTGGGTGAGGCTTCCTCTTCATCAAAAAATATGTTGCATGTATCACTGCTGTAGTGCGTCATGGAGAAAACAGAGATAAAAGCTTCTAATGTACTGTAAGGATTTTCCTTTTTCATTATATTAAGTCTCATAACAGTGATTGGATTATTAGAGCTCATAGCTGATTTAAAGGATATGAAATATGTTAGTAGACAGTGGAAAAGGAACCTACATGGCCTGTGTAGATACTCTTCTAGAAGAATTTATGTTCTGCCATTCTGTGTTGGTTTTTTCTCACTGTTCTATTTTCACAGATATCTTGTGACAAATTTAATGGGTGCTGACCTGAATAACATTGTGAAGTGCCAGAAGTTAACAGATGATCATATACAGTTTCTCATCTATCAGTTACTTCGAGGTCTTAAGGTACTGTCCGAGCCCAGAAATCTAAATGTTGTAGTGATGAGTCAACAATCTAAATGTTGTAGTAAGGACTGTTTGGTTGCAATGAGAGTACTTAAACACTTTTTTTTTTTAATGTCTTAAAAGTGTGCAAATAGAAGGAATCATTTCAGAAATTATCAGGTAATTTTTCTAACCAGAAATAAACCCCCAAGCCTACCAATGTTTACATGCACAATACACATGAATACTCCCCTTGAACGTTAACTTTAGATCAGTGTCTTTTTCAGTTCTATATTCAGTTCTATATTCAGTTCTATTGCAGGGCAATAACATGCTATATAATGTCTCAAAAATTCTGAAGAATGCAAAATGGATAAAGAACAGTGTGGAAAGTAACTCACATTTGTGCTTTGAAAGACATGAGCCACTTTGAAAAACCACAGTCCTGATTTTTGTAGAGAGTGTCACATAGGTGAAGAGATAACCAAGTTAGCTGGGTCCTTTGGGAAATGTCTGGAAGTAGAAATTTATCCCAGCAATGTACAATGCTGCACATAGCAGGATTTAGGATTTACTCTGCCTGTAAAGTCATTATTTCCTTTAATCATTTCAGTTAAAATTTATACTCTTAAATAATACAGGTGATGGGCAATGAATCTACAGCAAAATTTTCTTCCAAAAGAATCAAAATGTGTGCCGTTTTGCTGATGTTTGACATACAAGTGTCTATAAACAGGAGAAGATGGAGGTAATGCTTCCTGTTACTAGGTGCTAAGCTTTTTCTTAGACCAGTGTGTATTTTCCCAAGATAGAAGCAAACAGAAAAGAGAGATCAGCAGCTTTACTAGCTTACTTAACAGTAACTGGTATTTTAGACATGGAAAATAATTATATGTTTAAAAGCAAGCCATGGTGAACACTGGCTCTGAAATATACTTACTACATGATCTTCAGCAAGTCACCTTGTGCCTGACACAGTAATTCTTATTCATGCATACAGGTTCCATCACTTTAAGTACAGATTTTAGTGATTAAAAATTGCAAAACTGAGGCCTCAATTGCATTGTCTCATTTACGTGAGTTAATAGCTTAGTTAGGAGGATGGATTCTGGCATTAATTATCCTGCTTGTGGTTTTGAATATAAGTCTATGTCATGTCAAAGCTAAGTAATACTAAGAATTGTGCTCTAAGTGAATATAAATTTCAGAAATGCACTCAGGTGCAATTCTGGCTCTGTTTCAAAGGGGAGAGGTTGCTGGTGGCTCCTCTCTTCTGGAATTGAAATTCTCATATCTCATTAGTCAAAGAACATTTGATCCTGTATATGACTGCTTGGTGGCACCAGGAGGGGCTCCTGTGGTTGTCTGAGCATAGCAGGGACACGGCTCCTTCTGTTGCAAGCAGTGTTTTGGTTTCTTGTTCATTCAGCTGCTTACAGCTGCTGTGAGGAGCACTGAGAGGTGACCCTGCCTTCTGGTAAACAGGAAGAATGCCCTTGTGTTCTCTTTGGGTTTTCCCAGTTGCTATACAGGTTTTGTGTATAATTCCTTCTCCTAAAAAGGTGAATTCACCTCTAGAGAATAGAAGGTTTTCAAGGTCTTGCTGATGCTGGTTGATAAGATCATAGGTAAACTTGCTGTTAATCCTAACTAGAGAACGATAGGCAATGACAGAGTAAGCTTTTCTCAGTTTTTGATTTTAAATGTTTTATGTAAAATAGCAGAGACACCAAATAGCCACTGAAATACTGCTTTGGAAGTGGACCTGAAGTAATGCTGTGGCTTAGGTGGGTATTTTGGTCACTAACCTGTCCCGGAGTGCAAGCCTGGCTGGTTTCACCCACATCAGTGTTCACAGTATGGGAAGGTGACTTACACCATGTGGGAGTCAACCATGCTGCTCCCTAGGCCCATGATTTCACTAGCCACTAGCTGATCAACATGGACATCCAGGGAAGGCTGGAACAAATTCCAAATTGGTAAGAGACTTTAAACAGAAGAATCACTGTGAGTGCCGCCTTTCATGGTAAAATCTAGTCTTCATGGGTACCTTTTGTGAAATATCCAGTTCTGGATAAGACAAAATGGGGAGGTTTTGAAGTTTGACATACCTCTGATCTCAAAACCTGGTATGATGTAAGTATTTTCTGTTTATAAAACAGTCAGTCTCAGAAGCAAAAAAATAAGACAAGTGGCTTCGACCTCCCTTCACCTCTAACTTCAGATCTTATGTTATTTTTTTTTTTTTGTTTCACAGTATATTCACTCGGCTGGAATCATCCATCGGGTGAGTTCCATCTTTGAGGTAATGAAAATGAATGGAGTGTGTCCCTCTGTGCATCAGATGTGTTACTAAGACATAGTTACAATATATTTCAAAAGGTTGAAATAATACTTGACTAACTCTCCGCATTCTGCTACAGGACTTGAAGCCCAGTAACCTAGCCGTAAATGAAGACTGCGAATTGAGGGTAGGTATCATGCTGTTGTTACAAAGAGTGTTGTAAAAACTCTCAGGATGAGTTTTCTAAGAAAACATTAGTTGCCATTTTTATGTCTCATTCCATTCATTTCAACTGTTTGTTACTTGCCCATTTCTGTGAACGTGTGTTTTCTCCCAAATGTTAATTTAGTATGCACGCAAATATCTTTGCAAAATCCCTCTGTACCCCACAGATGGTACATAGACAATAGTTCGGCCCCTGAGTGAATACTTAATGGAGTTTATCTTGAGAGTCTGACCTGTGATATGTATCTGCATCTGCCATGTATAGATGAAGCCTTGTAACAACTTTCATTTTTGTATCTATAGAACATACACGCTAAATTAATGATGGCAAGAAATATACCAGTATTACCAGTTACAGGCAGTAAGACAAACAAACAAACAAAACCCAACTAACCAAAAAGAACCCTGTAATCCTTGCTTCTCAAATGCTATTTTATGTACACATCTATATAAGTACATCTCTTGGTGTATCTGTGTGATATGATACTACATAGTAACTGTGAGACTCTGAAGAAGGAGATGTCTTGCAGCTTTCTAAGCCTTTAAGCTTAAGAATGAGAAGTTAAATATTTCTCCATGACAGCCCGAAACATCTTTGTTCCTGTTTGTAAGACTCTGATGTAATCACTTTATTCCAGCTGCAAGGGATTTAAGAAAAGACTCCAAATTCTACAAGATCAGCAAAAAATCACAGTAATGAATAAGAGCGGTGCAGTTAGGTTCTTGCACTAATCTGGATCTGTGGTGAGAAACTGTAGTTCCTATTTGATTTAGTGACACTTGCAGATGCTCAGCAGGTTTCATGATTATCTCTTTAATGTCTTCGTGCATGTATGTTCAGCATCCGTGGAATGGTGTGCGTCATCTGTGTTTGATCATGTACTCTAAAATGCGTACTGTATTTTTGTACTGTAAGTAAAGGAGACTTTCACTGGTTTTTCTATTATTGTGAAATCTGTGCACCTCCTTGTCTAGCATTTGTTACACTGCTCTCTGCTTTGTTTATATTTATAGCTTTACTTCCTCAAATTCTTTTTAATAGAGCAAACTAGTGGATTTTTCCAAGTACTAACAAAAAGGAAATAGAAACAAAAAGAAGGAAAGTGTGTATGTGTGCACATTTGGTAGAAGGGATCAGCTGTTAAGGAAAAGTATTGCCAAAATCCTTATAAAAATAAAGGCATTAGTGTTTGAGTTTCATGGCATTTATTTGTGCCTTGTTTGCCTCATGCATTTTCCTTCACTTACTTAAGAAATAAATTATGCTTTTAAACTGTATTGGAAGTAAAGATGTTAATTATTTATATCTTAACATTTTTCTTTAGGCTTTTTTATGTCTTTTAATTGGATTATAACTGAGGAATTTTGAATGCTACTCTTGAAATTTTCTTATTCCCTATGAAGAGGATTAGTCATCAGCTTAATAAATAATCCTGGATCTCATCACAGGAGATACTCAATGTTCTTATTCACATTTCTATGTGAAGAGATGCTAGCTAGCTCAGATGACTGACTTGACAGCACTGAGGCTCAGATGGTACCCTTTCACAGCAGCATCTCTTCAAGCTAGGGTCCATAATTAGTAGGACAAACACTAACCAGAGAATAGAATAGAAAGCAAAGAAATGAGCTGGAAAAATTCAGTTGAAATAACTTCCCTTCAATGTAAACTTAGCAAGGGAAAGCATCTGGAGGGGAACACTTTGCAATCAAGCCTCTGTGTACATAAACAGAGCTCCTTTGTTTGTTTTGGTGGGCAAGTTCTACTGAAAACAAATGGGGTGTGATTTAAATTTACATGGTTACACAGGATATACGTTTCTCTCCTGGTGGTATCGGGATAATGTGTGACTTGAGTAAATGCTTAGATGTAAGAAAATTAGACAACAGAAATTCTACAATTTGTGATCAGCTCATTTGGTCTTTAAATGGCCACCGACACTTGCTGGTGGCGTTTTACACAAACACTCCAAGTTGATAAAAATATTTAATTTTTTATAGCAACAGTGTTTATTTTTAGTAAATGAATGTCAGAGGAAAATTGGACTCAAGGCAAAATATAGAGTCTGCCTTGGAGAACAAAGCGCCAGGTTCCTTGCAGTGGAAATATCTTTATGCAGCACCAGAGGCTGCAGGGATACAGCAGGGAGAGCAGATGAGCTCGTCTGCAGATGTCAGCTGGTTTACTTCACCAAGAGTGAGGGACTACGGAAAACTCAGAAATGAGTAATGGGAAAATCAGGACCTATAACAAAAGTGAAAGGGGTTTTTTTTAAATTACTATTTTATTTTTATTCTGTAGATTTTAGACTTTGGTTTAGCTCGTCAAACTGATGATGAAATGACTGGATATGTTGCAACGAGATGGTACAGAGCTCCAGAAATAATGTTAAACTGGATGCACTACAATCAAACAGGTAAACTGAGAAGACTTGTATTTTGCTACAGCTGGATTTAGTGATAGTTTTAAACCAAGAAGCAGCTGTGTTAAAGGATCTCTTTGATTCATTGTGCACATTTCTGTGTCTGTTTTTTGGCAGTTGACATATGGTCGGTTGGATGTATCATGGCAGAGCTATTGAAAGGAAAGGCTCTATTTCCAGGAAATGATTGTATCCTTAATATAAAACTTAAAATGCAACTATAAAAATACTCTCTAACTCTTCCTTTTTTTTCCTAAGGACTTGAGTGTTTCTATGGACATGTTTTTGAGGTAACAAACTTGTAAAAGAGTAAACAATTTGCTAATCTTTCAGTTCAGTGTATATGACAACTGAATGAGACCCACTGGTAGGATAAAAACCAGTAACAGATGTTCCTAAACAACAAAAAGTTACATTTATTCTTTTGTGTATCTGTATTTAAACAATAACCTAGTTACAACAGAGTAGATTTCTTCCATGTGTGGATCTTATTGAAATAACATACACTAATACTGAAGCTGAGTAAAGGCACTGCTTTTTCATCAGCTAATAGGATTTTAAAAAACAGAACTGTTTTTAGGCTGGAAGTTCCTAACATGCAAATGAGTTAGCTTTTAAATAATAAGTGAATTAATAGGCCTATTGTGTCCTGTTATATTAAAAAAAGCCAGTAGTTCCAGAAATGCCACAGGAGCAACAAAGCCCTCTCTTTTCTGCAGCACTGTGCTGTGGTCCCTGATGGAGCATCAGGGATTTCCGTTGGTTTTTCCTGTGCTGGCAGGAGCAAAAAAGAGATGCTGCTGAGGAGAGCAGTAAAATAATAAAAGAAAACAGAAGAAAAACTCATAATAAGGAATAAGGAAACAACTGCATCAAGGAGAAAAGCTTTTATTATGAGAAACAAAAGCACATTCTTCCATACTGAATATTGACATTTCTTGCTACTCCGAAACCCCTCAAAAAGCAAATGCTTCTGCTAATACTAAGATGTTGCTGGGTGCAAAGCATCATGACATTAGAATTGCCTGAAATAATCTTAAGAGAGCTGAGACCAAGTCTCCCCACTGGCCTTTCTATTGTGCTCTGCATCATTAGACTCCATGGTAATCCCAGGCATTCTCCAGGTGTTCATCAGCAGGAGATGACTGTCCTCGGACTGTTTGATTATATGATATGTGGTATTTGAAAAAATCTATATATCTAGTTTGCAAGAAATAAGATATTTTTTGTTGTTATAAAATATTGTCTACAACTGTATTATTATATCAACTTAAATAAAGCTGTAAAATAATCTAGAGTGTTTATGAAAAATGTAATATACTTTACAGGTCCTATATGACAATGAAAAATTAACATTTTCAAGGTTTTTAAACTTGACACCTATATAAAACAGGTTTTTAAAGGTACCAAACGAGAACCTTTCACTTGCCAGTCTTCAGATTAGTAATCTAGCCCTATGAGCTGTATATTATATTACACTGATCTTCAGAAATCCTTTAGATCGCTGAAACATAAATGTGCTATTAAGATTAAGCTTAAGAATGTATTAAATTGGAAACTAGGACAGAAAAGCAATATTTTTCATGCAGCTGACATACCTGACAAATTAATATAGTACAGTAGAGAATTTGATACTCCAGGACTAGGCTTTAGCAGGTGTGAATTGATATCCTTCCATGGGCTATGGTGGAATTGTCTTGCTGAATGGTTTTAAACATCTTAGTTACGTGCATGGAAGCTCATTAATTGTCTAAACCCAGAAGGACCATGTGCTATTTATTTCCCTGAAATACTGTAGATATTGATCAACTAAAGAGAATAATGGAAGTTGTGGGCACACCCAGTTCAGAACTTCTGAAGAAGATATCATCAGAACATGTGAGTTCACAGCTTCAATCAGTTAACTGACTTCCTGTCATTCTTTCTCTAATTGGCACTGTGTGTCACTGCCTGTGTTCCATGGGCACTCTGATTTGGAAATGAGCAAATACCTTAAAATGATCTCTGTGTTTTGCTGCTAGAATGCCACCATTCAAAAAATTTACTTTTGGAGGCATCCAGATGCCTTGACTGTCACTTGGATAAATTTTGATACTTGTTCTCATGTACTCAGTTTTTGCAAAGAGTTAAGAAATTAGTCCTGATGATCTTTTAAATTCCTGTTATTCTTATAATTAAAAAAATTCAAACTGGTGCTCAGCTCAGAGCATTATATTGTTGCTATTAAGTCTGATGTCTCTGTAGTTTGTATGCTTTCCATTGTTGGAAGGTTTCTAAACAGAGATGTATCCAAATCAAATAATGTGTGTTCTGCATGAGTGCTCTATTTAGATCCCTAATTTGAAAATCGTATTTATTCATCTCTATAAATGCTTGCATGAGGTCCACTTTCTTGATAATAATCAGAATTGAGTGTGCTTTTTAACTTTCCATGTGACTTCTTTAAAATAGTAATCTAGTAAATGAACAATTTCCACTTAATTTCTCTGCTAGTTACACTTAAAAGATTCGCTGTAAGCAATAACCGTGGATAGCTGGCTGGGGACTGAGATGTAGTATTGTTTGATAAGGGCAGGTGATAGGCCCTTGTCAGTGTCAGAGTTCAGATAAACAGCAGCACACAGATACCTCCTGAGCTGCAGCTGTTTTCTTAAACCTTTCCTGTATACACCTCAGACTAATACTAATGGCTATTTCTCAGCTTATGTATGTATTGACTGGCTTCCTGTGACCTTACTAATGAATACAGTAGCGGGTCAAGTAAGCAGGAGCAGCAGGAGCAACCCTGTATTTCTGGAAGGTATGAGCATAATGAAACCTCATCATCACAGGCCAATACACAGTCCCAGAGTTGTGGGCTACCTAGCACCTGGGAATGGCTGGGGCAAGAGGCTAACTAAGCATCTGTCCTTTGGCCAGGGACTGCATCAACCAACAAATCTCAGACTGTGCTGTCCTAAGCATAGGTCCTTGTATAGTCTCATAGGTTCTTTTGTAGCCTTTATGTGTTATTAAGATCCTGCAGGTTTTGCTGTATCACATTCTCAGTAGTGTATACAAAGGTGTTAGTTACCCACAACTAGTGAGCTTTCTGATTGTGAGATTAACACCTGAAATACTTACTGTAAATAGTATCTGCTTTGTTCTTTTAATTTCTTGTGTTTCAGAGCATACCTCAGGGAGCTACAGGAGTCCTGAAACTGTTTTATTTGGGCTAATTATACCTTTAGAGCACAGGCAGAACACAAAAAACAGGTTAATGAACGGGAGTGCTGCTAGGTCACCTCTGGGCTGCTGCTGCCTGTTTAGAGGAGCAATGTCAAAGGAGATGCACACCTTGCTTGGAGATGATTGCCAGTTGCAAGGGAGTTCCTTCATTCTAGTTCTTCTTTACCATGTAGTTTGGCTTTATTGTTTAGGTATTTCTTAATGCAGCTTGCAGCCACGGACAATTTTCAACATTCCTGTAACAGCAGTGTCAGAGATTTGCTGAAATGCCAAGCCTACTTTCGGTTATAAGTAGAGGATTAAAGAATTGGAAACTAAAAGATCAGCCTTGTTGGATGTTTCAGCACAAGTTACTGAGGTGTTGGTTTTTCATGTTAATATGAGTTTAAATGGTAATTGCATTTCAGAATAATTTAAACATTGGTATTCTCTTGGCTGGGTTTCTGTGGTGAGTATATAAGCAGAGGGGACAGGCTAGTAAGTGCACTTTGATAAGTCTGTGTTGTTTTCAAAGGATTTCTGAGCAAGGTTGGAAGTAATTTTCATTGCATCTTGTTCAGTCATGTTAGGATTAGTTGTTGATTGATGATTAGTTGTTGATTAGATGTTGATAGATGTCCATACAGAAACAAATAATCAATAAATCCACAGATGTTTGCTACAAGATAAATCTACCTCATTTCTATCTTAGTCCATAGCTTCCATGAAAGAACATATGATAACACTCTTTTGCTCTGTTGTTCTTATATATATATATATATATATATATATATACACACGTATATATACACGCACATAATGTCCTGGAAGACTTACCTCTGATAGGAGCTGCACATCCTGACCTTCTAGGAGGTGTTAGCTGCCTTTATGAGCCTTAGGGGTATAAAATAGGTGCAGTGAAGCCTGTATGTGACTAGTTTCTGAACTGACTGGCTACAGCTGTTCAGAAGAAATCATCCTTCTAAGAAAGCCTTGCTGTCAACCCCAATAATAAAAAGGGAAAATACTAATATAATTTTAACAGGTTGGGGATATAATACATAAAGGCTTTCTTCTTTTAGTAAGGCTCTGAAATGTGTCACTAGTGGCAGTCTAGAGTTTTGATAGAGTATGCTTACATCTTACAAAAAGCAGAAAAAAAGAAATATATCTGCCTCATTGAACTAGAACACATCTTGAAAGGAGGCTGTGTTATGTAATGATTTAACATATCTTTATATCAATTCATTAATGCTGCAGAAATTAAGATGAGAGAGAACAATGTAGGGAACAGGATCAGTTTCCCAAGTGCAGTTGTAGGATTGCACCAGTGATATGTCATAGTATTTTACAGTCACTTCGTGATAGCGCATAGATAGAAGATAACTCCACATTTCTAATTCTGATATCTCTCTTGGACTCATAGAGCTGCTTAGCATGAAGTACTTTATTTCCTTTGCTGTTTTCCATAGGCCAAGGATGCTTAGTTAGCCTTCTGCAGATAGTGTCTTTCTAACAGAACTGCTAAATGTGGAGAGACGTCTGTGTAACACAGACATGTTTTAAAAGGGTTAGGGTGTGTCCAAGACCAGCTGGGGATTTTTATGGATTTAGGGAATAGCCATTTGCTTCTTTTTTGACAGCTCCTTTTCAGAATTCCCTGTTCTGCCTGATCCAGTATTCAGTCTCTTCTCTTGCCAACCTATCTACCTCAGCCTAAAAATTCGTCACTCATGTAATGTCAGGGTGAAATTTGTGGATCCTATATCCGGGCAGGCTTTTGCTAGCTGAGTTTGGATGAGGCTTTCACAGCCACAGTGAAAAGGCAAGCTCTAAATTCTGTTAAATGTCTGGAAATCTGTTCCCATGGAGTATCAGAATTTGTTCTTTGTTTAGTGAAGCTACATCTCACCAGAGGAGAGGAGGGAAGGCTGCAGACTGAACTATAGCACTTTGCTAAGGGTAACCGAAAGGTGATTTAGGCTGCAATTTCTGATTGAATGTTACATGCCTGTGTTCCCTAGGGATATACTGCAACCAACCAGTAAGCACAGGGGAAAGCTAAAGTGCTAGCACACCAGCCTTAGACCAAAATACACCTGCTTAAAACTCTCTTGCTTATTGTCCAGTATACAGGAGTGAGTGTTTGAAACAAAGTCATACATTGTGGTTTTATGTAAAGAGAATTTCCCATGTATAAGAAACATAAAAAATATGATGTCTGGTTTTTTAGAGCTGATGTGCTTACTGTTGAGCAAAATTTAACCCAGGGGATGTGGTATGTATATTGACTTATTTCTAGGCAAGAAAATACATCGAATCTCTTCCACATATGCCTCAACAGGATTTGAAAGCAGTGTTTCGTGGTGCCAATCCATTAGGTAAGAAAGTCAGACTGACAGATAAAATTTTTCACTAACATAGAAACTCAAGCATTCCTTGAGTTCCTTGCTGTATGATCCCATATAATAATAATCAGACCAGTGAGAAGAGCATTGCTTGGCCTTTTATCCTGAGACTGTTTTCCCTTCATGAAGCCTGTGTCTTTTTGTTTCTGGTGGAAATTACAGGAATCTCCTAAAGGGACATGGTCCATGGATGAAAAGCAAAAGCCAGCTATACATAGCAGAAATAAAAAAAATGTCAAGGGGTCTAGATTAGAGACATCACTTCTGCCTCAGGAAGGCCATGAGCTGTAAATTGCTGTCAAGCAGAAGAATATTCCAGGAATGTAGCTGTTTGAATGACCTTTTTGAGTATTATTTCCTAGGAATATATGAGCCATTGTTGGACACAGGACCCTGGGCTAAGGCAGACCTTTGATCTGATCCTCTACAATTGTTTTTCTGTCTAATCAAATGGTTCTGCCTGTGCAAAAGAGATGTTTCTGTGAACTTTTTCTTGTGACATGACAAAGGAGATACTTGAGTCATCAGAGTCATCTCACTGCAGTACCTGGTCAGTTCCAGCAAGTGCACATTATAGGGAAGTATTGTGAGTTAAATTGCTTTGAATTCATTTTGTGTTTTAATACCAATTTTATTCTTAGAAATACAAGTAGTTTGGAACGCTTTCATATTAAAAAATGGGATTCATTTGCCTGAAGTACATGAGAGCATGCTACATATTGATAGCATAAAGGCAAATTAATGCCAATGCTTATATGAAAGCAGTAAAAAAAATAGTATTTTAAATAGTTATGAAAAAATTCCATAAAAAATTAATTTCAGTCATACAACTCTCTCTCACTTCTAGTATACTTCAAATGTCAACTTCAAACATAGTTTGTTTATGCTGGGTGCAGTGAAGTTGCTTTGGGGTTTTCATCTGATCATTTCATTGGTGCAGCTTATTAGAAGTGTAATCTCACGTTCTATTATTCACAAGTTGCTTAGCTTGGTCCCAATCAGTGCAAACTCAAGCACATGATGCACAACACAGGATATTACCTTATAAGTACCCACAGATCTTTTTAGAAATAAGTCCTTGGATATCTGAAGAATGAATCAGATCTCAAATTGACTATAGTGAACCTTTGTGCATGCCACAAGCAAACCAGAAACAGAAGCAGAAGCTTCCTTCAGCTCTCTTTTGTACTCTCAGTACAAAATCTTCAAAACTTACTTGTTATGTTGTCTAAATTTTGTCAGTAATATTGTGTTTAAGGTGAGTGAGAATAGGTTGTACGTAAACAGTTGCCTTTTCTTTTATTTCCTCGTGGTCTCTTCTGGCTTTGATGCACGTTTCTCTTTTTCCCTTAGCTGTAGATCTGCTTGAGAAGATGCTGATATTAGACAGCGATAAAAGGATCACTGCCTCGGCAGCACTTGCGCATCCCTACTTTGTTCAGTACCACGATCCGGATGATGAGCCTGAGGCCGAGCTGTACGACGAGTCCATAGAGAACAAGGAGAGAACCATAGATGAATGGAAAGGTATCAAAATTGCATGCGGTAGTGAAGACATGTAGCAGAAGAAAGCCTTACTTAAAGAACAGTTTCCCTCCATTTCTAGCCAGAGGAATTTGAACTTTAAAGCCTCAGGCAAACAAGATAAGTTCACATGTGTGCTCATGGGAGTGGACAGGTAGAAAGGCTTATGTTCCCTCTCTGGATTTTGCCCACACCCCCCAGTCTGTCATCTCCTTACTAGATTCCCTGTACCAGTGAAAGCTTGACTAAAAGTTTGTGCTAGTTACAAGGTAATCACACATTCTGTTTTGCTTTTAGTTTTCTAGGTCAGATCCCCAGCTGAAGTAACTGTCCTGGGTCAAATGACACTACTTGGGATTCTGGTCTAGCTCTGTTCAGAACCAGAAAGTAATATTATCCACGTAGATGTGTATTTTGTTAATAATTCTTTAGATAGCAAAGGAATTGGGATTAATAACTAAACCATGCTATTGGTCCTGTTTGAAATGATAGTTGATGATTTTACTTGGGAGTAACACCCCAAAACCCTTCTTTGATAAATACTGCAACAACCTTCCACGCTTGCAACACGATCATATTACACTGCAGTATCACGGAAGTAAGGTGGCTCAACATTAGATTGCAAGTACACTGAAAAGTACGGTCCAATTGCATCACAGTCTAATGAGGACATATTATTCTAAAACTTCCTTACTAGAGATTTTAAAATGAGAATAGTGTTGTAGAAAACAGATTGTTTCTGTTTATCAAGAAAGCCCTTCCTTGGCTTAAGATGAAATATGTCTTCTATAAAATAAATGTTCTTTTGTTTCTATTTGCATTTTCTATAACTTCTACTCTGAAAAGATCTGATAAAAATGTATTATCATAGTGGTTAGGTTTAAGATGAAGAATACTGACCTCTCATGGCTTCCTCATGCCCATCCACACTTGCCATGTTTTATCCTGGGCATTACAGGGGAGAAAGCAGACTGTCTACAGCAAATGTATCTTAAAGAAAGATAATAGTGGGGTCACGGCTCTCTCTGCAATAAATCAACCTCCTAGAGCCCTGGAAATGCTTTTCTAGAAGCTGAGTGTGTCTGTACAAACAAGGAGGATTGACTGGCATAGCTTACTCCTTACATGTGCTCTCTTCTGCAAAACCTGGCAGCCTACAGCACCACCCATACATCTTTGTTGAGAGCTGTGTTCATTTGCTGCTGTACTTAGGAGTGGATGATTTTTTTTCCTGCCGCTTTTTCAGTTGCCCCAGTCTTTAACAGGAAAGTTTAACAATTTCCGAGTCATGAAGCTGATTTCTGTTTGTGATGAAACCCCGTTGAAATTATTTCAGAAACAATCTTAGCTTAACATCTTAACACTTTCTAAACTGAAATGAGGACATGAAGGTGAATTCTCTTGGAAGGACAGTATCATATTATTTATCATTACATTTATCATATGTCATTTTTTACATCATTGACCTTGCTGGAACTACAGCTCAAATTCCTTCTTTATTCAGGTTTAAAAAAAGGCCTGAGACAAAAATTTCAAAACTGGCACAGCTGGTTTGCTGCTTTTCCTTCTTCCCTCTGGCCGTATTTTTATCTTGGGGAATAAACATTTTATTTTCAAGTACAGCATTTAAGTAAGATGACAGCCACATTTAAGTAAGATGACATAAAGTGTTTGTAGTGTTGATGAAATATTGACCCAATTTCTCAAGATGTTGATGGCATGTTTCTGCTCTTTTTCTGTTCAAGTTAAAAATCAGTGATGCCTGATCTTGAGGAACTGAGCACCAAAGAAAAATGAGATTTCAGACACTTTCTCTTATACATTATGCACTTCAGAGTTTTCTTGGCCTCCGTTGCTCACTGCTGAGGCTTGCAGCCCAAGCTTGTAGATTTCTTACTGACATGTTTAATCAGTTAGAAAATATTTCAAGATTTTAGAGGCCAAGAGTATGCTATTCAGAGTTATGTCCAAGGCAGAAAACAGGACATAACTGTTAGCATGAAAAGATAAAGGGTTATTCCCAAAGAAGGGTAAAATAGCAAGTAACCCATGTTTCTAGCTATTGATGAATACAGAACTTCTTGATGAAAGCTGTTACACACTTCTAAGACAAAGAGAAGATTTTTTTCAGAGAACCATAAAATAAAGTTAGCTGCAGTAAAACATTAAAAAAAAAAAAAAACCAAAACGAAAACCAGGATCCCAAGGCATTAGCACACGATTGCAAATGATATATAATTGAAGGCAACTGACTGAGAGATGATAAAGAATGTTCTCCACAGTTAAAAGTGTACATTTAAAAACCTGTCTCTAGGTACTTTTAAAGATTCCATTTTCCATTACATTTTGTCTTTTATTACATCATTTTGGCAGGTCATCTGACAGCATAATTGATGTTTTCATTTCAGGGCCCCTGTATTTTAGTAATTAGTTGAAGGGGACAGTCATGTTGTACAATAACAGCATTTGTGAGTCTAATTTGTAATCTGAGGTTAAGAGGATTCCTAGTGAATTCAGTCTGGTTTTGGATCTGGATGCTACAAAGGCTGGAAATAGAAACTACAAGTCACATGTATCTGTAGAACTGGTTTTTTTGGAATATTTTTCTTCTGAAGAGAATATCACATAATTCTTCTCTCTTCCTTACACCCCCTCTACAGAACTGACCTACGAAGAAGTGAATAGCTTTAAACCACCCGACTTAAAAATGGACAGCCTGGAGATAGAACAGTGAATATAGGCAGCTCTGTCTTGCCTTGCTGCACTATGAAGACTGTTAAAATATAACCATACAATTAAACCTGTGGTCAGATGTAGATTTTACTATCCAAAGATGTTGGAGGTTATGTGGAAAAACAGATGCATTAAACAGAAGCCAGATGTTGTCTGTTTTGGGTGGGGGAGGATTTTGCCTTGTAATATGAATGTATTCCCAACTCACAAAGGGTGGTAAAGAACTGCTTCATTCTGACAAAATTATGCACTGACTTCTGTCAAGCTGTGTGTTCTGCATGTTTCATTTTATCAGTTGTATTGCCAAAATAAAGGTGACCTTTTAAATTAATTTTTAAATTGTACATTTAAAGCATGAATGTATACAGACATAAACAAGAAGTCCATACAAGCAATCCTTTTTTTTTTTTTGGTGGCATTTTATCTGTCTGTTTTCGTACTATTTATAGTTAGTGCCTTTAAGAAGAGAGGGCGTGGTAGTGAGATAGACAGAATATGCGTATGTAGTCATATCTGTGGTGGTCTTACACATTTACTGGATGTCTCTCAAGCAATCTTAACACCAGTTGAAAGTCAGTAAAAATAAATCTTTCTCTTCTCTTGCCATTCAAGTGTCTGTTCTCATTATTTTCCCCATGTATTTTTTAATCTGCACAATACCCATTTGTGAGACAATTTTACTTCCCCATGGTATTCCTAACCGTGCCACTGCCGGACTGTTGGTGAATTTGCCTGGGTTTACAGGAAGGTGCCTTGAAGGTACTGTGGCAGAGCTCTGTAGACTTCTGCAAGCTTCAGCAAAGGCTGTCGCAGATGGCAGTGCAGGAGTGCTCAGTTCAGTTCACAGCTTTGAATTAAATAGTCCACATTGTCTTATTTTCCTTTGCATAATCCTTGGGAAAGTGATCTAATAATTGCCATTGGAAGACATGACAAAACAAGATTTAAGAATTTGACACATTCTCAGTGGAGTTTTTTTTAAGCAAAATTTTAAAGGCTTTCCAACTCTGAAAAGTTGGGAAAATAAATGAAAAATTGCAGGATACACCAGATACTGAGATTTCCTAAAGAATTAAATTTATCTGATTCCACCATTGAAAGCATAATACTGTGACAGGAACATCCTTTTGGCACAAGGCCTCTTGTATTGTACTGGCTGTGTCTTTCTACACACTTAGGATTCACAGTTGTTCAATGTTCATTTTTGTGTCTCGTTCTTGCTCTGCCAGAGTCTTATTTTGGAGGTGGCTTTTTATAATATTCAGGTTTTCTGAAACTTTTGTCATTAATATTCAATTGTATAGCTATTATATAAGGTAATGGGTTCTACTGCATTTACTTTCCTCTGTATCTTTTCTATGTAAAAAGAAAGGCTTTTTCTTAATAAACAGATTTAAAAACAAAAAATCAAGTCCAAGAACTTTGATTTTTTTCAGAAATAGAAATAGGCATTCCGTCTAGAAAATATGCTTCTAATTTGTGCTTTATTTTCTCTGAAATCTGATATTGAGCTTACAAGCCTATTTCGCAGCTCCATTTCAGCTGGAAGGGGAAGGATGAAGTAAAGAGATTTCACAAGAACTTTTTGTGTCCGACAATTAATTTATTACGGAGTTTGTCCCTTCATTTGTTTGATCTGGTTTTCTGGCTCTGAGGGTGGCCATTGTCAAATGTTTCAAAGGATGCATAAAACTATGGTTGCCATAGCTCTGCCACTTGAGGTAGAAAGTTAGTTTTATATTGCTTCCAAAATTTGTTCTTACTGCAACTCTGAATCTTCCTCTGAATATTTCCTCTGACATTCAGAGATGCAATTTTTTTCTAGGAGATAAATTATGTAGGAAGAATATGGTCATAGCCACATTTAAACTAATGAAAGGTGACAGTAATGGGCAACAATAGCTCTGCTCTTTTTAATGAATTACCATCAAAACCTGTAAATCATCTCATTTTAATATCAAGAAAAACAGTAGGGAGGCAGACATCTTTTTCCTAGATGTGCAAAATGAAGGCAATTACTTAGACCTCAAAAGCCAATAATTAAAGTATTTTTTTAGAGCAGGTAACCAGCTCCCTTGTGGCCATCCAACATGGGACTACAATTTGATAACTTTATCAGTTTACGACAGCAGGAGAGGGTAATTGGAAAGCCAGTACCCCACTGGGACAGAAAGGTGGAAGGCTTAGCCCTAACAATGCTTATCATTTGAACACAGATGGAAGAAAACATTTATCAACCAAAACAAACAGGAAAATGGAGGTAAACATCGAGGAGTGAGGGGCTTTGTCAGGCTTGGTGAGGCAGATGGCTTAAAAGTAAATTTTAAAGAGTAAGTAAATATAAAACCTTCATAAAAATTTATTTGTTAAAAATGTCTTTAATGAAGGCATTGATTACATGGCCCAAATGTTATTTGCAAAACTTGCAGTGGTGCCTGCTTGAACAGTGGGGGTTTAATCTCCTGACAGCACTCTTACTTTCATGAGCACAGTTGGGCCTTTGTAGGTGCTCTATACATTGCACGTATGTTTGAGGAGAGCAGCATAGGTCCTAGCCTGCATTAAATTAGGGTGCTCTCATCCATGGCCACCTGCAAAGCACAGAGGGGAAGCTCGGAGGAGCATGGCTGGGCTTTGCGCATGGAGGCAGCTCAGGCTTCCAGTGAGGAGAACACAGCTGTCCAAGGGCTCTCTCTGGTCAATTACTGACATTGTTAGCAATTTACTTTTCATCCGAATTTATTTAATTTCAGCTTCTAGTCACAAGAGCTTGTTATCTGTTCACCTACTGAACTGAAATCACCTCTAATATTTATTACCTCCCTCTATAATCAGGGTTAGTGCAACCCCAAGTCTAGTAATTTTATTGTCACTGGCAGCAAAAGCTCTTGCAAAAGGAAAATCTTTTGCATGCATCTCAATCTTTTGACATGCCTAAGTATACACTACAGTTTTAGAATCTGCATCTTTATTTTTTAAGCTCTTTACCTCATCAGCACTGAAACCCAGCAACAGGAAATTGATATGACGCAGCCAAAGCAGACAGGAATAAAAAAAAAATGTATCTACAATGGACCCATGGAAAGAAAAACCAAGGATGGTTTAGAGGAGAAGCACATTTTTTAGAGGATATCATGTGCCATACCCTGAAGATACAAAGTGGCTACTTGAGTATGAAACAGCAGGGTTACTAATAAGTTTGAGAATATATTGAGGGGAAAAATAATAGGAAATTAGTTAAGCAATACTGATATATGAAGAAAATACGTCATTATCGATAGGTCAAGAGTCATTATTTAGACAGCATTGTTGCAGAGTTCCAGGTAGTGCTCTTGGTGGTTTTTTGATATGGTATAAAAGATGAAAGCAAGAAGGAAGGAGGGTCAGTGTGCTGCAGGATCCGACACAGTGAGCTCACCCTAAGGGTCAGGAGGGGAACAACTCTCTCAAGGACAAAATGTTGGCAGCAAAAGCACTTTTGACAGAGGTAGGAAGCAGTCAATACAAAAGTCACTTCCTTCCTTTCTTCCTGTCACATGTGCTCCTGGATCATAACAAGAAAACAGACCTCCACTTTCCCCACTCTTGGGACCTGGTCAAAGATGAATCTGTCCAAAAAGTACCCTATTGAGCTGCCAGCACAAATTACTTGAGTATCCTTTGCTACATCCGTAAATTACTGACTTGGCCCGAGAATCCCTGACAGATGAGCGGTGGTAAAGATTTAGCACTCATGAAAAGAGAATTGCACTGTAAATTGGGCAAACTACGTCTTTTGTTAGCAGCAGAAAGGGATTCAACCTCGGCAAGATCAGTCTCCTTAGGAAGGAATTGATAGCAACACTTCCATTTGCTTTAAAAGCAGCTGCTTTTTTCTCTCACATTGCTGCTACTGCTGCTAGTGTTTATGGATGCACACACTGGTCTTTAGAAAATCAACACACTTGCACAAGTGAGAGTACCAAATGTCATTAATTTATGAGTCTGGGTAAGGGGTTTTAAGGCACTAGTACCAAGAGATTTAGAAAGCTGCATTACTGTCGCTGCCACTGCCCTTCTTTCTGCTGTAAGATAAAATATTGAACTGATACACCTAAAAGGGTCTAGGTTTTCACTACGAGGAGGGAATATATTGTGAGCTTTCTATGGGAACACTGATCTTCCAACCAATCTGACACTTAATCCATTAGACCGGAAATTTCTACATAATGAGCGAAACTCTTCAATTAGGCTTCAATCTTGCACACATACAAATGCTTCATTTTGCACTCCCATAGTCCCCCAGCTCCAATTATTCTCGCAAATTAAGATGTGTGCCATAGCACAGAGGTTTTAGCCAGTCCTTTTAGGTTCCAATTTGATCACAAGTCATATTGAACGCAGTAGAAACACTGAATCGCAGTGGCAGCCCTGAGACAACTATACATTAAATCTGCCATAACTGGCAGCCTCCACAGAGCAATACTTTGTTCCCTATAGAATAACATCCTGTAGATTAGCACTCAGATAATATATTTCTATTTTATATTAGAGCCTGATGACTCAAATCAGGAACCGATAGTTAAATTACATTCTGTGCAAAAATTACATACAGTACTCCTGTCCTGCCCAGCTCTCTCATTAGGTTGAGGTGGAAACACAAAAAACTAAGGCAGCATTGAGAAGGATGGGTGAGATGGGAGTCAGAATGCCATGATGGTTTTGGTGATTTAAACAGGAGATGTGCACAACTATGCAGTGACAGATGAGTAAAGCTACCCACCAGTGATATCCATTAATGCTCTTTTCGTATGATTTTTGCATTGAAGTTGGGAAACTCTTCAAGAATTTTTTTTTGCCCTGTACACTATAGCATCTCATACTGCGACAATCTGTGATAGATTGAAAATTAAACTCCTTCAGTATATTGTAGGAGAGGTACTTTTGGTGAATTCTGAGGAGAAAAAGTAAGGAGAGCGTTAAAAGTAGTTGATTTATACATAGGTGTCTACTACTCTCTACAACTGGCCTCTCTTCCACCACCAATCTCCAGCAGGCAGGGATAATGGGGTAGTGCATAGTTACTTAGTAAGGTCTGACTTGACCTCTTGAAAAAATGTATAGTTTTAATTACTTTTTTAAAATAAGAAAGCACTTAGGTGGTGCATATTTATTCCTTTCTGCTGATGGCTGAGTGACCTTGCAACGTGGCAAGGCCCCCAGGAGGGCTACATGTCACAGAAACTGGAACTGAAGCACCCTGCTCATGGGGCAGAGACACAAAACCAGAAAAGTTGCAAAATAGTTGGCAGTGACTCCAGCGGGGAAAGGGGGGGACACAATAGCAAAAGAGTATTTTCAGATTAAAACTGAGATTTTTTTAATTATTATTTTTAAGCTTTACTTCTTGTTGTAATAAATAAAATGAACTTACTTCCTCCATGGCAACATGTCTAAGTAGACAAGCACAGAATATTTTTTGAAGGTGGGGATATAGAAAGCTTGTAAAAAATAATAATGTTCTAGGAATCAGCTTTTGACAATTCAGCAAGTTTTTATGTTTATTGACATTTAAGGTATGTTTTACACAACTAAATTATTCATATGTGAATTAGTGTATAAAGAATAAAATGATCCTATGAAAGACAAACACAAACAGGCAGAAAGGTGGGAAGACGTTTGATTTTTTGAAGGACTTTGTATGATCTCCTTCCCCACTCGTTATCAGTGCCTGGATTGGAGATCAGGTGCCAGTCCCTCTCCCTGCTGACACTGATGCACTCCTGCACGCAGGGCCCAGCAGCTCACCTGCAGTTCAGCTCCTGACACACAGGGCTCTGTTGTTTTGTCATCTCCAAGTGACAGTTTGTGGTGAGCAGTGCTGCCATCAAACTCTCCCACCAGACTTCATACATGCAGGATTTCTCAGGAAAACGTGGTTAGATATCTCACTGCTTGCTTGTAGAACTTCTGCTCCAGCACCAAAGCTTCACCTGCAGGCTGGAGGGAAATTGAGCTCTCAGTTCCCAGAGGGATCAGAAAGAGTACTGTACACATCCCATCTACCTCATATGCTTTGCAGCTGATGGCAACAGCCCAGCACATCAAAAGCTGGCTCTTCAAAAAAAACCCACCTCATTCTGATACCTCTTAAATCTGCCCTTTATGGGATGAGCATTAGAAAAGTGCCATTTTTGCACCATTAATGCACTTATTATTTTTTGTTAACGATGTCTGAAGAAGATCCCTTTTTCTGTTAACTTTACAATAAACATATGCCGGAAGCAGAAACATCTGATAGCATTCCTTTTTCAATCTATCCTGTCAAGCACACATTGCCCAGAATAAGATGTGGCTGTAGCATCTATTATTCCCCTTGCAACAAACTGTCTTTGGGAAAACACATCACCATGGATCCAGCTGAGCCTAGCAGGACGCTGAGACTCACGCAGTTTGTGACACTGCTGTGAGACCTACCAGCTGTGGATGGACCCACGTTTCTTGCCTCACTCCCTTCACAGACACTTTGAATGGTTTATTAGACAAAGCTTCCCTTGTTACAACAGTGCTGATTTCCTAGTCTTTTCAGTAAGTTTACCAGCTCTTCTCCTGCATGTGTGACATGGTGGGAAAAGCTGGTCTTGTATTTGACCTACACGGCTACTTCATCTATCTATAGCAAAGTATGCCTTAATACATATATGAAGGAAAAACATGGGAAAACCAGCAGTAGATAACTCTGTCAATTTAAAATATTTTACAGAAGTTGCTCTGCAATATTCTCAGCTTCTGCACAAGAGTGACCTTGTCTTGGTGCTAAGTCAGTATTTTTATCTACTGTATCAAAATCATCTACTTTCTGCCTTGATAAAAAGCAAGCAGTAAAAAAGTATCACTTTGTCACAACTGGATAAAGGAAAAGTAAGTGAGGGATGAAAAGCAGAACTAATCTTCTCTGTATGAGAAACATATATAATGGTCATTAAAAGTAATTTAACTAATGGACTGTTTCAAAACGAGTGGAAGCTGCTCTATCCTTCTCCTTACCTGTACCACATATCATACCAGCCATCATCTGAATGGCAAAAAACATAGAAGGGATGTCAGAAATTAAAAAATAATCTCCTGGGGCAGTGGATTTTTAAAAGTAAACATCTACCATTGATCTAACACCTCTCACAAGCCTCATGTTACCTGCTAAATATCAGAAGGTTGCTCTCCATTCTCACTAAACCAGAGAGTCGAACAGGTCAGCGGAGAGCAGCACTGGAACACAGGGCTGGTGGCTGGAAGGTTGTGTTCTTCCCGAATCCAGGGAGGAGCGAGGGCAGGGCAGTTCTTCCACAGCAGTCAGGCACAAAAAGGGCTGTGCCCCTGGCGACTGCCAAAATGGCATCGGGAACCACGAAACTTGGCCAGATTGCCCCTTTAGCGCTAAACCACAAACTGAACTCCAGTGACAGCAAGTCTGAATTATCTAACCTCAGCCACATTGCTCAGGGGTGAAGTCAAACAAAACAAAAGCTTTACCAGACCCTGAAGGACAAGAATTTTAGTTATATTCACACAGAGAACACATAAACCATATTTTAAACCAGGTCCTTGCTTTACGTGTGTTGCTGGCCCAGGCCTCTTTATTACAAAGCTACTGAGGAGGTTGGTCTTGTCCATACTCCAGCACCACAACCATTTCAAGCCACTGTTGCAACAATTCCATTCCAGTTCACATCAGCCATGCACAGGAAAACTTGCTCTGAGCACCTGAACCAAGTGTGCTCTGGTTTTTATTTAACTATATGAAGTATTGTTGTAACTTGTGGTCTGACCCTGGGATGATCTGGGGACCCCTCAGCTGTTCATCTCAGGGCCATACAAAAGCTCACTTTTGTACTCCCAGCTCTACCAGCTGCAGCCTCTCCTACTCCTTAACAATCTGATGCAGCAGCCGGTGACACCTCACCGGAACCCAAGCAAAAAGGCAAAACGGGCCCCGCTTGAGGGGTCGCACCGTGGCGGGGAAGAGACGGCCGGGAGGGGTTTGAGCCCCACTGCAAGGACTCGCACGGACAGCGAGAGCCCCGGCACCTGCCTCCCTGGCCGGGCGCGCTCCGCCGCCGCCGGGACACCGCGCCCTTCGCGCCTCAGCCTCGGCAGAGCGCAGCCCCAGGCGCCCGGGGTGCAGGGCAGGGAGGGCGGTGCCGGTGCCGGTGTCGGTGTCGGTGCCGGTGCCGGTGCCGATCCCAATGCCGATCCCGGTGCTGGTCCCTAGGGGTGAGCCGGGCGGCGGGCGGTGCTGCCGGCGGGGCTGCGCGGGGCGGGCGCGGGCGGCGCCGCTCGCTCAGGCCCAGCCCCTCGGTCCAGCCCCTCGGCGCAGCCCNGGAAGTGCGGGACCGCTACCGGGACTTGCAGCCTGTGGGGTCCGGCGCCTACGGAGCCGTGTGGTGAGCGGGGCGGCGGGAGGCAGCCCGGGCGCGGGCGGTGGCCTCTGTCCCGGTCCGGGGGACGCCGCCGGGCCCGGCCCTCTGGCGTGTTGCTCCTGCCAACTTTTCCCGGTTGTTGTCTGGACCCGGACTGGCCCTGCCCGGTGCCGCCGGCCCCGCGGGGGCTGAGGGGCGGCCCCGCTGCTCACCTGGCCGCCCCGGGCTGGGCTGNCCCTGCCGGGGGAGCGCGCCCGAGCCCGGCCCGCGGCACCCGGGAGCGGCAGCGTCCCTGAAGACGAGCCTCTTGGTTTGGGTCTGCGTTGGTGGTGGGTTTAGGCGTTTTGTGAGATTTTTTTTGTCTTATTTTTGGTTTGGGTATTTTTTTCCCACTCCCCAGCTGTTCCTCTTTAAAGCTTTTGATAGTTGTCTACATTTCATCACAGAGTCTGGCAGGCGAATGAAATGAGATGGCTGCTGGCAGAGGTGCTCTGGGGAGGTGGTCTCCCCCCAGGGCACGGGGGGCTGCGGGCCGAGGGCCCGGCAGCGTGGGGCAGGATGCAGCCACTGCCCAGTGCCGGCCGGGTTTGCTGGGGTTTGCACACTTGCTTCGGTCCTTGCTCACCAAACTCTTTCTTTTCCCTTAAAGCTCAGCCGTCGATGGAAGAAGTGGTACCAAAGTGGCCATTAAGAAATTATACCGCCCGTTTCAGTCTGAACTCTTTGCCAAACGAGCTTACCGAGAGCTGCGTCTCCTGAAACACATGAAGCATGAAAACGTGAGTTGGGTCGTTAGCTCAAAACCACAGCTTAGGCACTCTAAGCCGAAGAAAATATGTAGGTTTGGACAAGGCAGATGTGTAGCTGAATGGAATTCTGGAATCTTTCAGCCTGTCTTTTGTCTGTCTGTCCTACAAACATCAGTTCACACAAACTAGAATATCCTGTGGGAAACGCCACTTAATTTCGATGTAGGAAAGATTGGGTGGGGAAGGTTAGGATCACAGTGCAATTTGCTCAGCACTAGTGAGAGGGATTAAAGACCAGAAGTTACAGTCTCCATCACTGTGTTCCTGTGAGTTGCAGGAGAATGCAGAGCACAGGTCTGTGGGTCTCAGGTGCCAGCATCTTCTTTTTTTTTCCCTGAAATTGCATGAAGATGCACACATGCATATCTTTGGGAAGGGGTTAGCGGTTTTCTCTTTTTTTGTCATTCTTGAAGCATTTGAAAGTTTCAGGGTCATATTAATAGGAAACAGGAAAAGTCCACAAATGACTAAACAAATTGCTTTACAGTGAAGCAGAGAAGAGGTTATAGAGCTCTGCACATAATTCCCATGTGACATGAAAGAAGAACAGCTGTAGAGAGAAGTGTTGGAAGTGTAATTGACAGAAAGATGCATGGTCTCAATACTGCTTAGTGGTTTAGGAAAAAAATCACGAAGTTTGTGTGAAAACAGTTTTTGTGGAGTCAAAGCATGGATTCCAGGTGAGAAGGGTCCCAGGGTAGGCTTGGAGGATCACAGTAGTAGTCTTAAGTGCTGTTCATGAAGAATGCATATGGAATAAAAAACCTGATAGTTTGGAGGGAGTTGTTAAAGTGATGCATAAGAACATCATTTAAAATGTTAGTTGATGTGGAAGATTAGAGCATACCTCCATTCAGAGGGCCTTCACAACAAGCTGAGAGATCAAAATTGAGGATGGGAGAAATTGGTAATAACAGTAACTAGTCTTTGCCACTTAACATTATAATACTAATATTGTGAGTACCAACTAGGTTTGTTTGAGGAATAATTTGTGGGCTATCCTGACTGTCCAGAAGGCAAAAAGAGCTTTTTGTAGGCTTAAGAAACTGTCTGCTTGTAATATTTTAATCTAAATTGTTTAGTCTGATTACTTCAAAGTAACTGCCTCATAACCACTGCTGCATATGTTAAAAGAGTTAATGTTTGCCGGAAACTTCTGCGTATGGGCTCTAATACTCTCAGCGTTTTCTTTACTGACCATTTGGGAGCAGAGCAGCCAGTGCAGTTGCCAAGCTCCTAACTGTGTCCAGAATTCTGAGATTATTTTTCTTCCTTTTCCCAGAATAATCTGTTGGGTAGCATTTTCCACTCCTAGCAGGTTTTATGCAGTGTATGCCCTTCGGAATAATACTCTAGAACTCCACTGTGGATTCAGTTGGTAATTAAAGAGTCCGGAAGAAAATGCTCACTGGGGAACATGAGTACAAGTATAAGTTACAAATCAATATATATGAAGGAAAGGAATGATTTACAACCCTAGGAAACCGTATGGGCCACAGAAAGAAGAGGTTTATGTACTAAGGAAAAGTTTTAACATGAATTATGGCATCTACTCATTAGAGAACAAAGACTGAATAAATGGTCCTGCACGGATTGGAGGCAGAAACTGACTGTTCCACCCATCTGAGATGAGACTGACATGGCAGTACAGCCATCAAGACAATTCCTATCCACCACACAGCCTCACTCTCTTCTGTCAATCGTGTTGCCCATGGTGAATTAGGAGCAGCAACAGTGCCTTTTAGGATTTTCAGTTCCTGAGCTGATCTCAAGGGTACTCCTTTAGCTGTTCCACCCATCCAAAATTATACCAGGATGGTAGTATTGCTCCTCATCATGATTTTCAGTCAGACCCCTTTGACCCCACGACCATTCTGTCAGAGAGCTTATTTTTGCATGTTTCATAGACTCATAGAACCATAGAATGGCTTGCATTTAAGAGGATATGAAAGATTATCTAGTTCCAACCTTTCTGCTGTGGGCAGGGACACCTTTCACTAAACCAGGTTGCTCAGAACCCTGTCCAACCTGACCTTGAACACTTCCAGGGATGGGGCATCCACAACTTCTCTGGGCAACCTGTGCCAGTGTCTCACCACCCTCACAGGAAAGAATTTCTTCTGTTTATTTGATAGTTAGAATTGCATCCAATTCACTCTTCTTTCCTGTTTTTGTTTCAAAATTGCTTCTGTAATCACAAGGAATTTATGTTCGCTTTTATGGAAAGTGTGTTGTTTTGTTTGTTTCACTGTGATTAACTCTCAAAGGACCATCTCTGCCCCTCATAGCTTTCAGGGAATTTTTGTGTTAAGCATGCAGCAATACATTATCATAGTTTATTTAACCTTATGCTGTATTCGGAATGATGGAAGAAATTGTAATGGTCTGACACATTGTGTTAAAAATATCAGCTCTGATCCTCCATTAAGATAGCAGAAGATACCATTAAACCTGTGTCACAATGATATAATTCATCAGCATGTCAGTGAAGAAAAATGGAGGAAAACCACTGCTTAATACCCTAGATGACCTCCATGATACACCCTTTGAGGAATATGCTCATCTTTTTTATGTAGAAGGGTTTTAGGAGGATCAGAAGTCCTGTAAAAGCAAATATAGGAGTAATTCTACTGAATTTTCCTGGAATTCAAAGTATTTTACTTTGTAGGGAAGCTAACTCACAGGTCCATTTCCTTGTCTATTTAGGCATTTTCAGGAGGAGGTGACTGGTTGCTGGCATACTGTCTTTCATGAGACCTTTGCTCTCCATAAAGGCTCTCAAGTAAATGCAGTGATGCATATTTCTATGTAGACCATGTAGTGAGCAATGTTTCTATAAAAACCATGCAGACTTGACCACATGGGATTTCTCATCAACCCTTTGCAAACAAATGCGAAGGAGTGTTGAGGGCCAAGGGACAGAAGGCTGTGTGTGAAGAGGTTGAGACCTAGCTGTTAAGAGATAAATCAGTCTTTAATGGCACTGGTATGCTTTTTTTTTTTTTTTGGTATGTTTACTGAAACTTCATAAGCTGCTTCTACTACCAAAGAAGCAGTCTAACCCAGATCAATTCCTAAGACATGGCCAAAAAGAAAAGTTTGTTTCCGGTGGGATAAGCTGCTGGATCACGCTGTAGCTGCATAAATCACTGGCACAAGGGAGGGCATGGTATGGAAATTAGGAGTAAACACAGCTAAGGCGGAATGAAAAAAGCACTGCTTGGGGTTGTTTTTCTCCTTCACTTAATCATGCTAGTTTGTAGTATTCATCCCACTATAGCCTTAGCAGCCCTTGATTATTTCTTTCACATCTACTGAATCTTGTACAGAGGAACAGTCTTTACACCTTTAGGGAATATTTTCTAGTAGTGCTGCTTCTGTTCCATGTTTCTGTCCATTTTGAGTTCATTTAAAATGAGGACCTTTAAAACTTATCTATCATAGCTCTGGCTTAAAACCAAAAGCAGTGAGAATATTACCAGCATGCTGACTTTGGCCCTGGCTTTAGATCTCAAACATTTGCGTGGCTCTGTGTTTGTGTATTCTTCTGCAGTTAATGGAGATGTCTGTGTGTGCAGAGCGAAACCCAGACAAGTATGTGGAGGCGCAGAACCTTTAGTTTCTTTTGGTGAATAACTTGGATTTTCTTATGCGTTTGGACTGTAAGTGATACCTTGATACCTGCTTTTGTTGAAACAAGTGCACAGTGGCTTGCAGTGGTCCAGCCCTGGCACCCCCCTCACCTCCAGTTTGTTAAGAGAAGTTTTCAAGCAGGAGTGCAAAATAGCTGGCAAGGGGAGATGGCACTGGAGAGAGGAATAGAAGAGCAGTGGCTCATGCTAGTGGCTCATGTCAGAACAGAGTGTGGATTTTATCGAAGTGTGGTGTGTGTACCTATGTATATACCCATGTGTACATAATGTACGTACCCACATGTATGAATGTATACACCCATGTGTATGTGTGTATATACCCATGTGTACGTATGCATACGCCCACGTGTACGTATAGGCACCCTCAGGAATTCTGATGCAATTCTACCAATTAAATTCTGAATGTGTTTCTGGCGTAAAATTTCTGACAAATGCCCATTAAACATTTCTTGGGTCAGTTAATATTCTACAGATGTTTTCCCTTCCTGGAAACTCTGTATGTAAGAGGCCACTGCAGTATTTGTTTAAAGGTACTCTGTATTATGCTCTCATTCATTGCTCAGAGTGGAAATTATTCTCTGGTGTATTCCCACATCTGAAGACCAGTGTGTGTTTTGCATTATGAGAAGCATGAAGCTTTTTTTTCCCCTTTGGAAGGAATTGGATATCCAACAGATACCAAATTACCTGTCTCTCTACAGTTACATTTTTGAGGATGATAAACTTTTAGGTTGACTGCATTTTAATTCTGTTTTATTTTTTATTTTGAAAAAATGTTGAGCTTTTTATTTACACCTACACAGTGTCAACAGGGGAGGAATTAGTTCCAGAGAAAATAGTGGGTCAGGCTGTGTTCCTGCTTGAGAAAAATCTTAAATCTGTCACCTTTTGCAGTTCATCTAGCCTGACATGAGCAGTGGAAAGCAGCAGCGTCTGCAGTGTACAAAATCGGACCAACAAGGGAGTTGTAGATGAGTGATGCCTTAATGGATGAGAGCGTGCTCACTGTGTTAGAAGAGGTTTCCTGCAGCAAGTCCTGCAGGACTGCACCAGCTAAAAATTCACATTCTTTGGGTACATATATGCCAGTAAAGTGCAATTCGGGAATCCTGTCTGGAAATGGCAAATCTCCTTATTGGTCCTTATGAAAGCAAAAACACAGTTATAACTGGACAGTTTATTGCTGTCAAAAATGTAAGGGAGAAACACTCCTGTCTGCTTTTCTGCTGGCTGAAAGCTTAGCACATCTAGGGAGCTAACAGGACGCTGGAATAATTTTATCAAAGGTCATTAAATCAACATAGGGGTATCTGTTGTCATTTCTGCTTATTTTCCTAACCTGACTAATAGGTGTTTTATGTAGGCTGGGCTTCGGCTGCTAGCCATTTATTCACACCCAGCCTTGGGTACTAATAAAGCAGACTGATGAGCTTATTCCATGAAATGAAAATAAGAAAACCAGCACTGAAACCCAAACTTTCTCTTTTGATTGCCATCCAATCTAGAGATGAAGATGAGTCTGTCTGCAGGATTTGAACCTGTCCAGTGTTACATATGAATCCTTTGAAGGAAGAGTGTGGTGATGCTCATGGGTATGGCTTGTGACTGCCAGTGTGCTGACTGGCAGGAGAAAAGAAAAGGAGGTCTTGCAGGCATTCCTCATCTCATGTATTGGTACCCTGTGAGGAAGAAAGGTGACTATGGTACAAGCCTTGGCATGAATAATTAAAATTTTAAAAAGATTGAGAGTTCTTAGTGTAATGAAAGGATGCAGGTGCCCATGATGTAGAACAGCACAGGAACATGAAGTTAATCCTGCAGAAAATTTAATACTGCATAATATGTAGTTCAGTGCACCCTAGCAAGGCTCTCTCTTAAAAAATGTACTAGCATGTTTAGCCTAAGTGCTAAAGCCACTCAGCTTCACTGTGTTTTCATGCATAACGTCTGCAAGAGAAAGCAGCACTTACTGTATGAGAGATATAACCTACATTACTTACTGATTTATACTAGATTTAGGTCTTTTCTTGATGTACTGCTGCTTACATCAGAAGCTGTCTTTTGCAGAAATGTAATGGATTAGTCCTTGAATAGAAGTAATCCAATACATCAAAGTACAGAGATGAGGAGCTATTCGCCATTGTGCTCTGCTGTTGGAATAGTGTTTGGAAAAGGAGGCAGCTGAGAAGGGAAGGGCAGAAACCACCTCACCAATGTGAATCTGTTATTTATTTGTTACCAATAATTAAAGTTGGTGAGTGTGGTCAGGGAACACACACAGTAGGGTTAAGAAAGGCTGGAGATGCTGCTACCCACCCCCCACTGGCATCAAAGTAAATATATTAAGTGAAAGCATACCTGTGGAAAACAAGTCAGACCAGTAGATGGGTAGTTTTGTGGGTTTGACTTCAGGAAGATGGAGCATCTCCCTTATGAAGACAGGCTGGGAGGATTGGAGTTGTTTCACCCAGAGAAGAGAAGGCTCTGGAGGGACCTTAGAGCAGCCTTCTGGTACATGGAGGACTTCGAGAGAGCTGGAGAGGAACTTTTTACAAGGGCATGTAGTGACAGGACAAGGGACAATAAAACTGAAAGAGGGTAGATTTAGATTAAACATAAGGAAGAAATTCTTTGCTGTGAGGGTCATGAGGCACTGGCACAGGTTGTTCAGAGAGGTTGTGGATGCTTCATCTGTGGAAGTGTCCAAGGCTGGGTTGGATGGGGCTTTGAGCAACCTGGTCTAGTGGAAGGTGTCCCTGCCCGTGGTAGGGGATTAGAACTACATGAGCTTAAAGGTCCCTTCCAACCCAAACCAATCTGTGGTTCTATGGGAGTGACACAGTATTACACCCTGTCCTTGAGATAAAAGCTGTTAAAGTACTTCAGTGCGGGCTGAAGAAATCCAGGTTATTTTTCAGTCAAATGTACAGTAGATGCACTCTTTGTGGGTTTATTTTTTTTAAGAAATTGCCTTCTGGCAGAGTTAATAGGGGTAAAAATAAGACCCTGAAAAGGCAGCACTGCTGCTGATTTCCACAGATGCTTTTCGTTGCCATCGCAGAGTCTACTGGGTTTATTCCTCAGATGGGCTTCCATCTCTGATAGTGTCAGTAATTGTGCTGATTAACACCAAAAATACATTTATAGAAGGTTTCACAGGTATCTCTGTTACATTTCATATAGGCAGCACTATGAAAAATAAATTATTCTTGTGATTGTTTATGGCAGCTTACTTTATGCTAGAACATTATCTTTAAGTATCATAAAGTTCTTTACAAATACTGCCTTTATTGAGAGCACTTCAGACAGAAACAGGATTTTCCATCATATTATAAAGGAGGGAGTTGACTTTGTCCAGTTCTTTCCCTTTTCCTGAACAAGTAGCTGGAGTTGTATCTTCCTCAAAGGATTTATTTTATTCCATACTTCCTTGTGCTTTATATAGCTGCAGAAATCTCTGGCCTAAATGGAAACATGAATGACTCTGCTCCGGTACAGGAAAATAATCCCAAACCACAGCTATTAAATAAAGATCACTGAGGAAAAGGAAATGAGTCCTTCACTTTTATTTTAAAATAGATTAACTATTAGTATGTCTTACCATTTTGGACACTAAGATGGATTTCAGGATTCTTAGAAAACTTGATTTATAAAGCAAGAGAAGTAGTATTGTGAAATCCTTGGCATATTTAAAGAGTTTTCTGGTTCATTATTTAAAATTCCCTTCTTCGGGAGCTGAGTGTTGGTCTTGGTGGCTTCATTCACTGTAGAGGATTTGCAGCAATGGTAGGTTTGTCTCCATAAGTTTGCAACCTTACCTCAGCAATAATGTACATCAGGCAGCATTAAGTAAGTATCAGGAACTCTGTTTACTTGAATGGCATTAGAATGTTAGTGAACTTCGTGTTTTGGGCCTGGTATGTTCTGTATGGAAACATGTTCTTCATGCTCCTGTGTTTCACAGGGGATGCCTGATAATGCCTTGGTGCACAGATGGATGTGATAGAGCAGCCACATTACTTCATCCTCCTCTGTGTCCCTTCTTTTTATTGTGGTGTCCCAGTGTCTTTCACTGCTACATTCAGATGCGATGGGGTTTATTTTCTGATGGTTCTTGCTTAGGTATATGAGGGCATGGAGGTATCTGCTTAAGGAGAACAAGCAAGACTTCTGAGGAAGTGGGGCTTGATAAGGAAAGATGCATATTGAATAAAATTACTGCTAAAATGTTAACTTCCTTCTTTGTGTATCTAAATCTGTGGTGAGCACACAACTTTCCTGGCTGTGTATGCTCTGTGTGTGTTTGCATACACAGGCTGCCTTAGGAAATGCCTCTAGAGCTGCATTATGCTCCATTGTTGTAATGTACGTCTTTGTAATCCTGTCCTCCTCCATTCTCTCACTACCTCCACAGAGAAAAGGAAAACCTTATGTAAAACTGTCATAAAAAAGAAAATTCTTACTGTAATGTTAGCACTGGAGGTATTACTTCAAATAATAACCGCATCCTCTGTGGGTTTAATTATTGTTTTATGGTAGTTATTCTTCTTTAATTAGTTTCATATAACAGTCCCAGGTAAATATTATTAGTGACTTCTTTTCAAAGATATATGTGGCTACAGAGAAAGGGAGTTGTTATTTTCTGCCTTCATCTTTATTAGTTTTGCTCTCTTCATCATTATGACATTTTGATAATATCCAGGCTAACTGTAGTAGTTGGCCCTTAATGTGGAAAGACTAAAAATATGCGCAATAAGGATTTCATCATGGTTGTTTTATTTAAAGCTTTAAATAAAGGAAGTTGTCCTTTTCTTGCATTTCCCCACTCCATTTCTGCTCATATTTCTCGTTATTTTCACTTTTTTTTTTTAAAGATACCTGATTTAGATGACAGTTCTTGATGTATGATCTGATGTCTGTATGGCCACAAAGATAGGGTTGAACAAGGTTATAAGGGTTATTATTCTTTTGGCTTGCTTTCTAACAAAGCCCTGCACAGCCCCATGGCGCTAATAGCACCAAAGTTGTGGATTCAATGCGTACAGGCCATTCACTTAAGAGTTGTACTTGATGATCCTTGTAGGTCCCTTCCAACTCAGAATATTTTGTGATTCTGTGACAAAGCAGTCTGCACCTGGGAAACAACACAAGCACTCTGAGGCTTGGGAGTCTTCTTCTGAACAGACAGAAATAGTAATGAATTAGGAACAGAGGTAGAAAAGAAACAGCTCTAAAAGCCTGTGTTATTTTGGCACTGCCTGGATTAAGCAGCATCTAAACTAAAATCTGGCTTTAGATAATTCCAGCTACTTCTTTTTGAGTAATGAGTTCCATATATTTAATTTTCTGGTGTTTGACAGGCTTGAAAGAAGCATAGGTATTTAGTGTAATGCACCCAGTCAGTTTGTATAGTTCTCCCTAAAACCATACTAATAGGAAAAGCTGTGGTGGAAAATCCATTTTACTGGATTGTTATTTCTCTGTTCAGTGATAGAATACTTTTGTTTAACAAAAAAAGCTCTTTGGAGAACCTAAGGTGTAAGCCATAGTAAATCATATAAAGTTCTTGCTAGTTTTTTCTTAATAAAAACAGTTTAGTTCTAGTTTCTTCTTTGTACTCCAATTAGCTGTTGTAGTCTATGTACCTAAATTACCCTGTTACTGAAATTACAAGATGTTTAAAGGGTACTTCGTTGACAAGCAGCAGCCCTGGCTAGGTGGAGAGCACTTACAAGTGCTTCATATTATAGACTGATTTTTCTGGTTTATTTTCAACACTTCAGTAGTTGAAGTGATAAAATACTGTCTCCTCTTACATAAAACTGTTGGCCTCTGAACTTTTAGTTCCAGTAGATACTTCTTATATTGTTTTATCACAGGGTAAAGCTGCCCTCTGAGTTGTAAAATCTAACATAACAAATCCTGGCACTACTTTAGGTATTGCTAGGCACTACTTTAGGTATTCTTTCTGCCATGTTTATGCCTGTTGCTAATGTCTCACTATGAAAATGTTTTTGGATTATATTTTTTCACTTATTATGTGATTTAGGCTTTATTGTGTCAAATCAGTCATGAAATTTTTTTTTTTTTAAGGTCATTGGAATTTTGGATGTGTTCACACCAGATATAACACTGGAGAAGTTCAATGACTTGTAAGTTAGTTCCAAGTTGTTTGTGTTTTGGAGCAGAGCTTCATTGTTGCTTGTGTGGGAGGAAAGGTTGTTGCTTTTTAAATAGAGAATTTAAAAATTGTTGCTTCATGGACTTTTTTTTTCTGAGTTTCATCTTAATATAACTCTTACGTGCAACTTTGGTGGGCTGGGGTTTTCAGATTGTCATTAGAACCAGTTTCCTGTCTTACAAGGTGTGTACTTCTTTCAGCCCCAGTAAATGGCAGTTTGGTGAATTCCCTAATCCACCTTTCAAGTATTGATTTCTTACCCTAAGGCCCAGGTTGCTCAAATGGTAGGACAATTCTTAACCCAATCAGGTAGGCTGAAAGTTATCCCTACTACGTGGCACATCTCAGTGGGATCCATCCTAATTCAAGGATCTATTAAAAAGTGCTGATGCTGCTGAATTTTTTTTGTGTTTATCTGCATTGTGGTCTGTTGTGCCCTGTGACTGTTTTCCCAGTCAGTGGTCCAAACAGCACCTGATACAGGTTGTTTCTACCACATCTCCCTGACCTTTTGGTGGCATCTCAGACACAAGATGTTTAACATGTCTGCTGTTTTACTTGTTTACTGCTGCAATTCTTGTGAATTAGAGTTGCTAGAGAAACAATGCTCAGAAATCCTTTTGGGCTTAACATAGATTTCCTGTGTTAGAACTGTTCTGGATTTTATTTAGTGTAGCTATATTTCCTAAACAACCTTGTGTATTTACATGTTAACAAAGAAAGCTATCTGACAGAAAAGTGTAGAAAATGAAGTACAGAAAACATGGAGCATGTGTTCATATTGATCGCTGAGCCAAAAGGAATGTTGTCCATATTGTCTATTGTGCTAGCATTTTATACAGCATATGTAATAGAATGCACATGCATGTGATGAGCATTGAAGCGCTGTGTTTTAAATGAGACCCTAAAATCATCCTCCAAATTTTGCTAGTTCAAGGAGGTGGTCATGGCTGTGAGATACATTGCCTTGAATGAATGTCTTAGTTTTCTGTGTAGCTGTCTTTGAAATATCACGACGCTTTTGGTTAGTTTCTTTCTAAGCTAGTTCTGACAACTAGCAAATTTCCATAATCAGTGACAGAACTGGGCAATACCTCTTTATGACAATCACATAAAAACAGATGGGCTTGGAAGGTAGGAGGATGATGAAGGAATTGTTTGGTAAATTGAATGATCTATAATTTAATGTTCTAAGTGGACTGTAACATACATCTATGTTTAAATTTACATGACAAAGTTAATCAAGTTAATCTGTTTGGTTTTCTTCCCTTTTTTTTGTGGGGGGGGGTTTGTTGTTGTTTGTTTTTGCTTTGTTTTGGTTTTTTATTTGTTTGTTTTGTTTTAAGCTACCTCGTCATGCCATTTATGGGAACAGACTTGAGTAAGATAATGAAGCATGAGAAATTAACTGAAGATCGAATCCAGTTCCTGGTATATCAGATGCTGAAAGGCTTAAAGGTTTGCCAGTTCTACTACTATTTTGATTTCAGAGTCTTTTTTTCCTAGTAAACTGTTATGGAGAGCTATAAATACTTATAATTTAATAGCTGGATAAAATTTATCTCACCTTGTATAGTAAAAGAATATATATTAAATATAAACAATTATATTAATTTATTATATAAAGTATATTTTTACAGCTAAAAAATCCTGGCTCTCTCAGTTTCTTGTCTTACATTAGATGGTACAGTCCCATAATCATCATCATGAAGCTTCACTGGGTTTGCTTCAGTGTCTGTCTTTAACTGGGAAGCCCATACGTGAGCACAGCACTCCAGGTGTGTCTCACCACGGCTGAGAAAAGGGGAAGGATCACCTCCTTCGAGTTGCTGGCAATCCTCTGCCTAATGCATGAGGCTTTTGGTTGTCTTTGGTGCAAGGGTACAGGTCCTTTTCTGCCAAGCTGGTCGATCTCCTTGTCTGTTGATCCAAGCCTTGTCTGGCGCATAGGGTTATTCCCTCCCAGCATTTTGTTGAACTTTGGTGGATTCCTGTCAGCCCATTTCCTCAGCCTGTGGAGGTCTCACTAAATGGCAGCACAATCATCTGATGTGTGAATATTATTCTCGGTTCTGCATCGTTTGCTGAGTTGCTGAGGGAGCCCTCTGTCCCATCATCCAGGTCAGTAATGAAGATGCTAAAGAGGACTGGCTTCAGTACTAACCCTAAGGGGGGCACAGCTGATGATGGGCCTCCAGCTGGACTTCGTGCCACTGATCACAACCCTTTGATCAAGGCAGTTCAGTCACTGTCCCTTAATCAAGCTCCTACTTCCACTATCTCTCGGTGTTATGAGAGAATTTAAAAGCCTTGCTTGAGTCAAGGTAAACAACACCGCCTGCCCTCCTGTCATCCACCAAGCCAGTTGTCTTATCACAGAAGGCTAACGGGCTATCAGGCATGATTTTCTTCTGTAAATCCCTGTTGACTACTGTCAGTCTGTTCTTTGTCCTTGTAATGTTTGGAAATGGTTTCCAGAATTACTTGCTTATTACATTCCCAGAGAGTGAGATGCAGCTGACCGGCCTTCCTCGATCCTCTTCTTCCTTGCCCTTTTGAAGACATGAGCAATATTTGATTTCTTATCATCATAAGGAACATTTCCTGATCACCGTGACCTTTCACATACTATTAAGTGGCCTCACAATGACATTGGCCAACTTCCCTTAGAATTTATAAGTGTGTCCCATCAGGGTGGTTGCTTAAATGTTAAATTTGTGTTTGTTTAGATGTTCCCTATCTGATCCTCCTCCACGGAGGGTTAAGTCTTCCTTGCTCCAGACTTTTCCAGCACTTTCGGGGACCTATGATATAGCAAATATTACCAGTAAAGATGGATGAAAAGAAGGCATTGAGTACCTTGGCTTTTTCATGCCACTGGTGCAGTTGCCTGTGTTTTCCCTAGTTTTGTTTTTGCTCCCAGTTTGCATGTAGAAGCCCTTCATGTTGACCTTTGTGTCTCTTACCAGGTTCAGGACCAAGAGGGCTTTGCCTTTCCAAATTTCATCTCTACACACTTGGGCAGTGTCTCCACATTCCTGCAGGGTGACCTGGCTCTGCTTCCACCTCACGTACGCTTTTTTACGTTTTGGTTTCCCTAGGAGTTCTTGCCTCCTGCCACCTTTGCTTGATCTTGACTTCTGGCGTCTGTTTTTATTATGTGCCCTTGTTTTACACTATGAAATTAGGAAGGATTCATAAAAGACTGTAAGGGACCATGCAGATTTGTCTAGTTTTGAACTGTGTAGGAAAGCTTCATCTTGTAGCTCTTCCGATAAGTCTTGGGAAGAATAGTGATTTCAATTTATAATTTTCTTAAATAAAAAGTATAACCAAATGCCATCTGTAAGTTAGTTATTGGGCTTGTTCATGATTGTTTTTCTTTTCAGATAGTAAGCCTGACTGTTAATCCTCTGTTCTTTCTCAGAAATAATGATTATATTCATCTCTCTTTTATCTCTTAGATATTTTACTTCTGTGGACTGCAGAGCTTACAGCTATAGCAAAACAACATAATCTTGAATTTTACTGACTCTCACAAGAATGGTTCTAAATGTATTAGCTATCATATTCTTTGTTTGTTTTTCTTCCTCATCTTTTGCTAAATACTGTTTATTATTGCTACTTCTTTTTATTGCTACTCCTTTTTTTTTCTATTTGGCTTTTAAAAATTGGACTGTGTATATTGAAGTTCATGGTCTTACAACACAAAAAGAAGGTACTCTTTAAGCTCCCTGTTTTTATCAATAACCTGTATTAATGTGATGTGGAAATGATTCTTGGTCTAGATTAGTACGACAGTTCTTAAATTACTGTGTTTACCTTTTGGGTACACACAGCTGTTGATCATAAAAAGGCTACTACTTCCTTACTACTTTTTTCTTTTGGTGACACAATTGCAAGAGAAGAAAAACCTTGACCAAGGTCCACAGGCTTTATCCAGGCTCTCGTGCAGTGATGGCTGTTGAATTCCCTTTGCTGCTCTGGAGACACAGGGTGTAAGGAGGCTGTGGAATGGCACTGTCTTAAATTGAGTGTCATTCCTTGGCTGCTGCTGGCACTGTACAATTTTGGTTTTATGGTCCTGGCCCTGCAACACACAATGTATGGGCAGAATTTCCTCTGTGCTTGTACAGGTAAGTGAAGTCAGTGTAGGGATTTGCTTGTGCAGTGGAAATACAGACCTGGTTTTGATACAAGAAAGTCTAGCATGTCCATCAGGATGCAGATTCGTCCAGATCTATATTTGCATTGCCAAACACTATTCAAAAATAGTTAATATAGCAGGACAGCATGCTGTGCCTGGACAAGAACATCAGGAACAGCATAACCAGGATTCTGTTGTCTCTCAGCACTTAAATACAGAAGGGCAAGTAAATTGTTCTACTCCCATCACAAAACGTAATAAATATACTTTTTTGTTAAGTCCTGCATTATTGATTTCTTTTTGACCCTACCCTGGATTTTGTGTTCTTATTTTAGTAGATTTTTGCTCACATAGCCTTTTACATATGCTAAGTATTTATCCTTTGTGTTCTACAGTTGGGCATTTAAGTGCTATAATTCCCATTTTACAAATGCATGAAATAAAGTCAGGTAAACTAAAGCCTGGTTTGGGGAGATTGATTGGATTTAAACTGGAGGGAATTCACCTCTAATCTGGACTTTGAATGTGGAGTTATGATTTCAGTTTTGTCACTAGTTCCCTAGTCACTAAGCCACGTTCTAATAAGAGTTCTCTCAAAGACTGTGTATGTGGAGTGGTCTGTTTCAGTTGCAGGTAACTGTCTGGGAAGCAGGTTTCCAGGAGAGGCATGCTATTCACCAGGGATGAAAAACATCATTTGTGTTAACTTTACAGGCAAGCAATATATGAACTGTAAATAATTAGCTTAGGTTGAGTGTAGTGGAAAGGATGAATAATTAATTTAATTCCAGTGAAATGGCTTAGAAACAAATTTTGGTCCTAGTGATGTACATTATCTGACAGAGGCCAGCGGAGCAGAACTTGTGGCCCCAAAGGTTGACACTGGAGTCTGTTGGATCAGTAAGTCTGGAAGACAAATGGAGCAACTGTGTGTGGTTGACATACACAGGAAGAAAACAGCAGGAATTTAAGAGGATATATTGGGCAGGTTTGTGGCAGGGTTCGTTTGTTAGTGAAGGCTGCAGGGGTGGCTTCTGTGAGAAGACACCAGGAACTGCCTCCATGTTGAACAAAGTTCCAGCTGGCTCCAAAGCTGAGCCCATCAGCAATGTGCATGGCACCTCTGTGGTAATAGATTCAAGGAGGGTAAAAAATTGCTGTGCAGCTGCTGTGAGAGGGGAGTGCGAAAATGTGAAACAGCCTTGCAGGCACCAGGGTCAGTGAGGATAGTGGGGGAGAAGATCCTACAGGTGCTGGAGTAGAGATTTCCTTGCAGAGGCAATGGTGGCACAGGCTGCTTCTGTGCAACCCATGGAGGACCACGACAGAGCAGATATCCACACAGCAGCNGGCACCTCTGTGGTAATAGATTCACGGAGGGTAAAAAATTGCTGTGCAGCTGCTGTGAGAGGGGAGTGCGAAAATGTGAAACAGCCCTGCAGGCACCAGGGTCAGTGAGGATAGTGGGGGAGAAGATCCTACAGGTGCTGGAGTAGAGATTTCCTTGCAGAGGCAATGGTGGCACAGGCTGCTTCTGTGCAACCCATGGAGGACC
>VWZW01002784.1:1822296-1902489 GCA_013397115.1 Edolisoma coerulescens
TATTTATCCTTTGTGTTCTACAGTTGGGCATTTAAGTGCTCTAATTCCCATTTTACAAATGCATGAAATAAAGTCAGGTAAACTAAAGCCTGGTTTGGGGAGATTGATTGGATTTAAACTGGAGGGAATTCACCTCTAATCTGGACTTTGAATGTGGAGTTATGATTTCAGTTTTGTCACTAGTTCCCTAGTCACTAAGCCACGTTCTAATAAGAGTTCTCTCAAAGACTGTGTATGTGGAGTGGTCTGTTTCAGTTGCAGGTAACTGTCTGGGAAGCAGGTTTCCAGGAGAGGCATGCTATTCACCAGGGATGAAAAACATCATTTGTGTTAACTTTACAGGCAAGCAATATATGAACTGTAAATAATTAGCTTAGGTTGAGTGTAGTGGAAAGGATGAATAATTAATTTAATTCCAGTGAAATGGCTTAGAAACAAATTTTGGTCCTAGTGATGTACATTATCTGACAGAGGCCAGCGGAGCAGAACTTGTGGCCCCAAAGGTTGACACTGGAGTCTGTTGGATCAGTAAGTCTGGAAGACAAATGGAGCAACTGTGTGTGGTTGACATACACAGGAAGAAAACAGCAGGAATTTAAGAGGATATATTGGGCAGGTTTGTGGCAGGGTTCGTTTGTTAGTGAAGGCTGCAGGGGTGGCTTCTGTGAGAAGACACCAGGAACTGCCTCCATGTTGAACAAAGTTCCAGCTGGCTCCAAAGCTGAGCCCATCAGCGATGTGCATGGCACCTCTGTGGTAATAGATTCACGGAGGGTAAAAAATTGCTGTGCAGCTGCTGTGAGAGGGGAGTGCGAAAATGTGAAACAGCCTTGCAGGCACCAGGGTCAGTGAGGATAGTGGGGGAGAAGATCCTACAGGTGCTGGAGCAGAGATTTCCTTGCAGAGGCAATGGTGGCACAGGCTGCTTCTGTGCAACCCATGGAGGACCACGACAGAGCAGATATCCACACAGCAGCTATGGAGGACACCATGCTGGGGCCCAGGGATGTGCCCTGAATGAAGCTGCAGCCCACAGAGAGCCCGTGCTGGAGCAGGCCCCTGGCAGGNATAGATTCACGGAGGGTAAAAAATTGCTGTGCAGCTGCTGTGAGAGGGGAGTGCGAAAATGTGAAACAGCCTTGCAGGCACCAGGGTCAGTGAGGATAGTGGGGGAGAAGATCCTACAGGTGCTGGAGCAGAGATTTCCTTGCAGAGGCAATGGTGGCACAGGCTGCTTCTGTGCAACCCATGGAGGACCACGACAGAGCAGATATCCACACAGCAGCTATGGAGGACACCATGCTGGGGCCCAGGGATGTGCCCTGAATGAAGCTGCAGCCCACAGAGAGCCCGTGCTGGAGCAGGCCCCTGGCAGGTTTTGTGCCAAGACCCATGGCCCATGGGGAACCCACACTGGCGCAGTCCTCTCCTGTAGGACTGCATCCTGTGTAAAGAACACATGCTGAAAGAGTTCTTGAAGGACTGTCTCCTTTGGGAGGGACATAAAAATAAAAGCAATTACATGGAAACCAGCAGGGATGCTGAGATAGTTACTGTGAGAAATCTTCTGTAAGAAGTGGTTTGCCTGAATAGTTTCTTACCCCACGTTTTTGAGAGCACAACTGTACTTACCTCAAAGTTACCAGCAGGAAATAAAATATTATTCAGCTACTAGACTGTTATGTTATTTCTTATTACACAGCAAACTCTAGAGAACAGTCTTTACTGTATCTGTTCCATTAAATTTTGGATTCTTGTTGAACCATTTCAGCCAGAAATACACACTTAGCTGGAAATATTTTTAAGAAATAGGAGTGGTCCAGTGTTTGAGGCACATTCTTGTAGCCCTTCTGTGCCAGGAAGTGTGTTAAGCTGAGAGCAGTGTTGCTAGCATGCAGAGGAAAATGAAAATGAATTAGTAATTTGTTTATTCTTTTACAGATACCAGTAAATTAGGTGTTTAAGGAAGGGTTAGCCAAGTTTTACATTAAAATCTTGTACTTTTTGAGGTCTGCTGTATCTGGGTTAAAGATAGCCTATCTGTGTTTACTTGGATTGCTTTTTTGGCAGGGCATGGGGAACAAACATACACTTAGCTAGTGCTCAGTTGAGGCAATATGAGGGAAAAATGCTTATAACACCTGGGAAGGAGGAGCATGCCACCCTGTAGATCTTTGTGGTAAAACTCATTCAGCTTCTCAAGCTTAGCCTCTCCTTTGTATGATGACTTTGTTTCTCACCTTTTAACTTTGATGGAATCTATTCTGAGGGCTTTTTTTTTTGTATTAAAGATGTAACCTGCAATGTGCATTTGTCCTTTGTAAAGTATGTAAGACCTTTATGGTATCTGTATTTATGTCTGGTCAAAGGCAAGAAGGCTGTCCATCATTTTTGTCACATTGCATATTCTACTGTAACAACCTGTTTACATGTGGCAGTTAAATTCATGTAGGAAAAACTGCATGACTGATGTATTGTGAAGGGATAAGGGAGTTTTTTGCTGAGCCCTCCAGTTGTTTCCTTGCAGGCTTCATTTCTACATTCTATCTGTAGGCTGGTTCTGGACTGGCTGTATACAAAGTGCTCAACAGGCTTGATTTTAAAAAACATTTATAAATTGAGGGCAAGAGAAAGTTCATACTGAGTTCATGAAGATTTGTATCAATTCTTCAGCCTTTGCTCTGCAAGTCTGTACAGTTCTTTTTTGTCAGTTCTTATCATTTTACTGTCTTTTTTCTACAGAGAATGAAATATTCATTTTCTCTCTTTGGCAAGCCTTGTAATTTATCAGAATTCAATGTGATGTGACACCACTTAAAAACAATGACATGCCTCTCTTTTGTCTGTTTCCTAGTCGGGCCTTAGTCTGGCATTAAATTTTACTTAAGTGTGAGCTTGCATCTTGGAAGGGCTTTCATAATTTCTTTTTTGCTGTTATTTGACAGAAAAGCTATGTATTGTCAAAGAGTACAGAAGGCAAGCTAAACATAAACATCTGTCTGTGTAGGTGGAAAGAGACTGGAGCTTTCAGTCTTGGGTCCCCCTTCTCCCTTGGGTCCTGCCTCCTGTTCATAGAGGTCTGGGGAGGTGGCTGTCAGTCCTCTCTCTTTATTCATAGTGCTTGAGAAGGGACAGACAGTTCTTGGGTCGTACAAACACCTGTTCAAGCTTCTTTTGCCATACTTATGGTAAGATTTACCTACTCTAGTTCTCTCCTTTTCTCATCTGTATTTACTGCCTTTTGTTCATATTTATGCTGGATTTTTTTCTGCTTCTCTGCTTTCCCTTCCCCCTCTGACTCATTTCCTCTTCAGTTTTTACTTCCCTGCCAAGATGCTTTTCATTTTCATTTTGCATGTTGCCTAGAACACATTCTCCCGAGTCTTTGCTAATTCCCTTTTGATTAGCTTTTTATTTTGTGTAGAGATTACATATACAGAAAAGAATGCTTAAAATTTAGATGATTGTTGGATGACTTCCTAGCATGATCTGAAGCTTGCATTCCAGGATTTATGCACACTACCAAAAATTGTCTTTAGGGTAATGCACAGAGCTCCTGTGCTTCAAGGCACTTCACTCATGTTAACTGGGTTCTTGAATCAAATATGATTCAGGTGTAGTGGTAACATTGTGAAGGATATGTCTACTCTGTTCTGAATTGTTTTGCCATGTTAAAAGTGAAAGATCTGTCAATAAATGGCTAATTTAATGAGTAGAACCAGTAAGAACAGGATCCCATTTCAGAAGGCTATTGAACAGAAATGGAAAATCTTCTGAATGAAGACTGGTATAGTTCCAGTGTTGCTACCTGCCAGGAGATAATGAAATGCAGTTAAAAAAATACTGCTGATGTTAAAGAAACACTGCAGTACAGCACCAGTATTTCAGCTTACAGGAGGGCTGATGTGTACATTTCCATCAGGAATAACTGCTATTTTATGTAATCTCAGTAGTGTTATGTTAAGAGGAGCATTTAGAAGACATAGGAGCTTTCCTCAAAGTGTTAACATGATTTTGGTGCTATGAACACTCATAAAACCTTCAGTGGGGTGAGAATGCCGGCAAAACCACACTCTTCCCCCCAAACGGGTGAGATTAACTAAAACTGTGAAGAGTGCAGGCCTTTTAATTCCCGTTTCTACATTCCGCATTCTTGGGTGCCAAATGACTGGGTCTGCCAGCTATTTCCTTGCTGTGTACAGTCTTAGCAGCAAAAACCAACTATAGAATATTTTAAGCATCTGTTGTGGAAAATCAAGAGGCTTCAGTTAGAAGACATTGCAATAATTTGGAATGCAAGTAGACATTGTAATATCCTTGATCAAGATAGCTATGACAGAGGACATCTTTTTCTTAATTTATTTTGAGTTTAGTTATTTACAGTTACATTTCTGGTTTGGTGGTTTGTTGTTTTTTTTTTTTAAAGCACATATGGTCTCCATGTACAATTGACAGACTTCCTCCTCCTCCTCCCATCCCAATTCACTTCATGCACATCCATGACAGATACAACATTTTGTAGGTTTTTGTTTGCTGTAGCAGTTTTCCAGCCAACATTCTGTGGAGCAGCCGTGTGCCCTCAAAGTCTTGTGTCAGCCTCAGGAAATCCTGTGAAGGGCTTTGGCGTTTCCTACAGGTGATGTTAAATCTTGCCCAATCTGCAAGTAATCTGTAGCAGGAACTGGTCCACTGCAGATGCCAAGAAAGGCCTGGGCTCTGGCACAGCAGTCGGCAGTGTGACCATGCAGCAGCAGGGCTCTACCATGGCCTGGGCTGGACTGGTAAAATTGTATGCACAGGGTTAAAGGAAGTGGGGGCTTTTTCCCCCCCTCCCTCTTTTCAGAACCTATGAGACCACATCTGGTGTGGCCTATCTGGTGTAAGAGAGGAAAAATTAACTGTCAGAGATTTTTTTCAGTCAGTGCTTGAAAAACTTGGTGCCTTAAATGCAGATCTTGTGCTACTTAGGTTGTATGGGTTTTGTTTTAAAATCAGAAATCTAAGTCTGAAATGCACATTGGATCTGTCTGAAGAAGTTGGTTTTTGTTCCGTAGCTTTGCTTTCTTTGTCTTGGTGTTTCTCATCAGTTGGATTATGAGGACCCCTCATTGCAGAGGAACTGTTGCATTTATGAGGTTAATTGCCTATCCTGAGGGCTGCAGGGGAAGGTGGTCATTGCTGGGGCTGTGGCTGATTTGCAATTATCCTGCAAAGCTCCTTTCTTCTGTGCGTTTCTGTGACATTATGCTGACTACTCCTGGGTGGTCTTCACTGGCTCTGCCAACTGGTTCACAGTGACTCTATTGCCACATGTCCCATTCTTCAGGGTGGAATGAAATTAAAATTCTTCAGGTGAAGCTGGAGGATTTGCATCTTATTCATCTTTTCTCAAGTCTTGTTATTTAAAAGCTTTTATTGTTCTCATGTTTCTTAGCATCACAAGTATGGTCTCTGGAGGATTCAGATCAGTTCCCCATACCTGAAGGGATTAGCACATCCCAGGCTGCTCTTGGAAACCATGTCCTCAGTTCAGAACAACTTTCTGCATTTCGATCCTTGCAAGAGATGCCTATATCTGAACTAGTTACTAGAGGTTCCCTTTACTGACTGTGATGAAAATAGTTTCTTCTAGGGTATCATTCAGCTGGTGAGAGAAACTGCATACCTCAGTGGGGAGCATTTGGTGACAGTCATGGGTTCAAACATCTGTATTTGATCCAGTGTCATCCCAAAGGAACTAGTCCTGGGTGTTCAGTTTGTTGGTTTGGCTTTTGTGAGCCCTTAAGTAGGTCACTGAATGGGTGATGAAGATGTTCAAGTAAAGAGAATGTCTTTCAACTTGACCGTTCCATTTTCCATTGAGGAAATACTGAAGCATGTAGCAAGAATTCTTAGATAAGACCTTGACTGGCCCTCATCCCAGTCTTAATGATCTCTTAAGAGTCAGTGCTACTGAAGCATATGAATCTAAACTATGACGGCACACCAGAGACACCTATTGCAGGAGAGCATTTCTGATGTATAAAATAGCATGTTTCATTCTGATACATATATATATATGTATGCCAAAAATTAACTGAAAGCAGCGTTTCATGTATGGGAAGACTTAGAAAAAACTATATGGTCTGCTGCAGTACTCAAACTGATTTAGTGGTTTCTCATTATTAGGGGAGAGAAAGGGCAAAATGCTAGTATAGTTACTTGAACATTAAAACCGTAGCTAAAGGGATCTTCTGTACAATAAATAAACATTTTCTAATTTCAATTTACTTTAGCACCATGAAAAAGTACTTTCTCTCCTACCCCCGACAACTTTTTAAAGTCAGGACCTTAACTAAAAAAATACTTTCTCTTTTTACAGTATATTCACTCATCAGGCATAATTCACAGGGTAAGTGGAAAAACATGAAAGATGTCTATATTTTGATAATGTGAGTGATGTTTTTGTACAAGAATGCTTATAAATATGCCTGAAATTCCATTTATAGGTTTTCTCTGTTGGTGCCTTTGGTTTCTTCTTCAATGGGAACAAAAAGTGGCATGGCTATGTCAGTGTAAGCTGGGCACTCAAGTTGCACTGAATACAGCTTAGGTTTGGGGCTCTTAAATTACTTTGTGAAGCTGAGTTGTAAGTCCGCGCAAGAGCAAATAGTGTCTAAATTGAGATGGATAAATTTTTCTGTACTTTTTAAAAATTAAGATTAAAACAATGTTTAGGTTTTCTTTAAACATTATATTAGTGTTCAAAGTTTTGGGGGAACCATAGAAACTGAAAAAATTGTCCAAAATTATAGAACCTTGAGAACCTCAGTTTTTTTCTGAGAGAAATTAAGCATTTGATTCTTTTTGAATCCTGTCTCTGTATAAAGTCCACTTAAAATCACTTCTGCACTGTGAAGAAGGAGTTCTGAATGATGCCTTTGTGGTAACCAGCAGCATATCTTCTCCCAAAACTGCATTAGAACAGAAATTGTCCATTTTTAATAAAGTGTCAGGAGCACCATAGAAAGTGCACATTGTAAAGTGGTTTTAAGCTGGACATGGAAACTACGCAAACTGACAAAATAATGTAAGATGTTTATATTTTTATTTTTATTTTTGCAACTGCTGGGATCATGGGCTAAACTTACCATTGCTTGGTCTTTTTCCAAGGTCCCTCTCAATGACCCTTGAGCTTCTTGGTTTCATTACGGTTTTTTGCACCAAATTGTTTCTCTCCAAGGCCCCTCTGATCTTAAAACATCTTTGTATAAAACAGGTGGATCCCTGTTAAAAAGTTCAGAGAGAAGATACTTATAAAGATCTTGTGCTAAAGTGTATCAAACAAAGGTTTGAAAAAGCTGAAGGAAAATGTATTTCTAACTGAGTCACTGATGTTGCAATATCATCTTAGTCCTTGACAGTACTCTTCCCTTTGCTAAACTTTACAACTGTGGAAGATCATTAGAAGTCCCTAAGTTGGCTTAAGAGACTTAAGGGAATACTTCTTTCATGTTGCAGTTTTATTGACTTTTTTAGGAAATTGATTTTTCCACAGAAGAGAGCATAGGGTTTTATGTAATATCTTGTTTGATTCCTCCAGTACTCCTTCTGTCAGGATAAGGAACCTTTATAATGCATATTTTGATATGCAGAACTATATATGTAAATTGTTAACCTTGTGGTGTTAGTATTAAATGCAACAGATTTATATCCAAACCCCACTAATAGAAAAATGAGTGAATTCCTTCACTGGCAAGTATTTTCCTGACTTCTAGCAGAAAAAAACCCCTGGTTTTTCTTGGGGGGAAAATATACTGGAAAAAAGCCAAACATATGCAAGTTTGTGTCCTTGTTTGTGTTATTTGTTATGACATCATTTTACCTGCTGCTGTTCAAAATAGTTACATAAAAACTATAAAACCAGAAAGAAAGAAGGAAAGAATGCAAAAAAAGAGTACTTTATTGTCTTTCTGCACAATATAAAGAAAAATAACATTCATTTAAAATGTGATTGCAGGATCTAAAGCCTGGAAACTTGGCAGTAAATGAAGACTGTGAATTGAAGGTAAGGTATGTTTATTTGAAAAAACAGTCAGATGTGTTAGAAGACAGAAGACAACAGGTGCAGCAGCTGTAGACATGCTGGCTGGTTTCAGTGTTGGGCCAGGCTTTTTGCTGTTGAATCACATGGCCTGTACATCCTCACAAAACAACAGGGGATTTGAATGGGGGCTTTTGTGTCCTGATGTGTAAGGACACATCAGATCTTACGGCCAAGGTTTCTTCTCTAAAAGAGACATAAGAGTTTATGGGAGTGATTCAGTTATATGAGGATTTCAGCTTTGAATAAATAGAAAAAGTCTAATTCTACAAGCTGGGAGATACAGAAGATCAAAGGTTGTGAAGGACGCCCTTCATTGAATAAAATTAAAGGTGATGCAAAACACTACAAAAATGTTTTTTAGCATACAGCATACAAACTATATACTTGCATGTAGCCATTGTAATACAACTACTTGGTCTTTGGAGACTGACCTGAATGTTCCAGGGTCCTGTGATTTCAGAGTTTTCCTATCTAACACAAAAAGCCATTGACTTTTCCTGGCTTGTAGGTGGCCAAATGGTGAGCGGATCCCAGGGTAATGGGAAAAGAAGAGAGTCTAGAAAAAGCAGTTGTATGTGGTTGTCTCCCCCCACACCCCTAGCTGTACAATTATATTTTGAGATGCAGGCCAGGTCTAAGACATTCTTTTATAATACAGTCTCCTGATCTGTATCTACTTACTTAACACATTTTTTTTCTGCACACTCTCAAAGTCAGTTTATGCAGGTGCAGGATCACGTTGCCAGGGATGGTCCAACCATTTTCCCCCATGTCTGTGCACTCGGCAGCTTCCCTTGCATCAGCTCCAGTGATGATGAGTCTGTAGGCAAGTTGGAACAATTCCTTGAATGGGTAATTAATAGGCTATCAGTTTTATTTTTCACAATTAGCGTTCTGGCTCCCTCATCTGATGCTCTCAACTCTTGCATAGGTATCAGAAAAGTGACAGAGAAGGGCGCATGAGGGGAAATCGCTGCCCTTTCTGTAGTCTCAAAGTTACAAGTTATTTTTGTTACAGTTACTGAAGCAAGTTAGGAAAATTAAGTTTGCTGAGTCAAAGGGGAGCTATCCTTGAGGAGCTGAGAGGAATTGGCTCATTCTTTCATAATTCACAACTTATGAAAAGGATTTTCAAACTTGCTCTGAAAACTGCTGTGGAAGTTCCAGCTGAAAAGTTGAAGATTAAAGAGTGAGAATAAAAGTCTTATATGAAGATAGTTGTTGAAATGGTACTGGGTTAATGTTAAGTACAAATAGGATATGCTTGTTCCTGAGCTTAATGAACATGTAAATGAAAATAAATCATGAAGTTAAAACATAATACACAAAAATTCTTGCTGTCATTTTCTACTTTTACAAATCTACAAAACCAAATTGTATTTCAGCTGTTTCCAACTCTACATGTCACAAGCCTTGCTAGATAAAATGCCTGAAAAACTGTGACAGAAGACTGTACCACATCTGGCTTTGACCTGTTACATAAAATTTTTTTCTTCCACCCTCCCTGCTACCTTACTGGGAAAATATAACGTGTGCTGAAAATGTAGAATATGTAGAATAAATTGGAAAGCCATATATAAAAGTGTATTTTGCCACTACAGATATTTTGAGTCTAGTAAATCTTCAGTACCCAAAGAATCAGCCTCAATCAAGTGCATTTAATTGATAAGAATAAAGATGTCTCCCTTTGCATTCTATTCCTGTTTTTAAATTGATTGGTAATCAGCAGTTAGGAGGAAAACATGGAAATGATATTTCTAGTATGGCAATAAAGATAAGCCATAACATTTTGTAGTCTTGATTTGTGAATGAAAATATAATTTTCCTCTTTGTTAGTGCCAGGGAATGATGAAACTATTCTGAAATATTTTAAAACGTTTTCCAGGGAATGATGAAACTATCCCGAAATATTTTAGAATGCTTAATTGCAGAGAGCATTACAGAAATATGACTCTTGGTATAAGAGTGCCCAGGTGTCCCTAGTAAAAACTCCTGCCCTGTCAATAAACACATGCAGCCTGATTTCCATGGCAACCTGTGGCTGTTCATGCAAATCTTCATATTTAGTTGTCTGTGTGTGACCATGATTTATCTTCAATGGAAATTTACTTACCCAAGCCTCCTACTTCTTGTTAGAAGCATGAACTTCTAACTTTCTGATAAATACAAACCACTTGTCGTTCCAGGAGTGGAGTTTTCTTGCTGTTGGCTGCATCTTTTGATGGTCCATACAGATGGGCCTTCTTAAGGCAAATTTTGTAGAAGTTGACAAAAGGCCATAACATTAACTTTTAATCTTGCTGCTGTACACATTGCTATATCTAGAGAGAAATATCTGAGAACCTTAGAAATAAGCTGAACTGTGCATAGCACTTATAAAAATATTGCACTGATCTTGCATTTTTTACTAAAGGTTTTTCTGTAATTGATGCTGGAGGTTGGAGAAGACTTGGTGGGACTAAGTGATGGTAATTCCCTACTCTTGTTGCAGATTTTCATTGTGACCTAGAGGAAGTCTTCCCTTGTATGATTTGCTCATAAAGTAGAAATAACAATACCTTCTTATTTCAGAATTTTGTTGGAACACTCTCTTGAATAATTGTGCCACCTGGGATATGAGAGCAATGGACAATGTCTGAAATGGGTGCTGTTCTTTTAGGTGGAACTTGACACAATGGTGACACTGTGGTCAGGAAATTTTTTGCATTGAATGTGTTCAGTATCTTTTTAATTAATAAATGAATGATTTATTATTTTCTTTACTGGTCTCAAAACTTTTGATGGTGCTATAGGAGTATGTAACTTTAAAAAAATTTATTCAAACCTCTGTGCTACCTCTGTCTTGATTTTTAAAATGAGAACAAGACACTTCAATGAGAAAAAGACACAAAAATAAACTAATCTCTGCAGATTGCTCCAATTTTTTTTTCCTACAGTTGTAAAGAACTGTATGAGCTAGATAATGAGCTGTCTGATCTGAATGTTCTTTGTGCTTCCACTACAGATCCTGGATTTTGGATTGGCAAGGCATACAGACAGTGAGATGACTGGCTATGTGGTTACAAGGTGGTACAGAGCCCCAGAGGTCATACTTAACTGGATGCATTATACTCAGACAGGTCAGTGTCTCTTCAGAAGTATCTTAACAGAGGTAAAGCATTCACTGAATCAGGTGATATACTAACAAGACTTTGTTTCTGAAATTAATGAGAAATTGGAGGTGGAAATGACAATATAATTATGCAAAATTTCCTTGTAGATAAATTGCAGGTAATCATGTGGTGGTGAGTTCAGGGGTTTTTTATATATGTTTTCTGAGAGTAACAGAAAGTGCCAAGGTGATTAGAAGAAAAATTACTTAAATTATACAGACATGAGGGTCTGGTCTCTGATCTTGTGTTCCTGTAAAGGTGTGCTGATTTTAACTCAGACGGGAGAAAATGGCAAATGGAGAGAATTCAAATAACACTAAGATAACTATGAGAGTTTTTGATAACATTGAAAATTTACTTCCCATGTGCAACTGCCTGTTACTGAGAGACTCATTCTGCATATTACGAGAGTATCTCCAGTTTGCTCATTAGAAAGTCTGGTAGTTTTACTTGTGCTGTTCATCATACTTGGCAAGGCACACATTCATTTTATAACAGACTATTAAGGTAATTTTTATCCTTCTTTAAAATATATTTTAAATTAAATTTTATGCACATTTAAATGGACAAGTTAATGTGCCTCTTGGTCTTTTTTTCAGTTGACATCTGGTCTGTGGGTTGTATAATGGCTGAGATGATAACAGGGAGACCTCTGTTCAAGGGAAATGATCGTATCCTTCAGTGAATTTATGGTACTGATGTAAGAAAATTATGAGAGGTTCTTATGTGATACAGTAAGTGTTCAAAAACTGATGAGTATAAATTGATATTAATACTAAAATTGCTTGCACCTTTCTCGTTAAATGGTTATTTCATATCTGTACCACTTTTGCACACCTGCCAATTAAAATTTCTATTACTGATTTTTTTCAGTAGAAGTGATCTTTGAGTCGCATCTCAAATTATCAAGTAAAAGGCTCTGTGATAATAGAAAAGCCGTATTTTTTTTTTAGTGTGTGCAATACACGTGTTGATTGTTCAGATTCTCTAATACTTTTGGACTGATTTTTGTCCAAAAATACAGAACAGGCCTGATAATATTAGAAAGTTTTGCAGATGATTCAATTATGTGTTCCCAAATTATAGGATATTTTCTTTGCCTTTTCTAAGAAAAATGGGGAACTTTCATCTTTTATAAATCTTCTGTTCAGTCATTGAAGTAAGATTTTTACGTTATTGTCCAACAGCAAAGAAATGCATTATTTTTGCAGGATGCTTAGTTTTCTAATGGTGAAAGAATTTGTTCCTTATTTCTGGTATTCAGATCTGGACCAACTCACAGAAATAATGAAAATAACAGGTACACCAACTCAAGATTTTGTTCAAAAATTGCACAGTCAAGATGTGAGTATTCTGCTTTGTCAGTTGGTTTTACATGTCTTAATTTTACTTCAAGCCATGCTCAGTTCTTAGACAGGCTGAGATAATATGTATTGACTACTGATATGGTCCCTGATGGTCCCTCTCTGCCTTGAAATGCTTTGTGCACCCAAAATAGCTACTGGAGATGGGGGGCGAAACAACAGAAAATTATCAGAACATTATTTAAATATTTCAAGATTCCAGTGTTTACCATATAAACAGCTGAGCTGATACATTGCAACTTTTATTTTAAAGGTACTGAAAGCATGAAGATATTCAGAAAACCCAGTTGTTTGCAAATGCCTCTTTCCTGTTTTTATGTTGGTGTCCTTCTAGAATCCTGAAGCCCTTACTATAAAGAACCTAAATTTATTCATTAGACTAACTGTACAATTTAAATATTAAGGAATTACTGTATAAGGTTCACTTCTAGGGATTGCTGTAAACTCGCTATGACATTCTTTCAAATAATTCATACGTATATATTTGAATAAATATGTTAAAAATGGAGTACTAATAATTAAATCCTTGCATTTTAATTTCTAAATCATGGTTTTAAAGCTTGATTTTAAAACAAAAATCCATTCATGAAGAAGGTGAGCATCATCAGAAAAAATGCATTTGTACAATGTGCTGTCAAAATATTGTTGAGTTACCTACTAAGCATATAGTTAATGTTGCCACATTACAAAGGTGGAAAAGATCTAATTTAATATCCGTGTTTCTTTTAAGGCAAAAAACTATATCAAAAGCCTCCCCAAAGTCCAGAAGAAAGATTTTGCATCCATCTTGAAGTATGCGAATCCTTTGGGTAAGACCGTTTGTGTGGATGTTCACAGCTTGTTCTTGTGTTTGCATTGGAGGCAGCTGCAGTATCAGTCCTGTGACAGGTGATGTGATGGTTCTTGTGCTATTCTGTCTCTTGCTTTCCATAATTCATAGTTTTGATCGTAGCGACTGAACTTTGCCAAGTTTAAACCCTGCCAGGAATCAGTTGCTTCTTAGAAGCATCAAAAAAAAAGAAGTATTTTGTGTTTTGGGTTTCAATCTAGCACCTGCTTATTGGTTTTACTTGAGCAGTTTTCTCAAGAGCCCTGGCAGATTAAGTATATGTAATAAAATTTTCTTTGTACTGTATTTGAACCATAATTCTGAAAGCTCAATCTGATCTGCATTGAAATACAAGAAAATGGAAAGCTGACGTTTTAGTAATGGAATTAATACATCCTGAGAAACATCTGTGCATTCCTGAGAAGCACTGGCTTGGATTTGATAGATATGAACAGCCAGAAGAGCATACCAAGTGTGCATAACTGTGACATGACCTGAAGCAGCCAGAGCTCTGAAATGACTCTCCCTAAGCATTATCAATTCTCCAATGACCTAAACACTCCCAAAGCCAGTTTTATTAGAATATTAATTAGGATAATTGAATTTTCTCAATTTAAGAAGTTAAAATTTTAGATACAGTAGAAATAAATCTGGTTACTAAACAACTTACTCTTCCTGCTACAAGTTACCTTCTCAGCTACAGCAAGCTACACATTTCCGTTTAGTTTTTAGGATGTCTCTCCTTATCATTTCTGTGGCCCTCTGGCTGCTTCTGGTCTGGGATAGGAGTTTAAAGAGAATATACAACATGGCAAGCAGGAGTTGAAGCATCCTGTCCCACACTTCTGCCTCTACTTCCTTTCAGCTGCTCCAAACCCAAGAGCAGCTTTCCGCATAGAAAAACAGAAAATAAACACATCATTCATCATACCTGCTTACACTACTCCATTTTGACAGTCTAGCAGTGGACCTGATCCAAAATCCACAGGGGGGGAACACGCAAAATTTTAATGGATTGTTTTGGCTGAGGTCAAAACCACATAGCAGATAAAGTCAGCTCAGATTCTGAGCATGACAACTGACTTGTCTTCGTGAACTTCACAGTGTATTTGGTTTGGATTTGGTGACACAGAGCACAGTTCTTGTTAGCTGTTCACCTGTTCATTCAGCTGCTCTCAGGGAGTCATGTGCCTTAGAACCACAATGAGTGGCAGTGATTAAAGACACCTGGGAAAGCCCCAAGCACAGTGGTCCTGGAGCCAGAAGCTGAGAAGTCATTAGCTGAGATGTTTTCTGTATTGCACACAGAAGCAACAGAACACCTCTGAATTGCATCAGGCTTTGTACAAATCCCAGCTTGCTCACAACACTGTCATGCAAAGGGGCTGCACCAGCTATCAATGGACACCCCATGATTCTGCTTTATAACTCCATGTATTTATTTGAAATACCTCCAGGGCAATATTACTGTGTACAAGTGGAATCAAGTGTGTGATTTGAGTACACTGTTGGTTTTCTGTGCAATAGCTGTAAACCTTTTGGAGAAGATGCTGGTGCTGGATGCAGAGAAGCGAGTCACAGCAGCTGAGGCTTTGATGCATCCTTACTTTGAACCAATTCATGATCCTGAGGAAGAAATTGAAGCTGAGAAATACGACGACACATTTGATAATATGGATCTTCCACTAGATGAGTGGAAGCGTGAGTTTAATTTTGTGATGTTTTTAAAACTAGCCAGATTGAAAGGCCAAGCAGAAATAAAAATGTTCCCCTTTACAAATTAACTTCTCTGCTTTTGATCGAACCGAGTAAATAGACAGCATTAAGAAAAAGAAACACTACTGATAAGCGAGTGTTCCTCTTATCAAGTCCTTGTGTAAGGATCTCCAAAGGTTTCTTCTCTGCTTCCTAATAGAGGCTATCCTCTATTTCCTTAATGTTTCTGTCCTCCCGTCTTCTGCAACATCGAAAAGAAACCATTTCTCAAACTTGGCTTCCAGTGGATAGGGCAGGCGAACAGATTGTTTGACTGTTGCCTTTATAGGACTGCAGTGGTTGCTGGCCTTAAAGTTAGATTCTCTGAGAGAGAAAAAACATATCTGTGTCAGCAGAGATTTAAGTCTAATCTTATTTTCATCTAAGGTCAGAGGTTTGTATTTTGGCTTTTAAGTGAGGACCTGACTTTTAAATCTAATGTGCTCAGTAGCTCTTGCTGAGAATATTGCCCACTGTACTCAAAAGTCAGTGCTCACATCCCTTTGAAAGCACCTGTACCATTTCAGTATTGGGCTACTTTTTCAAATCTGAAATGGTGAAAAAACGATCCTTGATCCCCTTACTTTTTGTACACTTCCTCTCTTTTTGCCTGAAGAGGTCTCTCTCTTCCTGAGCTAGATCAGAGCCCAACCATGCTGAAGTTGTACCTTGCTCATTCGTGTTTGTGCAGCTCCTTTTCTGATTAGACCATACCAATGCTATATCTGTTCTGTTGTTTTGCAGGCCTTACATATAAAGAGATATTGAACTTCAAGCCACCACAGACATTGGACTCAAAGGAGACAGCAGTGTAATCGTATGGCTCATTATTTTCAGAACTCTGAGGAAGGCAGAAAAGTTGTAAATGTTTGTGACATTTCAGGTGTATAAAACTTTTTATAAATAAACTCTATGTAATCTGTTTCATCTGCACTGTAAAAAAGAGCAATGTCCTTTACTCTGCATGTGGGAGTTAGTGCCTTTGGGAGTAGCACTTCAAAAATATCCAAAAACTTATTTCTGCCTACAACTTCTTCCTTCTGCACAAAAGGACTCAGACTGCAATAACCTGGCACTATCATCAAAGGAGCAGGACTAATTCTTCAACTCAGAGGTCAGAAGAGTACAAGTTACTACACCAAGCAAGCTGAGAACACAGTATGTCAGAGATGTGCTGGGACTGCTCTCCGAGGCCACTGAACCGTCTTGAATGCAAGAACGTGTGCATGTGACTTCCTCCAGAACATTTCACTTTGCTGAGATGCTTGGGAAGGCTAATCATCTTCTCTTACCTCAGGTACTGCAGTGGGTAGCAGAGACATAGCCCAAATGAAAGCCTGCCTCCCCTGTCCTGTGTGAGGGGAAGAGAACCTCAGAAGTGTCTATGTCCTAGATTTTTTTCAAGGTAACCAGCGTAGCAGGACAAGATTTCTTGAACTTGCTAGGGGAACAGTCACTGGGTATATAATCACTGTATAATATTTTTCTCTAAATACAGTAAATTTTCTTTGTATAGTAGACTAGGGATCAAGGATTTCCAGGGAGAAATTGTTCAGATTTTCTAAAATTTTGTAAGCTCTCTAACATCATAGTATTGAAATGATCTCAGACAATGTACTGGTTATAGAATCAACAATTCTGATTTTAAAAATAAAGCTGCATGTGGGTCACTTTATAGAAAATGAAATGAGGACCAAAATGATGCACTGCAGCTCTTCGTCAGGAATAACTGCAGCAAGCTGGTTTTTTCACAGTGTACAAAGCTGTTACCAGGTGAAGAATAATAATTATTCTTTTTTTTTACCCTTTTGAACTCATCTTACTTGGAAAAACCTTCAGACCTTTTGTTGAGAGGTACCTTAGCAGAAGGAGTCAGCTTCCTGATGGGATAGATTGATTAGATACTTCCTGATTCCTCTTACTGTCTTGTTACTGTATTTTCCTAGGTGCTTTGTTCGTAAGGGTCTCTGAGAGGTGGGAAAAAGAACTGGCAAACCTTTGTGAAGAATTTCTGTGTGAAATTGCTTGTCTTTCTTAAAGGTAGTGTCTTTACAATTGACTGTTTGGCTGTGGGTTATTCCCAATGTAATACACTGTGGTGTGTTACTACTGAGTGAAATGAATGTGAAACAAGACATTTGATCTTAGCAGGTAGTAACTGGAAAAAAAAGAAGAAATTACTTGGGGGTTTTTGCTTTAATATCCAATATAGACCGTAAGTTTAATAAAGGCACAGTTATTCTGTTTCTTTCACTGAATGTTTGAATTAAACACCTGTAAATATTAGCATTTGTTTAAAAATGGTTTGTGATGAGAGGTGATTAGCTGACATGGACACCTAGAGAGACTAAATAGTAACAGAAACCTGAAATTCATGTATTTGACAAGTCATTAAAAACTACAGTTTCAGAAATGCATGAAAAAAAGGCAGAGAATGTAAATTGAATCAAAATATTTTTCCAAATTACAGGTTCCTCACAGAGGAAGGCACACTTAAGAGTCATAGCCCATTTTGCACTATGGACTTTCTGCTTGGTCTACACTTCTATGTTAACTAGAAACTTTATCTTTTACAGAATAGATGTTTTCTCTTAGGCTCATGTTCTGTGGTCCTCTTAAAAGTCATGGGAGAAAAGTGCCTATTGGAATTAGTGGTGTTGATAGACCCAGTCAATGGGAAATGAAAAGTGTCAAACACTTACTTGAACATGCTGCCTCTATATTTTAAATGGATTTCAACATCCTAAATTGTAGCAAATGCCTAAAGTCTGGAGATAATGCAGATGGCTCAAATGTTAGTCAGACTTGGAGGGAGCATTTTTTTAATTGAAAAACTGCTTTGCATTTTCTTCCTAAAGGCCAACACTTCAGGGGGCATTTCCACAAAATCAAGCCCTAAAATCCTCCATTGGCTGAGGTGAACTTTGCCCTCTCTTAATTTTAACTTAGCATTGGAGAAGCAGCCAGCACACATGAGAAAGACATAAGAAGATAATATTAGTTTTTCTTGGTAGTGGAGAAATACAGAAGTCTTAAAGTAACAGCAGAACTTGATACATATGTTAGCAAAGTCATAAGTACTGCTGTGCCGTCAGCAAACGGCAAAGGCAACATCAAGTTGGTCAAGAAGTTTCTCTGAAGAGATTGAATTCTGCACAAATGGCTCCAAATGACACTAGAGATCATTAAAAGAACTGTGAGGTGAACGCAGAAATGATTTGCCGTGGAAGCAGCTGCTACTCCAAAGGGAGAGACAACAGTTCCTATGTTTTTATTTGCTATTCCTACTGGTGCTAAGCAACTCAGGTATAAGAACCCATTTTCTGTTTGCCTTAAAAGAGAAATGTAAATACATTCTGCATGTACTTGAAATGTGTTGTGACAAATAAAGGTTGGGAGTTTGATTTTTACACAATAATGGTCTTATTTTCCCCATATGTATTGCCAGATGTATAGTCAGTACTGAAAATACTATTTTTGGAAAGTGTACTGTATGAACCTAGTATTGTAGGTACATTTCATGTAATAGAAGCTGCTGATGTAGTTTCTTTTGGAAGTTAGTCAGACCACAGATACTAATCTTTCTCTCATTTTCCAATTTTGGAGCTGCCACAGAGCTGATCTGACTGTACTACTACCACCAAATTATTTCTTAACAGCTTCTTGGATTTCACTGGACATCTCTGCTTTGTTCTGAAGGACAGAATTTTGCTCCTTAAATGCAGTTACATTTCTCAGCCTGATTTTAAAAGCCAAAGTCAGATTGGTGGTCATCGAGCATATACATTTTTGAGTCGGACAGGGAAGTTTGAGTTAACAGTGTTCCAAAAGGATATGTGGGGCTCACATGCTCCCTAACTGTTTTAGAGCAAGATTGTCCCCGTAAGTATTAGGTTTTGTTGCATTGAAGACTCACCAAATGTTGAATTTTGATAATGTGTTATTGTGGGCCAGATGTGGTTCACAACTTCCTTTCTTGATTATTTTCCTTTTTTTTAAAATAGGATACCACTGAGGTGCAGGCTAATGTGTCCTGCAAAATGTGCTCAGAAGATGCACTTTGTTCTTGATTTGGAATTACTGGGCATATGAGGTGGGTGGGATTCTTTTAATTTCCTACTTTCTGATCTGCTGTTCTAAAACGAGTACCAGATGCTTCTGGTCTGTTTCAGCTAAGGTTGTCAGAGAATGAAGCATCTGTTAGATGCTATCATTCACTGGATCTTGGTATAAAATAGCCATGTATTTTGATGGTCCCTGCAGGTACCACAGAAAAGAATAGGGGCTCAAAATACCTGCTGTCTCTGCTGATTAATTCTCCATCTCCTGCGTACACTGGGGGCAACTGGTTGTATAAATCAAACAATACCAGAAGCTGTTTCATGCACAGCCGCACTTAAAACTCCTCCTAAGTCTTCGTAAGAATTCAGAAGCCTGAGTTGGAGAAAGATCAAGGGAGGAGGACTTCCATCATACAGACACTCTTTGAAACTTCATGGACTACCACTTAATGAGCAGCTCTTGTGCACAGATCATTTACAGCCTGTGGAATAGTAACATCTGAAAACTGCATTTTCACTTAGCAACCACCTGCAGCTCTGAGGCATGGGACTGATGTATGCTTTTTAGCTACCAGGAACAGCATCCCACAAGGAGGTGAGTGAGGACAAGGAAAGTTTTAATGATTCATCATTTTTGTCTGCTGCTGTTTCGCTCTATAATGGGAGCTCCTTTATGCTTAACCTCGTTACTTTTCCAAGCAGGAATTTTCTAGTTCGTTGTCTGCTTCATCAGTAAGCAACGAGATGCATTTTCCAGCAAAGTTAGAGTGATCCAGGCATGCAGCTCTCACACCTTCCATTGAAGCTTTTTGAATATGCTGTTATCTTTGAGAAGCAAAAGAGACTGCTGGTGAAACAAATGAAATGCAAGGAAAGAAATTGCTCAGGTCCTGTTTGAGAGTGCTCTCAGTTTTACCACGCAATGTCCTGGGAGCACATGCTCCTAGGGAGCAGGTAAAGTCTCCTGCTGTGTTTGCATGGTGCGAGCAGCCGTGAGGCTCTTGTCGGAGTGACACTCGTAATACCAACACAAGAGTGCCACCTAATCCAATTCAGTCTGATACTAATGGGAAATTCATTATTACTATAACATTATTATATCACAGCTGATAGCAGTAAAATTGTACTGCTTGGAAAACCATGGGCATTTAGTCCACGGCAGCCTGGGCCACAGCAGCGTTTTTTTTAGGCATTTTAAAAGTCCCATTTATACGTGATAGCTCCTGCTGCCAAGTAGTACCACTTTGGCATGTGCCCAGATGTTTTGCTGTTCCTATGTAACTCCTTACATTTTTGGGTTTGAGTCAAGTTTGACTTTTCTTTTTCATAAAAATGATAGTGCACTACTGCAAATAGAAAAAACACAGCCAAGAAATGTAATCAGAAAAACATTCACTCAAGTTTTCTCTAAAGCAATAGATCCAGTAAAGTGCTGCAGGCATGGTTCAGTTACTAGCACTGACATGGCCACAGAGCCAACAGTGCCTGGAAAATTGTGCTCAGCCAGCCTGATGGGTGCATATGGCTGTCATCTCTTGTCTGTTCTTCTCCAGCCGTAAAAGAGTAACAATGCAGCCTTTGTGAAGCAGTTGTTTGGGAAAGCCTGATGGCAAGCTCTGCTGTAAGAGTTATGAGAGCATCCGCAGGAGGTCATGAAGCTTGGGCTGCTGGGACTGGGGGCCAGCTCAGAGCCAATGCAGCCAAGGGTGGCCACTTTCCCATAGTGACCCTGGGGGGAGGCTCCCAGGCACTGTGGGGCCAAACCCTGATGGGGGGAGCTGCTTCCAAGGCTCTTGCCTTGGCCCTGCCTGAGCTGCAGCTCCTCACCACCCCACAGCCGTGTCCCTGGCTATGGGTCCCACCAAACCACCTCACTCACAGGCTGATGTCCCAGTCTGGCCTGTCCCCATGCCCAGGGAGGTGTCCCACACCCGGGGCTGGGGTTGTCCCCAGTTGTCACCTGCTATCTGCCCTGACCTAGATGCAGTGGTTTACATTAATTTAGGGTCAAGTTGAAAAGATTTGTTGGCAGTGCTCCATAATAAATGGAATGAATATGTTTTTCTGTGCCATTGGCAAAGCTACTGTGAGTTGCTGCGGGTCTCCATGTGGACTAAGTGTCATGACAATATCATTAATGAAGTTTTTCATACATGATGCATTTGTGCAAAAGGTAATGATTAGATAGGAAAGAAAATTACTGCAAGAGAGCACAGATTTTCTTTGAAGAAAGAAAAGACAATGCAGGAAGATTTGTTGGAAGGCATTAGGCATTACTAATATTAATAAATAATAACTAATAAATAAACAATCAGACTCATCAGAGAAGTAAAACCACAGCAGTGAGAATATTGTGAATGCTGAGATCGAGTCCTGCCTGCTTGCAGAGTGGGAGGGCTAAGTCACCAGGCATACATATAAATTTCAGGTCTTATGTCACCTTACAGACTTTAAACATGACTCCCCATATGGCTTTCAAGCACTCTGGTAATGCTTTACATTCATGTTGCTGAATTTTCAGAACAGATGTGAAAATATGGCCATACAAAAAAGAGTGAATATTTGGAGACTCAATGAAATGAGTATGATTCTCTTAATGAACAGCTCACTATAATTACTTTATCTACTCAATATTGCCATTGCAAGTCTTTAAAACAGATCATTAACTATGTTTCCTTAGGTTTCTTAATGGGTTTTATGGCCTCTTATGCTTTATGGCTGGCTTAGTGGTTTTGATCACCTGGATTTGATATGATTAATGTTATGAACTTGCTGCATGTCTTCCAGCTTTTGAATTGCCTTCCATAACTAGTGTTTGGTATCGTTAGAGTAATTTGAGACATAAATTATTTACATACAGGGACAATTCCCTTTATGCTGTAACTTTAGATCTTAGCAGTGGGGTAAGCATGACTTCCCATGAGAAAATGCTCAGGAAAGGCTGAAGAGCTGAGCTGAGCAAGCAGAGAGCATCACTGCGTCCCAGACACTGGCTTGCCTTAATGTACCCAATTCATACCAGTGGGTGCCTGAGGGCTCCCTTAGGGTTAATAAAATCTTCTCTAATATGGTGATGTGACATCATCAGCTGGTTCATACATCCTTTGTGACCAACTAGGAGTTTTAAAGAAGACTAAATCTCTCTCTTTTTGTCCAGAAATGTTAGACCTTAGTAAACATGGGCATGACAGTAGCGCTGGTTGTGAAGGGCCCCTACCACAAATGGTCCTTTTCTCTTGGAAAGGAGAAAAACAAAAACTTGGAAGTAGGCAGAATTTGAAGCACTAAGTCCCCTCATTTTTCTATGTTAGTTTTATCTACTCGAGCAGTGTTCTAACCAAGCAAATCAAATACCGCTAATCCGCAAAGAAAGAAGTAGCCAAGTGAATGTCCTCACATGTGTGGACATGGACCTAAACTGGTTTCTCCCACTGGAGTGTTGGAACAGAATGGCTATGTTAGGACTTCAGTAAGCACAGGGACAGAAGTTGTTCGTTCCCTTTAAAGATTGGCTTATGCATCTGCAGCATCCCTTGCTGAAACCAAGATAATAGGATGAGGTTGCTTTATTGAGCCAACCCTATGGCAGGGAAAGTACATCCCGTACTGAATGCTTTTTCAATATCATGGACCAAAACCAAACATTTTCTAGAACATCCTGAAAGATAATTCACCAAAAAGAGTGAAAGAGTGGCCTGTGTATGTTGGCCACCTTTGTCAGTTTTGCTCACATAAAGGTCTGCCATGAGACACTGACATCAAGACGATGTATTCTAACACTCAGTATAAGCAACTTAGGCAGAATCTTGGCTTCCAGGGTACAGTCATAGATTACGGAAACTGCATTTGCCTTCTTTGGGTACAGAATCCATCTGTCAGTAATTCCAGTACCTGTTTCATTTTGCTAGAACATCGGGGAGAAAAATGCTACTCAGTATGAAGAGAAACATATAGCATTTTCTCTGGATGTTTCTAAAAGTAGTTTCCTCTCTCACCAAACCATTCAAAGGTCTCCTGTCCTTATACATTTAACATTTACTAATGCTGTAGTAGAGACATAGATGTAACAAGGGCTTAGGGAGAGTGGCAATAGCTTTTATCACTTTTATCAGACAGACGTAAGAGCAGAGGAAGAAAGCTAAGGAAGCTGTCAGGCAAACATGCTCCTTTTATGGTGAGAAACTAGAGCTGCAATCACAAATCCTTTTTCTCTGGATGCTTGAGAGTTTAATTTCAAAATACCTTCCCCTCTAAACTACTTGCTCCTCTATGGTTTCCATAATGAAAGGAACCTCCTGTGGAGACAGTTATCAATCTTTGATCACTGCAACCAGCATGAAACCCTTAATGCAATTTAGAGAATGAAAATGGATCCTAAGACCAAAAAAACCACCAGCTTCTTCTGTCTAACCTTAAATTTAATTATTTCTCTGTGCCTCCCTGAGCTTCATATACTAATTAGAAGTAAACCATAGTTTTAGAGATCATTTAGGTTCTGTTTGATTTTGAGCTATTTCTAAATGATTGCTCTACATTTTTTCTTATTTACTCAGCTCTTCTTGTTGTGTAGCTATTTAGGATGGATTCACCCATTTCATTTCCCAGTAGCTCCACTGGAAGAAAATGGTTGCCCTGGAATGAAGGTAAAGGGCTGTGAAGACCAAGTGACATAACATTTCACAGGCAAGCTCCACAGTCTGCACCCAGATTAGCAAATACGCGCTGACGTTCTGACCCTCTAATCCTGGCCTGCTGGCTCAGGGGCTCTGCCCAGGTATTGAAATCCAAATAGAGTTTAATTGTTAGGGTGGAGACTCCTTTATCAGTGAATTTCTCGTTTCGATAGGGTAATAGAAACCAAATGTCTTTGATGTCAACAGAGGCAAAGTGTGCAACACAGCTACCACCGAGGGAAGGAGCTACCAAAGGGAAGGAGCCTGCCATCTGCCCCGAGGCTGAGAGGAAGAGAAGACATTTTTTCTTCCCCATCTTTTTGTATAGCATATTGCATCTATGCTTTCTGTTTAAAGACTGATTTGTGGTTTGTTTGGTTTTTGGTTAGGGTTTTTTTTAATTGAATCCTCCCCCTTTGCAGAGGATTTAAAGTCTTTCATGAATATTGATGGAGCTGTCTGTCCCATGAAACAGACAGGAGGGTATGAAACAGTTGATTCTATAACTCTCAGGTCTGCTGTGGGAATGGTTGTGGCAATATGAATCTTCTTTATAGGAACAACTGCTGAAGTTTTGCAGATTTTGTGGGCCCAACATCACAGTGTTACAGGAAGGCACTATGCATTCACCATTAAAGTGCATATAAAAAGATTTAATAAGTATACAAGGTGCAGAATCTATTCACTTTTACAAAACTGTTCTAGATGTCTTCTCAGACAGACAAAAAGACTTACACACTATTTACAGAGATACCATCCCTGTATGATAACAGAGAGAAAATCATAAAGGTTCAAATCCAAAAGTAGTGTCTGTGAAGCCATTATCACATTTCAAGTCTAGACCTGCCCATGATGATCCACCTAATGCCTGGCATGGACCTGCCACTCGTCTGCCACAGTGCTGCGCTCCTGCTGTCTCTCGAATTCTTCACTCCTCACACAGAGGTGTGATTTGGCTAAGCATTTGCAGTCAAAACAGGTTACACAAAAGGCTGGTTGCTTCATTCGTTGAACCTTGAAAATATATGAGGAATACTGAGGAAAAGTAGATTAGTGGCAGCTGCAATAGCAAGTGTGTCTTTTGTCAGGATAAGAAGGTGCCTTAAAGGCTCCAAAAGGCTGTCTTTTGTGGTCATCCTTGTCCAAAAGGTGTGTGTAAGGTAATATCTAAAATAGAGATAGTGAAAAAAAAAATATTCACACTGTCAGTGAGTGCTCCTTAGCCTTTGAGCACATAGTTCATGGCACAGAACAGAAAAGAACTATTCACATCAAATATTTGTATAGCTGTCAGGTAAGAATTATATACCATACCCTATGAATGGACACACTGATTTGTGAAGCAGTTACTCTTGTAATTTGTAATTGCCACAGCTAAAAATATATTTTCTCAGAATCCCAAGAAGTTTTGGAATATTGTCTATATACACATTAGAGTTCAGGACACAACTATTTGTTTTGAATAGAGATTAGTACACACCTCTCTACTCGAATGAAAAAGTTTGCAAATGTTTTTAGTTAGAAAGCCCAAAATAATAAATCTCTTTCCAAAACTACGGTAACATAGAAACCTAAAGCTAGGATTCATCAAGAAAATATATTTTCTTTTTGAAATTTTAAAATTCCATTCTACACCCTTAAAAACAATATGAATCATGATTTGGAGAGAAATTTGTAACAAAAAAAAAGATGCCAGGATTCTAATGATCAGAATCTCAAATTCATGTTCAGGGTGTTACTCTGACTATTTCTTGACAAGTCTTTGGTTTCACCAAAAACATTTGCAACAGGAATATTTGCTTTGATTAATTTGATTTAAATACATATTCAGTGTCTGGAATGAGATTATGTTTTACCGTCAAGGTGTGCCAGCATAGGTTTACACTGGATATGAGGAAATGTTTCTTTATGGAAAGGGTTATCAAGCATTGGAACAGGCTACCCAGGGAAGTGGTTGACTCACATTCCCTGGGAATGTTCAAAAGACATGTAGATGTGACATTTAGGGATGTGGTGTAGTGGGACTTTGCAGTGTTAGGTTTATGGATGGACTTGGTGGTCTTAGAGGTCTTTTCCAACCTAAATGATTTTATGAATCTATGACATTATTCAAGAAAAAAATTATGCAAGTGCCAGAGGGAATCTTGCTTAGAGAAGAATAGGCCATAATATCTAATTCAGATATTTGAAATCTATGTATTTGTGAAACGTTACAGAAATGATTTAAATTTTGCTTATTCAACAAAGTATTTTGGCTGAAGTTTGCCTTTTACACAGGGGCTTCAGGTCTGCTGCTTCCCATGGTGTTAAAGTGAAGCAAGCCTGGCCTGCCATGTGTTGTGAAGACGTCAGATGCCAGGAGCATGTCCTGCGGGTGACTGGGATACATTGAAGTTAAATGCGAAATACTGCCAAGCGACTTAAAAGGGATGGGCTCCAGGCGTGCTGGAGTCAGCAGAGCACTCTCCCGGGGTTTTACTTGCTTAACTGATAGAGCTATCTCTAGTGGCAGCTGGAAGCCAGACACAATTTTCAAGACTTAATGTGTTTCTGTCTTATCTTGATGATCAGCAGTTGGCTACAGACCACAGACAAAGAAAGACTCGGGAGGGGGAATAGACGAGGTGACGATGTTTACTTTCTCAATGGACTACAAATAGTTGGTATGTAGTGTTTACTTGTAGCCCAAACAGCTGTTGCCCTGTCTCCCTATGAAACAGTTCGAGTCTACTTGTATTCCCTTCTGTCCACAGAAGTTTAGAAACAATTCAGGGAGCTCTGTGTTTAACTTCACTTTTTATTTCATTTGAAGCTGTTTGTGACAGACAATACATTACAGGGGACTCAGCTATGATAGAAATTTGATAGAGGGAAAACCAGCATCAGCCCAGTTGCCAAAAGACTGCAAAAACTGCTTAAGTCTAAAAGAAAAGAGGACCTTTCCTGTAGAGCAGAAATTGTGCCTGAAATACATGATACTCCATTTGTCAAATAGTCCTTCTTTCATAAAATTAAATCAAAGCAAAACTAAATTGAAATTCAGTAAAACCGACTCAAGACTAAAAAGAAAGATAGGCAAAAAAAGCAAACCAATACCAGCCAAGGAATAAAAATATCCTAAAACATTTATCCTAATTTTTTACCTGGGGGAGAACAGAGGAGAGTGGCTATTACTACTGGCTGTTTGTTGAAGGTGCTCATCTGGTACACGATCAATAGCGTAAAACCCTAAATTCAGACAGACTGTATTTTGCTCCCACCTGAAAGCCATTATTTGGAATTTGCTTACCCCTGGAGCAAAACCAACAACGCTATTGATCATGCCATGGTTTTTATGGCTGGAAAACATAATTCCACTTTCTTAATGACAACCGTGCCAGTGTTTCTTTCCTCCTTTCAGCCACCTTGAAAGCAAACAGCTTCACACAGCATTTAACTAATGTGGTGTTCACCACAAGGCCCTGACCTGCAGCACACAGGACATGGCCTAAATGCAATTTTGTGAGTGTGCCACTAGTAAGTCAGTACTGAATTTCAGTTCTTCCTCTAAAATCTCTTTACACAAATTGTCCTGCTCTGCAGTGACAAAAATATTGCTGTGCAGCACCTCCAAAAGCTGAATGGGTCAATGAACATTGCAATGTCAAAGCTCAGATTTGTATTACTGCGTTAGCTGCCAGCTGGTTAGCAAGTCACCTCAGCTTCTTGTGTCCTTTTTTTGGTCCTGACTGACTTGGCCTACTTAGAAAGTGGTACTTACCCAGTTTTTGTACAGTATTCAGCACCCTTGTGCTTTGAGTGATACTCTTGGGACTTGTGTGGGTATTTACATGCCTCCTCCCGACTCTTGCAGCATCTGAACACTTCATATTTGAACACGTTGAACTCCAGCATCCCCCCAGCACTGTTAACCAGGACAATCTGTGTGTGCAGGAGTACAGTGCAGCAGGGTTAAAGATTCCAGAAGAAATGTGGCAGAGTCAGAAATTAAGTTTGGGTCACCCAAAGCATCGAATTTCTCTTTCTCTATTAAAACAAACTTTCCTCTGAGTTAATTGACCGACAGTAAAAAGGGCAGTGCTGAGCATGCCGAAGCAGTGAGCCTGTAAAAATTTCCATTACAGACTTATAAGGAAATACAATATTTCTGTCCTTTAAAAATTGAAGCAATGCTAAAGCCATTGTGACAAATAAATTAATGAGGCCTTTTCAAAGGCATTCAAAGGCATCCATGACTCTATCTCTGCTGTTTCACAGATACCATATGTGGCCTAATTATTTTTTTAATAAAGCAAAGGAAATGTTATGAAGTAAATCCTGCCCTGCAGAGTAAAGATGTTAGTCCAGCAAAGCTTTCATCAGAGCAAGGACCACCTCTCCCCTGCCTCCTTTTGCCACTCAGGGTGCACGGTTACAAGGGTTACGAGCTTTGATCTTTGTCTGGGAGCCTTGCATCTCTGCAATTGACTCCAGATAAAAATGACTCCAGCCAAATATTGCAACAAATGTTCAGATTAAAACCAAAAATCCCTACATCTGCAAATTTGCTCTCAACCCCCTGCTTTCTTTGAAGAAAATGTCAGTCCTGTTTCTCACTGGGCTCTCGTGTGGCTCCTGGCTAATCTCTGTCTGTCTCCTTGGCAACAGTCAAAGGAGAGGACACAGAGGTGAGCAGGGAGCGAGCCTCCAGCCACTGTTCCTCTTATCATGGTCCATCAGCAGGTGTCCCTTGCTCATATCCAGGAACAATAAATACAGCCTGTGGCTAAGGGAACCACCACACAGCTTTCTTCAGAAGTCTCAAAGAGTAGTAGCTGGACTCCAGATTTTGAGATCTCTAACTGTATGCAGGCACTGCAGTTGCCATGATAGTTTGTTAAACTAATCTTTTTTTCACTTTAGTCAGTCTTTTTTCAAGCACCCTCTACAGACATATATCACTACAATCAGAAATAGTGAGCCACCAGTTTTTGTGCAATCTGGATGTTTAGCTTTTGTGGCAACAGTGAAACAGCTTACTGTGTTCACAAAATCAGTCTGTGTGCATATTTGCTCGATGTTTTTTCCCCACCATGAAATGAGCAGCTGAGTGTTTGCAAAAAAAAGGAGAATCTATGGCACAGCAACATGGGTGCCGCACTTCTGCCAACATCTTACTGACCTGTAGCACTCTCCAAGCAATGGCAATCTATTCTGCATGCTCACTCTTAATAACTGTTCTGCAAGACTCCTGCTAAAAATTAAAATTATAAAGGCTTGCTGTCAAACCAAGTTCAAAGATTACATCTGCTCATGAAGAACATCAAAATAATTGAGCCTGAACACAAACACTTTCCCTTACTGAAAGTGACCCATGAGTGTAGTGAAAAGGATGTCAAATTGGTAAATTCCTTAGAAAATGATGACATTGAAAATGGCACAGGATAAGGAATTTGACCCACTTGAACCAAATCATTTCCAGAAGAGAATCAGAAGCTCCCATAAATTATTCTCTTTCCTGACAGATGACTATCAAAAATTACTGAATTATGGATAATGATCTGGCTTCAGAACCACTCTTGGGCCCAGTGCAGTCTTGGGTGTCCAGCAAAGGCATTTAGGCACTTTTTTCTTTTGAAACTGGTGACAATTCTTCAGCCCTCGAGTCTACCAAAAGTCAGCTCTTCAAAAGCAAAGCATCAAAAGATAGTTGGATGCCTCTAAGACATAGCTGAGACTAAAATAAACTTTAAAGCACAGCTCTGCAGTGGCTCATAAATGACCTGCTCCCTGGGGAGCCTGGCAGGAAACTGACTCAGGCAGTCACAGTTACTCACAACTCACAATTATTTATTTCCAAGACAGCTCCTATGGAGACTAAGTTTGCCAGGACAGGTATTAGTTCTTATTAGATGATCTTTGTCTCACACGCTCTTGTTACGCTTGCCTCTGTTCTGTCCATCAGTCATGATGCAGGGGACCTCTCAAATCAGCCCTGCTGGCTCACAAGCCAGAACACGAGGTTTTGGGTACAGCCAGAGCTCAGCCCAGCACAGGCCTGGCAGGGGCTAGTTGTAAGGCACTGGTTGGAAGGGGCACAGCAACCCTCTCTTACTCTGTTTTGTACAGTTTAAAAATCTGCATGTAATACCATGCTCCACATGCAAGAGAAAGGCTTCCTTCACCAGAGATCTTGCCACCTCCTTTCAGATAGCAATCAGGTGAAAGAAGTATTACAGAAGAATATAATTAGAGACAGAGAGGAATTTGATTAATTTCATAAAATTACAAAATGACTTGGTAAAAACATCAGCAATGTGGACAGGCGCAGAAGCCTGCTGGAGAAGGGGGACACTCGTCCAGTTTCACTTCGGTTGCTGAATGCCAAAGAGACACTCAAGTGAGACATCAGAGTGTCTGCAACCTCTCTGGAGCCTGTGTGAGCTGAGCTCTGCGCGTGGGGCAGAGGTGCCTCTGCATGGGAGGTGGAGCTCACGGTTTTGCTCTGGGCACAGGTGGGACCCAGATGGCACCAGGAGTTCAAAGGGCTGCACAGCTGGCTCGGCCTGGACCTGCCTCTGCTTGCGTTAAGCAACTTCATGCAGTCGTTACACTGCAAAATGGTAGCAAGAGCAGCTGTGTGAAAGTGTGGCCCGTAGACAAACCTGCACATACTTAGCGAGAATGGGACTTTTACTGACTTTTAGTAAAGCTCTAACTTCTTAAGAAATACATGGAACACCTGTCAAAGGGAAGCTATCGTCAGGCCTAAGTCAGCCTGGTTACATATTCAGTTCCCGTGCTTTGAGGTGAGATAACGGATACAGAGAAACCGTATTTGCTGGGAAAAAACACCATTCTGGCAACAAAGCACGAGAAGAAAAACTGACAGTTGTTTTAAACACATTTTTAGTTCCCGGGACCTTGCCTGCTGTCATTTTTTTCTACTTATTTAAACAGATACTGTAATTTTACCAGTAGCTTAGAGTAAAGAAGGCAACTAAGGAGGAATCAGTAGGGTGTTGTCTTTGGTTTCAAAGATGCTAGGATTAATAACCAAACATTTAGGTATAAACATGTAAATTATATGTAGAGCACGAAGTGTGCTGCATCTCCATATAAGCACAAAAAGCTATGGTTTCTGAAAAAATGTATTTCAATCAAGCATCAGCAATACTAGATGATACACGATTATGAACATACTTATTTTAGCCTAATATCCAAGACAGATATTTTACAGTAAATCCACCTACATATTATTAATAGCTAAACATTTCTGCTAATAAATCATGTAACCAGATGTGGAAATAAAAATTAACCCACATAACTAATTGGAAAAAATATTTTTCATCAAATAAAAAATTTCCACAAAATACTTTGGTTAGAACTTCAGCTTTTAAAACTCATGACACAAAAAAATCTGACTTTTCTATTCATAATAGGTAAGCTATGCATTACTCAGACCCTTGTTCATCTTAATTGGTTCCAAACTTCTCTATAGCGAAGAGCTGTACTAACAGGGATGAGGTACTCATTCAGAATTCTGTTACTTCTAATGTAAGAAATTTAACAAGGTTTTTTTGTGCTATGAACAGCAAAAGTACACATCTGGTATCATTTGCTTTCATACACCTTAATGTAATTATAATTTATTAATAAATAGTTGAAATGTTCCTTTATATGAGCAATTTTAAATGTAGACAGCTTCATTCAAAATAATAAAAAGTGTAACTGCTTTTTTCCTGAATAAATACTGATAGCCACAACAGTGCTAGAAATTCAATTCTGTATTTTCAGGTGTCTATTAAAATTAATAGAAGTTGGGACCTTTAGCATGTCACAGAATAGGAATTCAAATTTCCAGTCAAAATACTTGGTTAATAGCAGACGTCTGTCTCTTTTATAGTGCTTGCCCAAAGAAAGTGCCTCTTCTACATTGTAAAACAGTGGAAGAGACATGGGCCATTAGCACAAGCAAAACATTTTCACTTGATTAGTCAATCTGGGCTGTTTTTTCTGTCATGTCAGCAGTGTCTGAAAACAAAGGAGACACAGAAGCCCCAGGAGACAGCATGTCTGCCCAACCCTGTTTCTGGGGGATCTCTTAATTTGTTTAAGAAAGCACATAGTGAACCTTCCAGGTGTCAAAATTTAATATGCTACATAGCATGCTGCAGCCACTGACACCGTGGGACATGCGAAAGGCTGCTCCAAATCAGTGTCCTTGGGGAACATACATCTACGGTTTTTCTCCACCTCCCTGGCTGTCACAACAATGCCTTGATTAGGCAATAAGACCTGGTCTTGTCTCAAGTGATTTGATAAGCAGTTGATAACCAACAGTTCATTAAGCTCTTGGGATATATAAGCCACAAGGTTTTCAGCATGCCTCTGCATTTGAGGGGTTTGACAGCTCCCTGTTCAGCAGCCCAGGAGTCACTGGAAGATGTTATTGACTGCAAAAATACTTGTTTTTGCTGTGAATGGTTTCCTAAGAGTGGCAACAGGCTTGGACATTGGATTATCCACGAAATGCGTAGTGATACCCAAGGAGATGGGCATGTGCCACAAGATTGGATACTCTGAAATGAGACTTCCCAATCTGATGGGACACATGAACATGGCAGAGGTTCTCCAAAAATCCACCACCTGGCAGCACCTTGTACACACAGACTGTCACCCTCACGTGAGGACGTTCCTGTGCTCCCTGTTTGCACCCATCTGTTTAGATACGTAAGTATCACAGTACAGTACAAAACTCCAGCCTTTATTTGCCAGAACAGGAATGAAATCAAATGCATGTTTATCATAATCTAAAGGTGATCTCCACTTTTTCCAAAGTAATTCTGTTAGCTTTTTTGTATTCATCAGAAAAAAAAGTACTGAAAACTTGTTCCACTTCAGTTTTAGTTTGCCTTGGGAACATGATTGGCTTTGTCAAAAGATATAATGTTTTATTTTGTTACAGCTGAACTTTATTCTTCTCATTTAGGGCTGAAGCACCTGCTGTGAATAGAATCAGGCTCATACTGAAGCTTTTCTCAGGTTGTCATAAGCGCATTTTTAAAATCATAACTAAATATTGTAAGCTCAGTCCCTACACAGACCGCTTGCAAAATTTGCACAGCTGCTGCTTCTGGAATTATATTGTTGTTGAAGGATGTTAAATATCAGCAAAGATGATGTACTTAGCAGAGGAATCACTGTTGCAATAGTTTCTTCTCTCTCACCGAGCTATCTGACTCAGCCTGGTATTTCCTCCGACAACAGGTTTATCCATCCCTGTAGGAGTATGTGTGTTGCTGTCCGTGACAGCTGCGCCCCCGTGCTCCTGTGCCATGGACACCCCTGGCCTGCCAGCCTGGACTGCGACCGATTCCCTGGAGATGAGGACACGTGCCTGGCCCCCCTTACTAAGGACTATAAATACTTGCACAAAGGTAGCTCGAAGACGGCAGAGGGGAGGGTGGCCATATCCCGTGTTCTGGGAATCGAGGAGATACAAGGGACACCGTTCCCAGGCATTCTGTGATTTTGTATTGGAGGCAGGTCTACCTTTACTGCTTCACGTGTCCGTGCAGATGGGTGGGACAGCGCCAGTGCTGGCAGGGCAGGCTGCAGCAGCCCTGCGCTGCTGTGAGGCAGCAGTGCAGCACGCTGTGCTGCGGGAGGAAGGCAATGACCACCCTGCACAGCTGTGGGCAGTGTCACACCCACAGCAGCACACCGGGTTTGAGTTGTTTTGAGGTCCCTTTATAGACTTATCAATGGCCCTTATCACAGATAAATTTATGTATACAAGCTGGTTCTCAGATCAGCTTAGGAAAGTTGGGATGATTTTATCTGATTTTCCTTAAAGAAACATAAGCTATCATGGCATCAATGTTCAAATCGTCAAATGCACTCACACTTACTAACTTCTGTGGAAAAGAGTAGGATTAAGTTGCTGCTAGCACACCCAAATTAATATACATTCACAGTCTTACCACAGCTGAACCCAGAGTGACTGAGAGAATCAGCCACCTAACCCCTTACCACCTACTCTAGCTGTGTTAAAAATAATACTGTATTTGTTACTTTATTTGTTGCTGATAATTGATCTTGTCAGTCTGAACAAGGGCTGAATTTGCATGGAAAATGAAACTCCTTTTCATCCCTAGCCATGTTTTCAGGGAAGTGTGTTGACTTTTTACCTACTATCACTGGCCCTGTCTTTGATGTCTATTTTCTCTGTCATCCCTGTGGTTAAACAGTGGGTTCTCAGCTTTGAAAGCAGAAAATTAAAACAAATTATTCAAAAAGATAACAATGAGACTTTGCAATTTCTTATCAGTCCTACCAAAGCCTACCTGCCAGACCTGCCCATCAGTGGAGGAATTCTTTACACACAAAAGAGTTCTTGAAGTTTTCTGTGACAGTAACTTTGGTAAGTCCTTGCTAATGTAGCTGGTGTTAAAGAGACTATCAACTCTTCTTCTAAATGCTTTAAAAGTAGGATTACAATTAGTGACAGTTTCTGCAGGGATTTCAAAGGATTAAGAGTTTGGCTGCTAACTTAGCTTTAGGTTGGTTTTCAGAGTATGTTCTTTCTAATCTAAATATAAGGAGGGTTTATTGTGCATGAAAGATTTATTAACAATCTGGTTTCCGACCAAATAGCTATTCTGGTCTAGTTGGCTACAACATGCTTTATGGAAAATATTTCTGCCAAAAGCAGCCAAATAATCAAGTTTGCCTTTTATTAGCATTTAAACGCAAAGTGAAGCTTTGGTGTTTTACCAGTGTACGGTGTATCTGTGCTACTTTTGTGCATGAGGTTTTTGTGATACCTAACTTACTGAAAAGGAGACTCAGAAAATCATATCAGTAAAAGGAATTCTTACCTCCTGTTGTCTTGTTGGAGTGATGAGTGGAGTTTGCCCTAGAGACTTCCTGGAAAGCCCTTTGATGTCAGTGCAAAGACTTTCAGCGACTTTGGCTAGTTTTGGATCAAGAAATACAGAAAAATGTCATGCTAAAAAGTGTTGGTGGAGTCAAGTGGGGTAGGTAGATGCCTATAATGAAAAGGGAATATCTAAAAGGGTGGTATCAGCAAGCTATTTTTGCCTAGGGATTCCACACATGGACAAGGTGAGTTTCAGGAAAAGTGCTTGGGCAATTGCTGGGCAGCTTTGTGATACAAGAACAACACCAACAGCTTACAATATGTAATTACCCAAAGTCTGACACAACATGATGATGGTAAAAATAAATTACTCATGCTTGTGAAAATATTTTTTTCTAGTCACCTAATTCAATCGAAAAACCCCCCTTTACTATATAAAATTTATTTTTCAAAAATGTTTTAAACTGTAAACTGCTGCTGGAAAAGGCCTCACCATACTCTGTCAGCATAAATTATGAATATATATTTAAGGAATTATCCTGTTTTCACTTGTAGTGTTTCTTTCTGCATTTGAGAAATGGAGTGACTTGCATTTCTTTTTCTTTTTTCCTTAGCAGTGAAAGTAAAGCTGTCCAAGAAGAGAACAGCATCTGAGGACCAAGAGTATAACATTGAATGCCAGGTGGAATTCATTAGCCAGGGCTCACTCTTGCCTTATGAAACTCAGAGTATGATACAACAGTGGCTGCTAATTAATGAAAAATGTATAGAGAGGATGACTCCAACCCACCGTCCCATGGTGTATCTCCTTGTGGGGAATATTGAAGAGGGCATCATTTTAGTAAATCAGGTTTATCGTTGGCAGAGAAAGGACTCCCAGCTGACTTTGGCCACTCAGAAGTGGAGATACCATAAATGCTTGTAAATATTTATCATGTTATTTGTAGAAAGATGATTATACTTCTCATGCCAAACCTATCTTGTAAATAGGAATGTAATATAAGTTGAACATAAAGCTTTAATTTCCTTTTAAATTGTATTGTAAGTTGAACTCAAACCCCAGTGTTATCAGGGTTCCTTTGGGTAGTGTTACAGCTACTCTCATCCAGTTTGAACTTGGACAGCTATGGATAGATGATTCTTTGAGTTATGATTTTAAAAAATTGTAATATGTGCAAAAACCAGCATAAACCATTTCAAATCCAGCTGACTACTTTTAATATATTTGTCTATACCACCCACTCTACCATTTTCTCCAGTTACCTAAACCTTCCCTTGCCTAATATTTCACGAATCCAAATAATTTTCTCCCGTTGGAGTATTTTGAAAGGAGGCAGCCCTCTGCTGGTGGCTTTTGCCAGAATCAGAGTGGAATAAAGAGAAGAATAAGTAACTGTAAACACGGTATGGCTGGCCCCAATCGCAAGAAGATTTGGTTACTGGGTGTCATAAATCAGATCCCTGCTACTGAAAAGTCCCTTTTCATTTTCAGACACATTACAAAGGACAATGTATAAACTCTGCCCTTTCTCCAAAAGGTCTGCAGGGAACTAATGGAGTCAAAATATTTAAAAAAAAACCAACAAAAAACAGTAGGAACATGATTAGCATCCTCATGGTCGGTGCAATACACTGACATTAAAGACTACATGAAGATGGACAGAACTCGACAATTTTAGCTTTATAAATGTGTATAATAAACACAGTAACGGGTGGTAAGACATAAATTAGAGACTATTTCAGTAATACAGCGTGTATTATTGTCATTTTTTTGAAACAAATACGGCGAAAGTTTATGAGCAGTAGATTTCTAGAATTCGCACCTGTAACGATCTGCGTTTCTGATACATTCCCCAAAAGTGCAGGTTTGTATCAGGTTATCGAATGAGATGACACTTGTTCCATCACCTTTTACCATGAACTGGGAAACTAGTAGAAACCGAGGAAAAAAGCGGTCAATAATCGAAGAAGCTGTGTACACACATGTGCCGGCTGCGCCGGCCCGCCAGGAGAGACATCAGCCCCGGGCTGACCCGCCCGGGCCAGGCCACTCTGCGGAAATGGAGGAGTAAAGCCCTTAGTCCCGGCTCTTCGTTTATTTTTCCTTATGTCTCAGGATGCCACACAGGCCGGGGCTGTGGGTTGTGTTGCTCTTGGTCAGTTCCACGCTAAAACCCTTCCAGCGGCTGGAGTCCCCGGGCACGGCCTCACCGCCGCAGGGCCCTGCGGCCGCGCACTGTCCCTGTGGCCGCCGCGCCGGCTCCGCAGCACCGGCACAGCGCGGCCGGCGCAAATCCCACCGCGGGATTCGGACCGCGCACAGCGCGCCCGGGGCGGGGGCTGCGCTCGGCACGCCCACAGACAGGGCCGCGGGGCCGGGCCGCACCGCCTCCCCGCCCTGCCCGCCCTCCCCGCCCTCGGAAGGCGGCGGCCGGGCGCGGGACTGGGGTGGGTCCGTGGGAGGCTGCCGGGGGGCCGCCGGGGGTAGCCAGGGGCTGCCAGGTTTTGCGGGAGGCAAGCGAGGGGCGGAGCGGGCCCGGGGCCCAGAGGACCCGGCCCCGCAGCCGGCAGAGCGCTCGCATCTGCTGTCCGCGCGTCGGCTTCTTTCTCTCTGGGGCTTTTGAAAGACCGGTAAAGTTCTGAACGCAGCAGGTCCCTGTAACTGTTCTGCGCGTGGTGTATGAAACCCTGTTGTTCCTACTTTGTGGCTTTATAGCTCAAGTTCACCGCAGCGGCTGCTGGGCCTCGCCGCACAGGTAAGTGTGTGTGCAGCGGGGAGGAGGCGGCCTGTGCTCGCAGCCTCACCTGCGTGTGCGGCCCGGGCGGGGCCGGGGGGCTCCGGGAGCTGGGTGTTCAATTTCCCCGCACCAGAAATGCCGGCGCCCAGCTCTCGAACGCTCGGTTATTGTGGGTCCTGCCTGCCCGCACCCAGTTTCGGTGGGCGCAGTTTTGTCAGAATCTTGAGTCCTAAATGTTCTTCTTTGATTTCATTCTGTAAGTACAAAGTCTAAAGTGCAAAACTGTCATGCAAGCAGGTATGCTCTGTACTTATACTCTCACTGTCTAGTGAAATAGTAACTGGTTTAAGTTGACTTCTAATGTGAAATAACGTGTCTTGTGATTTTTGTTCTGCTCAGTCTGTGGCAATGGCTTCAGGAACAGCGCTGATTTATGATGAGGAGATGACCACTCACAAACTACTTTGGAGTGAGTAAGTCACTGCTGTTGTTTTTATTAACAGATTCTTATTAGGACTCGTGAGAGCAGTACCAAATAAATGCATTTTTGGTAACTGTAATAGGAAGTACCTAGTGCATACTACAATGTAGTATCACCTAGTGATCCTGTAGTGATACTTGCTATTTTCCAAGCAAACAGAAAGTCTTTCCTTTAGGAGAAGAAATATTATTTTATTCCCAGTTTGTATCTAGATACTGTAACAATCATATGAAACTGGATTTGAGAAGCTGTTGGCATCCAGTCTGGGAGGCCTTAACAAGAAGTGTTAGGATGAGGCATCTGAGTAGCCCCCTAAATAACATGTTTTAAGCTAATTAAATTGTTTATAAAGCTAAAGTATCATTGACCTTGGAAAAGTATGTAGATATACCCACTCAGCTGAAACCTGTCAATTACATTCAGTTAGAAATTGGCATGTTACTTAAATTTGCATAAATTAGAGCAGTTCCTTTGCAGTGCTCAGAGTAACAATCCATTGCTGTCTTCTCTCCCAAAACTGCTTCCCCTCTGTTCACCTTCATTCACTACAGCTTTTAATTGCAACATTCCCGTGTCTGTAGTTAAGCATTGAAACTTTTACCAGTGAGAGAGGAAACAAAAAATGATGCTATTGTATTCTTTGTTTGGGTTTTTTAAAGATTTTTTCTTTTTGCTTACATATTTTAGAATTAATTTCAGACTTGGTTCCAAAACAGGAAGTATTTAAAGATTTTTTTTTTTCCATTTACTCTCATGTATCTCTCTTTTAGGGTAATGAATCTTCTTACAATGGGGAGTTAAAAGCTAGGCTTTATGAAGTGTATTAGTTACCTGTGCTGGTATGGTATTACAGTAATATAATGATTGCTTATTTTCAGTCCCATTTGTGATATTGAAGTGCCAGAAAGACTTTCATCCTCTTATGAACAGCTTAAAAGTTACCATCTTGTGGAAAGATGTGTCCATGTGCCTGCCAGAGAAGGAAGCGAAGAGGAGATCCTATTGGTTCACAGGTCTGAAACTTAACTTTCATTCAGATTAATTCAATGAAACAGCAGATTTCATATCTCCAGATTATATTTTGATCCATTTGAAAAGAGTGCTCCAAACTTCAACGGCTTCCATTAATTTCAATGGAAAATGTGTCACATTGAGTATGGCGTAGGTGCTGAATTATGAATCTGGTATTCCACTAAATCTACATTCTCACTCTGTGGGATCTTAAGCAATGAATGCTGATTTATACACAGGAATAAAAGTAAACTTCTAAAAAATACTTACAGTTGCTTACTTAAGTGTTGTGTTAATCTCTCTTTCCCCTGCAGTTTAGAGCACTTGGAAGTGGCAAAAAGCACTCAGACAATGAATGAGGAGGAGCTGAAAAGAGTCTCTGAAAATTATGATGCTTTTTTCTTTCATCCGGTGTGTAAGTTAAATTGCCTCCTCTATTGGGAGTTACAGCTATTTGTGTTACTGCATCTGAGTGGCATTTTTCTAAATAGGGGAAAATTAAAAATACATTTTTTGCCACTTACATAGTCTCACATTTATTTATTATCGCTATCTGTTTCTAGTTTAGTATAATGCTGTAGTTTAAATTGGTCAAGTGTCCTGTTATTTTATTATTGTATCATACCAGTATAATGCACTACTCAAATTTTAGCTCTATTTTTGTCACTTAATCTTACTGTAGACTGCAAATCACATTTTGGTAACAATTGCTCTTAAATGTTGTGTGAAGTCTTCTGTGTTGTTTCTGTAGGGTTTCATTCCTTATTTTCAAAGGTGCCATGTTATTCCACTCTATACATCCATCTCATGTTTTTTGACTGCTCCACAGAGAACATCCTTACAAAGATTATGGTGATCACTGGTAATCCTAGGGGAAAGCACACTGGGACCTGTGCTGTAAAGTTCTGTTTCAACTACCTTCATACAGCTTCAGTGGGGTAGAATTATGTCAAGACAGTTTGCTGCTGGGTGCTCAAGCATGTCATGTGTGCCTTGTTCAAATTGATGAGTTTCTCTTTCTCAGAGCACTTACCGCTGTGCCAGACTCGCAGTAGGGGCAACTCTGCAGCTGGTGGACGCTGTGATGTCAGGAAAAGTGCGCAATGGAATGGCACTAGTAAGGTAAGAAAGTACGTGAGGAAGTTTTCACTTAGCCAAATTTCTTTTGTTGTGAATAACTTAGAAAACTTTGGTTCAGACCTCCAGGTCACCACAGCCAGAGAAATGCAGCTAATGGGTTCTGTTTGTTCAACAATGTTGCTATTGCAGCAGAATATGCAAAACTGAAATACGGTCTACAGAGGTAAGTGCACGGTTGACTCCAGAGAAGCTTTTCGTACGTAAATATCAGTTTGACTCTGTACTGGTTGAGATTAATGTCTAGGGCTTTCTGGGTGTCATGTTCCTTTTGGTTCAGTAAAACATTTTCCACTTAACCTTCTGAAGATTAAGATGCTGTGGCTCTTCCTTTGAATGTTTTCTTTTACTGATCTGTACAGAATCCTAATTGTTGACTGGGATGTGCACCACGGGCAAGGAACTCAATATATATTTGAAGAGGATCCAAGGTTTGAAGGATTTTTTTTTCTTCTTTAATGTCAGCTGTTTAAAGGTTGTTTGCCTTTCTAGAGAATAAGATTTCTTAAACTTCTGAAACTAGAATCTTGCAAAACATTCACCTTGCTATTTTAGTCTCTCTGTTTTTCACTTGTTATAAAATAGAAGGAAATATGGAAATCAGAATAAAATGTAAATCTGTTCTACTTTAACAGTCAAAAAAAGCAATATGATTACCTTGGTTTGCCAGTACTCAGGTAGTACATCTGTTCTCTATTCATGAATCTCTCAGTTAAAGTCTTCAAATAGTAGTTGGATGAAATACATGAGCTTTATTTTTTTTTTGGAAAAGCTATCAGTAGGTTCTAGAAACAAGTCTCCTGGTCTGAAAATTCCTTGTATTTGATCTGTATGGAGTGCATGCCTACAAGACATTTCTAGCATGTTAATTTTTAGGTTAATTTTGGCATGGGACCTACTGTACCAATTTTCACAGTCTAAATCCTTTGAGAGAACTAAGGAGAAAGGACAGTTTTATTTTCTTGCTTTCAGGCAATGCAGTCACCAGGTTCAGGATATGAAGTAATTCTCACAATCTTTGTCAAATTGGATTTTTTGTTGTTGTTGTATTTTCAGTGTTTTGTACTTTTCTTGGCATCGCTATGAACATCAGGAATTCTGGCCATCACTCAAAGAATCCAATTATGATGCTGTGGGTTTGGGAAAAGGAAAAGGTTTTAACATAAATTTGCCTTGGAATAAGGTAAATATTGTTTACAGCACAACAAAGCAAGTGCAATAGCTTTCTATCTCATCCTTTGTGTAACACTTTCTGAGTAAGTGCACTGCTTCACTTGCTTGGCAGATGTCTTACACAGTGTATATCCTTCCTGTCAGGGGAGCGTCTCCTGCAAAATATGGCTCAGAATGTGATAATATTTGAAAAATAAAAGGGAGAGAACAATTTACACACTCATTTTTACTTGAATGTCTTGCCTAGCCATCAAATCAGAAAGTGTTTCAGGAGATGGTTACATCTGTCCTCCAGTTTAGCAGAGAACTGAAGCTCGTTAAGATTAAAAATGGTGGATATTTATGCACTTTACTTAAACAGAGGGTTTTTTACTGTACTTCATAAGATTCTCTCATCTTTTAACTTTTCCTATCTTTCCCTAAAGTCTTGAAGAACATTAGAAAAATTGTCATTCCAACAGGAAAACATGACCAGTGTTTCTCATATTTTTCAGGTTGGGATGGGAAATTCAGATTATCTTGCTGTGTTTTTCCATGTGTTGCTTCCAATGGCTTTTGAGGTAATTTTTTACTCCCAAAGAGTACTTTCTAATTGTTTCTTAAGCAGGTACCATTGAATATTTTACATAAATGCAGTAATTTCCAGTAGCACAGTCAATACATTTATTCTGCTGGTATGACGTTGCCCTGATCAACTGAATAGTATTTATGGAATTTTTGCTTTCAAATATTCAACATAATCATCTGCAACTTCTCCAGCAGAAACTAAAGTAGTGTAAAAGGGTAATGTATTCAAGGAGAATCCTTATTTGTGTTCGTATTCTAACTGAAATAGCAGCTGATCATGGTACAGTTAAAATCCCACACAAAATTGAAAATGGGACATAAAGATGTGCTACAACTGTCTCTCTTTTATAACAGTTTGATCCTGAACTGGTTATTGTCTCCTCTGGATATGATTCTGGAATTGGTGACCCTGAAGTAAGTAACTTGTGGTCTTTGCGTTGTCAGTCATGAATCGATTAGGAAAATATTCCTGCTGCTTTAATGTCCTGTGATTGCTAAGTGAAATTCACTTTGATCAAGCTAAAAATACATTCTTGAGTCTTTAGGCTGACCCAAGTTCATTAAACATTACAACAAGACATGTAAAGTCAGATTATCCCATATGTGTAATTACTGTGTTGTTTTTTTCACCTTCCTTAAATGCAGTTGTTTCAGCATTCTGTTTGATACAAGAGAGGCAAGTGTTCTGGTATTTCAACTCAGACTTGGGTATTTCAGATTTTTTTGGGTTTCTTACCAGTGTTTTTGAATCAAGGTATCATCTCTTAAAATTTTTTCTTTGGTTTAGGGTCAGATGAATGCCACTCCTGAGGTTTTTGCCCACCTTACCCATTTCCTGATGCAGTTAGCTAATGGAAAGCTGTGTGTCATCCTAGAGGTAAAGACTTTTGAAATGTACCCCAGGGGAAGGGTCTTGGTATTAGAGCCATTTAGGGCAAACTAGAAGCTAGGAAGCAAAACTCCTCAACAGAATAACTTCTTATCTTTTTTTTGAGTATCAGGAATAGCAAAAATGGCTGAGATTTGACAGTGCTCTTACGCTTTAGAGTTTTGAAACAAAGGAGCGATATGCTCATCATTCACAAAAACATATCCTCCACAAATCTGTTCAGTTCTTTTGAACAGTGATTAGTCTACTGCTCTTGACAGTCCCAAACTCATTAAAATGTATTTAGTGAATAGGCTGTATTACCAGTGTTTTTACAAGTGTATCTTACTCCAGGAGACTTCATAAAACCTTTAACCTAAATATACTCTTACTTAGTAATGGAGCACTTAGAAAATTCCTTCTTTTTTTGATTTGAAGACTGTGTGCAGGCTCTTTAGAAGCTCTTTTTAAATTCTTTTTTTTAAACAATTAAAATGTTTTCTCCTTTTGAAATCTAGACTTCAACTCCCTATTTCTGCTGCATGTTAGAAAAATGGTGGCTTTTCAGGTAAATAAGTGTGTGGAAATACTGCTGCCAACAAGGTCTTCAAGAGTGAACTGTATATTAATTGATTCACTTGACCTCTTGTTTTGCATGACCTTTCTTCATCATCCTTCTCTCTAGCAGGTTATTATAGATATTTTTGTCTTTTTGCTGAAGTGAAAATAAGCATTCACTCCTCCCACAGGTGGTGTGACTGCTCCATAGGTGATAGATGGCTTCCTGCATGCCACCTAGCAGTCTTAAATCCATCTTGTTCTCCAAATTCTGCCAAACTATTAGGCAACCACATCTTAGAAGTGTCAGGCTGTGGGAGATTTCTTTTGTGCAGCCATTTTAGAGGACAGTGAAAGCATTTGCCTTCTAAGGAATCCTCCACAAGGATTTTTGAAGATGGCATGTTGTATATGGGAATGGAGAAGGCATGTGTTTTCGTGGCAAAGTAATGACTGATTTCTGCAGTTACTTGAACTATGACGAAGTGAGTTCAATCATGAGATGCCAGTGAAGTTCAGCAGGTAGCCACTAACTTACTGTTTTCATATTGAAAAGTCATTGACTTAGATATACTTGCATATCATCTTCTGTTTCTGTAAATACAGATATATTTCAAAAGTATAGTTTATTTTCTGTGTTGAAATTCAGAGAGATGTTAAAAGTACTTGTCCCTCAGTTGACACAAAATACTTTATAGGGTGGATACCACTTGAAATCATTGGGTGAATCAGTCTGCATGACTGTAAAAACTTTGCTTGGAGATCCTGTACCTCAAATAACTGGAGAAATGGCACCTTGTCTAAGGTAAGCATATAAAGAATTTTAGAACAACTAATGTGTTTATCAAAGAGACTAAAGACATGCAAGCTTTGAACATTTTGCTGAAGTAAGGTTTTAATGTGATAGTTTATGATATATTATTTTCTGCTTTGGATAACTTGCATTTTTAAAAAGTCATCCAAGGTACAGTTTTCTATACTTCTGTTTCTGAAATTATTTCAAGTTGTGAGACCTTATAGCATAAAACCATAAGCCATTTTATCCATAGGCCTTGTTATCCTATAGAAATCAAGGCTGAGATAATCCTGCTGTAATCAAGGCAATACCAGTTAACTACAGCCAGTATTTGGAGAAGTATGCAACTGCAGGGATTAGTGCTTCAGACCCCAGAGCCACTTCACTTGCTGCAGTACAGCAATAGCTGGGGCTAACCTTTCTCTCACCAGAGAGAGTTGATGCTATGCAGAGCCAGTCTTGACAAATACTTGTGTTTCTGGAATTTGGAGCATCAAGGCCTGGGGTGCAAAAGCACTTGACTATGTAGAGCTGTACCAAGATAATTAGATTTCAAGTCTTAACTTCTTTTTAGAGACCCTAAGTCTATGTTTGTACACTGGTGAATCTTACCTAGTAAAGCATTCTGAACCTTGGGCCTGAATCAGTCCCACATCTAAGAAGAGTCTTCTCTCTACCTGTCTGCACTATCCCCTCCACATTTCCATGTTCTGTCCTCTGTCTTTCTCCCAGCTCAGTAGCTGTCCTGTGCTTTTTCCAGCAGAAATGCTCCTCATGCACTTTGGTGGCAGCACCTACCAGATGGCTGCGTTAGTTAGAACTCAGAGCTTGGATCACTCAGGGAAGCAGTGTGGATATACACAGGCTGTGGGCTCTGTTGCATGTGGTAAACTGATGGAGCAAAGCTGGTTATTTTTCTCCTAGCACATCCTGTAAGCCCTCTGTGTCCTCTTTTTCTTCTCTACCAGCTGTTGTATCTCAGATTGCTATCATCCTATGTCACAGAGAGTTGATTACATACTTATCCAATATATCAGTCCAGCTCCTGGGCACCTTACAAGTAATCATGTACACAGAATTTCTTCTGGATTTAATATGACCTGGATTATGTTTGTATGATAGCTAATGTAATGGGACCACTTGTCCATAGTGCTGCAAATACCAGTGATAATAAAAAGGAGATTTCAACACAAAGAATAGCAGGGTATGTGATTTACTTGGTTCCTGAACAGATTGTCTTGCTTTTGAGTCAGTCTAATTAAATCTTTACATTGTGTAGATGAAATCTCTTGGCAAGACATTGCCAGACAGGAGAAATTTTTCCTGAACTCAGACAGGTGTGCTTCCTCCAACAGCAGGGTTGGGATGTCACTTAATGTGTAAATGTGTGTACATGTGTTCTTCACTTTTCTTTTTTGACTCTAATCTTTTCAAGCAGTCTGCCCATTGATTCTCATTCACTTTATCTTTCTATTTTGCATTCTTGGAAAACATCAGAGTTCATTTTCAGCTGGATTTTTTGGTTTTGCTTTTTTGTTGAGGTAAGTTATGATTCCTCTATTTTCATTATTGCTGATACTGTTAATCTGGTTTCTTTTTTAGTGCTGTTGAATCTATTCAAAATGTGAGAGCAGCACATAAACCCTACTGGAAATGGTTGGCATATGAAGGTAGTTTCTCTTTATTCAAGCAAATGTTATTGATCAATGGATTTATACAGAAATTGAAAATTATTAAAATTAATACCAGTTGATTAAACTAATTGAACAAGCAGTTATTCATCAAGTGACTGACAAAGCAGTGTGAAGCTTCATTCAAGGTCATGTCTTCAGCTGGTCTGAAAAGAACTTTCTGAAGCTGGCAAACATCATGCCAAAAAGTAGCACTTTGATATCTTTGTTTAAGGATGCTGTTTTCTGTGTCAAAAATATGGGCATAAGCTTTATTACAATATATGACCTTTCACTAGATTAAAACAAATGTAGTAGCACTGAAAAAATAACATCTGTGTCAGGAAACATTGTAGTTAGTTCATGCGAGTAACTATGCATCATATGAATACAGATGTGTTCTATTTTGTAAATAAATATATCCAAATATTAACGCTTAGAAACTAATACCTGTGAAACCCCTCTTTTTGTTCTTCTCTAGATACATCATTTTTACAAAATTTGAGCACCAAATCACACTTACTAAAGAAGGCTAATTCAAATCCCTCCACAGAACATGAATCTAAGATAACTAACAACAACACTGTCAAAGTAGAAAGGTTTTTGGAATTGCACATGAAAAATATTCTATTTCCAGTGCCTCCCATCAAAACAGCAACAACTGGCTTTGAAGGTTCAGAACATTTTCTCCCTGAACATGTTCAGCTGGTGAAGGAAATGGACAAAACTGAAATAAAAGCTCTTGTCAGGTTGGTCCTATTTATTTAATTTTCCACATAATTAAGAGGATGAGAGGTCTCTGTACAGGCTGTCATCTAACTCTGTGTCTGCCATGGTCATCTTTTTGGCCTTAGTCTCCTCAATTACAGCCAGAATTTCTTCCTTCAGAAATAAAGACATTTGTGTTATATAGCACTCATAGCCTGAAATCCTTTAAAGAACTAATCAGAATACTTTTCTCTAAAACTCTTTCCATAGAGATAGGACCGCTAATGCGAATGTATTAATTTAGAAAGAGATTTTGCTAGGAAGCTGTCTTAAAGCTCTGTAGTCACTTTTAGCTGGAAAAAATACCAAACTGCTCTGATTTGAGAAACTCAGTGTTTTGTCTTGTCTTGATCTAATTTTGACAGAACTCTGTTTCCTGAATATCATCAGACATTTTTGTTTTCTTTCCAGTGCAGAATGGAGATAGGTTTAGGGAGCTGAAGACTGTCAGGCACTGGTGTGTCATCCTCCTGCTAGAGCTAGGTCTCTGGGAATCAGTGTGTAGCACCTATACAAAATGTACCCCATGATACTAACTGCAAAGCACTTTATCAGTGTCCTCTTCGAAGATATTATTGCCTCTAACCTAGTTTTTCTTCATGTAATTTATTTTACAGTGGTTTTTATGCAGATCTTGTGAAAGAGGACAAAACTTTGCTCTCTCTTGGCAGTATGTTGGCGATCCTAGATAAAATACTCAAGAAGGAGGTAATAATATATTGCCTTGGACTTGGGGGTAGGAGTGGAGTTGGATTCCTCTGATTTTTTTGCTTCTACTATATTGTTGTCCAGATTTTAATTATTGTGTATCTCCCAAGTCCACTAATCACAGCTAGAACGTGTTTAGCTATGAGAGTGAGCTTCCAAGATGAGAAAACAACTATTTAGGGATAGCTGTTAACCCCAAGCTATCTTTCTAATGATCTTTGGGCAAGTCATTGTCCAGACTTTCTGTAGGTAGTCACAGAATATGAGTCCCTAAGAACCTTCTCATTGCTCTCAGACCTGCAGGGGAATCAGGCATTAACTCTTCCAGTTGAGGGGAGCAGAAGTTGGTGTATCAAGCACCAGTGAGCAGCAGCAAGAAATCTGAAGCAATGTCAGTACTTCCTGTCTCAGTGTGCAAAGTTTACACAGAGTAAATTTTGACTTACATGTGCATGCACACACACACACACTCTTTAGTGGTGTTTTCAACAGCTCTACTGTATGCTCTGATTCTGAACAGAGTAATTCTAGTTCAGTATTTTGATTGTTGCAGGGTCAGGAATGAAGAGAGGGCAGGCTTAGAGGGTGCCTCTTCATGTTTGTGTGTAAAAACTTGGAGGAGCATAGAAGAAAAACTGCAAACAAGTTAAAAATACTACATCATAATAAGTCACTCTTCCTTTGAGTGAAAAGCTCTCTTTAAAGTACCAGGCCTGCAAGGAAGAATAACTACCACAATGGCCTCTTTCTTCTAAGACATCTTGCTGTTGGAAGCCACATACGTAGATCTTGGGGACAAATTTCTGACACTATAAACTGCACATAGCTCCAGGAGAGCCTATAAATAGATTTTGAAAAATGGCTACTGGCAAAAAGAAGTAGAACTTTTAATGAGTTGAGATGCAAGTTAACTTTTTGTGCTGACAAAGAGGAGGAGTGAAGGGAAACACATCTTTTTGCTTAGCTTTCATGTAGAGTTCAAAGAATTACACACCACAAATGAACAATGAAGGGCTGACTGAGTAATACTGCAGTTGTATTTTCCAGAAAAGGATATCTTGCCTAGGTTAAAGCAAGTGTCAGAATATTCAGGAACAACCTCCTTTTCATAGGGGCTATTTTTCTGCTGCAGTTTGCAGACTATCTAGAGACCCAGTAAACATGGTCTTGCCCTGCAAAAGCTATTTTTATAGTTGCCTTTTAGTATAGCACCCTACTTTTGAAATAATAGTGCAGTTTATGGCATAATAATCAAATATGGCCTTTCTGTAGAAAGTGAATTAATAACATTTTCTTAATCCTTTTCTTATTGTTTCCAATCATTAAAATCCCTTGAAACACATAAGCAAGCAAAAATACAGTTGTTACACTTAAAAAATGACATGGTCTTTTGCAGCATTAATTGCTTCTGAGTGAAAAATGTATTTTGTAGGTGTGTAATGGAATTGCAGCGTCACCTGCAGCTGCTCTTTCTGCTGCCATTGCACTACGACATTCTGCCCGTTTTGGATTTCAAAGGTGAATTTGTATGTTTTGTGTGTAGAGACCTTCGACAAAATGTTAAAATCAGATACTTAAATGTAGCAAATAGGGCAAATTGCCTGTGAAACCTTGATTTTAAAACAAATAGCATGCCCATACGCATAGCATTTTCAACATGTAATCCAGATAACAGTGTATATGCCAATAAAAACCTTGTGCCTTTCCGAAAGCAAAAGATTTGTAAGGATGATGGCTGTGCTGGCCTACACTTTCTTTGTCAGATTTCAGTTGGCTTTGGCCTGAGGACAATTTCTTGATTTTTGTTTTTCCTCCCCAGTATTTGATGGGAGAAATGGGGTTCCCTTGAGCTGTCCTAAAAGTGTTTTATTTCTACTTTTAATGGACCAAATTCAATATACATTCTTTTTAATGCTTCCAATCGACATGCAAACCTTTATACAAATTGCACTAGCTGAAAAAAAAATTACTTGTAAATGTATGTATATTTTTGTTTTCTGCAGAGTGCTTTGTGTATTTGTTGGAGACATGCAGATCATACCAAACACAGAAGATGGGTGAGGTCTCTCTTTACATTAGGGGGTACAGTCCCAGGGGCTTTCTAAATGTTCCTAAGTATTCATATGTGTGATGAAATTTGCACTAAGGAATCAGTCATGAGCTGACATTCATTAAATTTAGCTTGAGACATAATACAAAACATCCCCAAATACATCTTCAAAGATAAATTATTACCTCTAAATGCTACTTTATGCCTTTAGTGGTAGGTTTTAAGTATAATCCTTCTGTATTAGTTGAAATTTAGATTGTTACTGAAAATTGAAAATAAAATGTAATAAAGAAGGCAATTATTAATTATATAAGATCCATCTCCCCTATAACTGCAGGAGGCACATACTGCTGATGCAGAGTTCCTTAAAGAAAATCTTCTTTCTTTATATATAACTTTTTTCCCCTTCCCCTTTTTCTTAAAAATAATTTGCCAATAGTCTTTAATCCTCTTTTTAAAAATACCATAAAAAGGATTTCAGTTTTAATTGTTTACATTTTGGCATGTACTAATGCAAACAGTTATTTGCTCCTGTATTATGAAGTAGTATTTAAAGAATGATGAAAGAAAATACCCCATTTTTATCTCATTGGGAAATATTGGTTAAGTACTCAAGTGAGGTTTTTATTTACAGAAAAATGCTCATCATAAACATCTGTGAGAAAGAACAGTCTGGAAAGACCAGCTGCAAACACTATATTTCTCTAAACTGGAAAGAGGTAAGATTCACTTTCTGGAAACAACATAGGAGAAAAACTTTTAAAACAGAAATAATAGAATATATTTAGAAATTTATAAAATGATGTTGAGAATTACACTGCTTACACCACTTTGGACCTTTGAAGATTTTTCCTTTTCTTGCCCTTGCCAGATTACTACTCCTTCACAGAGCTTTAGAGTGTATTAGAATGCATAGGTTTGAGGAAACCTTCCATAGTTACTGCAGTTCATCTTCAGCAAGGCAGAGTTACAGTGCAAAGACACTAAGGAAAAAACAAATAATCCTGCATGTTTAATATAAAAATTGCTGGGAAAATAGATCAGTATCGTGCTTCCTAGGACAATTAAAAGCTTTTTGAGATTCACTTTTCTGTTTTGTTTTATTTCTGGGTATTTGGGGCTTTATATTTGTGCTAACCAATTTCTTGTTGTTGTTAAAGGATGCTGAAGGAAATGATTTCTTTTCTCCTGTACTTGGATTCATTCTTCCTGTAGCATACAGTTATCAACCGAACCTAACAGTAATAGCTGTTGGACCAAACAGGAACCTTGGAATAAGTGGGATATCTCTGCTTATTGCTTTACTACAAGGATTAGCTGAGTCTCGAATTTTTGCTGTGATTGAGGTAAGAAGTGGTACTAAGCCGTGGTACTTCAAAGTATCTGGGAGAGACACTGGCATGAACTGCTTCAAGCTGCCCAGTAGAGCATACTGGCTGTGTTTATCCTGTCTTTGGTACCCCTGAGTTCACAGCACAAACTGCCCAAGTTTCTGTCCTGAGAACAAGACAAGGCACAGCCGCACACCGAGCTGGAGGCAGCTGTAGGCAGCCTGCACGCTGAAGAAGCTGAGGCATGAACGCAAGCCCATGGTTATGTCTGTGGACCATAGATGTTCTGACAATTTGCAACAACTTCCATTTTTATCTGGGATCCACAGCTCAGAGTTGTCTCCTGAAAAGAGGCACTTCCTGTCTGTTAAATCATCTGGCCCCTTTCCATCAAATGTGATTGAAAGCAGCCTGTTGTTCTGTTCATAACAGACCACTAAATTTCCTCTTCTCTCTCCTGTGCTGTACTTTGTCACACATGACTTCCAGCGTGCAGATCATAAATCAGAACGGCACATATCCTTCAAGTGAACTTAATTGGGATAATACATAATTGCAGGCCAGTCTACCACAGCTTTGTGTTTATGGTAGAGGGCACGGGAAAGAAAAAATAGAGGGACTTTCCCTGGGCTAGCTTTTTCCATACGTTACCACATTAAGGATGCCTAAATTTAGGAGTTGGAGGCTGTATCCAGAGCAGTGATCAGTGTCAGTGAGCACATCTTCCATGAATTTGTCAAATCACATAAAGAACTCAATTTGTACTCTTGGCCTCTCCAGCATCCTGTGGTTGTGGGTACCACAGTTGCTCTGTGTGATCTATGAAACCGTAACTTTCGGTTACGTTTGTGCCTTCTAGTTCTTCTTCAATGAGAAACAACAAAAAATTGTTCATGTATGCTTATTCTAATCTGTTCCCCAGCAAGTACCCAATTAAAGTCATGCTATTCATTAAGCTGCCAATTAAGTGGATTTTGACATAATTTATTCTGTAGTTTTCTCAGATGTTACTTGTTTTAATTTATAATGCTGATACATAAATTGTCTAAGCTAAAATAATTTGTACATTGATATGCAGTATCCATAAATAATGTATTTGCACATTACTAATTAGGAGTATGAAATTGAGAGAATTATTGATATTCTGAAGCGTAAACTCAGACAATAAAAGGATATTAGGCATACATGTTAAAAAAAATGATTGATACTTTTATATTGGTACTCTGCAGGTAGCTCCATAACAGGATCATGATTTTCTAATGCATGTGCTTGGCTTTTTAGAATACTTCAAAAAATACTTTTATCTCTTAAAAACAAAATAGGGCTACAGTCTTCCAGACATAATCTTCATATAGCATCAACATTTCAAAATACAATTTCTGCAAGGAAATGATACTGATTTAGACCGTGAGAAGTCCAAAAGAGTAAATTTCTTGATTAGGCAAAATATATCACTATTTTCCACTCATAGAAAGTAAATGAAGTATCAAGTAAGCGAGCTCCATGCTCCTCTTACCTCATAATGTTTTCTGTCCTTAACTAAGCATTATTTCTTTTCAATCATAAAGGGAAAAGTGAGATTCTTTCTCTATTTGAAAGAAACAGCATTTACAACAGATAAAAGTTAATTCACATTTTTTCAGGAAAAACTCCATTTGAACACATTTTTATTTGAAAATGGAAGGTTGCTCATTCTTGCTACTAATGCTAGCAATTTAATTACAAAAGTTTGTTTTAAAATATTTCATGTATTGCTGAAACAAACAGAGCTTGTTTCACGGTGGTATTTTTTCTTCTCAATTAGGACACAGAGATAAATTTAATGCAAAGTATAGCCAAAGTATTAGTGGGTTCTTCTACACCTCCCTTTGGAATTTATGTACCTCCTACCCAAGAAAAAGTAAATAAAATAAAAACATTAAGAGACCAGTTTCAGCAGGAATGGAAAATGCTTCAGTGTTCAGGTGAGTTGTCTGATTTTATCTTAAACTCTTATATACTATAAGTTTCTGAAAAGATGGTATATAAATACAGCTGGCTCCTGTAAGTCAGTGGGACATTTAAAGTCAGTGGGACATTTAAAGTCAGTGGGACATTTAAAGTCAGTGGGACCAGACTGATCTAGTGTTAAAATGGTGAAACTCTGAATGCTTCTAATTCTGCCACTTGAGCCAGAAAGCACCAAATTTCATAGCATAACAACTGTGCCCATGGGACTTTGAATATAGTTACTCCAGAATTTTGAATGAAATTAATATATACTTAAAGAATGGGTAGTAAGATGTGCCCTGGTTCTGATTGCTGATGTGTTTTCTGAATATAGTGCCAAGCCAGGTGATATTTTTTTACATGTTTAACTTATCCACAAATAACTTCACATAACTCAATAGTGATTAGTTATGCTGCAAGTACAGTCACAAAGAGCTGAAGATCAGGCACTGCATTTGTATAGGAATCAGGCTAGGCAGGTATGTATGTTTTCAAGCATACTTGCCTAGAAACGTTTCTCTGCTGAATAACGTCTGTCTTTCAACAGAAAAAGCAATTATAAAGGTGGGCATCTCTCGCTGAAAAAAAAGCAATGCTTTCTTTCAGAAGCAATGGCCAATACCAGGGGTCTGGTTCCAATAAAAATGTACTCGTGGAGTCGGGAATTGTGGTATGACCTTGATTAATTTGTTTTCTTCTTGCTGTTATTTTCAGTGAAGGATGGGATTTGAAGAAATTGATTTCACTTCAGAATCATTTTACAAAGAAGAAGGAAAGGAAAATATGAGGACTTCACTCTTCCCTCTTTTCAAACATAAATTGTCTGTATAACAAATAAGAACTCCAGACCTCCAGAGATTTAGTAGTGGCCTAAGGCTACATCATGTAAATTCTCAAAATGAAACAAACAACCCAAGGCAATAACCATGATATGCCTTGTTTTATAGTATTCCAGGTATGATTTAGGGATCATTTTCAAGAGAGTTTTTCTGTTACTGTGACTTCAATAATCTGACCTTTTGATTTCAGACACTTCAAATTATGTTTATACTGGTGTTGCTGCTGGGATCAACTTTGTATCATCTGGAATAACTAAATCGGTCTTCGCAGTTGTCTTTTTTAATTGTTCACAGTGCTTCCCTTCCCATTTGTTTTGGTTTTTGGATATTGCTGGAGGGGAAATAATACCCATCCTTGAACGTTCTGAAATTAAAATCTTTTTCAAAGGAAAATAAAAGCTATGTGAAAGATTTTCCACAAAGAAGAGCTGAAGAACATGAAGATGTTCTGTTTCAGTTTACAATTTCTTTAAACTGAAATTTGAACTCCAAAAAAGTATTTCAATTGGAAACCAGCCAATGGCCGAACTTCAGCATTTTTCCTAACAGGAGATTTGTTTCCTAACAGGAGATTTTGCCATTCTCCCCTCTCCTACTGTCTCCCCTAAACGTCTCCTCCCCCTCCCTTTTTTTTTTTTTTTAACTCAGCATTTTCTGTGAAAGCATTTTCTGAGAAATAGCTCAGCTCTTTTCTCTTTCCCTGCCTTTGTTCACTGGAATTTATACTGTTTGAATCACATAAATGTTGCATTTTTATATGTATTTTTCTAAGCCTTTATTAAAACATGAATTAAGCTGGGGAAAAAGTGTACTCTTGGTAGAATTTGTTTGCAAAGAGCGTCAGAAGGCTGCAGTTGCCTCCTGCAGCTCGGGACCAGCGTGGTTCATTGCTTTCTGGCACTAGCGTGTTGTTACATTTTGTCAGCTGAGCGGCGACAACGTTGAGGGCGAGTAGCGCAGGAATGGCCTGGAATTCGTGAGCGGTCCAAGTCGNGCCGGCAGCCCCTCCGGGGGTGCCCGCACCCCGCGTTTCCTCGGTGGGTGCTCCGCGGTGCCTCAGGGATGGCGGGTGCCCTCCAGCCCCGCCGTGCTGTCGCCTGCACTGACCATCACCACCAGCGTCTTGCCCACGTCCTCTCGCCCCTGCGTCCCCGCGGCTGAGGGCATCACCGCGTGTTAGGGAGGTGGTGGATATCTCCGGGAAAAAGGTAGAGGTGTTCCCGCAGGAATCCGGGATAAGATCAGGACAACCTTCTCTCTTCTATTTCAGTCCGTCGAGAAAAATTTGGCATCTGGAATTAAGCTTTCTGCACCATCACTTCACTGGTGATCAAAGTTAAAGTGTGATTTTTATAGCTCATGTCCTAAATATGTGGGAGGTCAGTTGTCTTTCCTTTTGGGCTGTCTCAGTTTAAGTTAAAGCATACTCACTAATTTCTTATGCACCTTACGAGTTTCTTCCTTTTCCTGATATTTTTCAGGTCTTCCTTCCCATGAAATCAGAGACCCATACTGTAACTGCCAAAATCCGACAGTTTCATTTGAAATGGAGAGCATTACACAGTTGTTCAATGACTTGTGTGAAGCACACTTGACAGGTTTGCCGTGGAAGGTTCATTTAGGCAGGCAGAAGATCAGCAAGAGAAGGGCTAAGCAAAATCTGAAAAGGGTTGCTTATAATGCCCTGTTCATGAACCTTTTTCAAGATGAGGCTCGTAAGCTGCAATCAAATGTTTCCAGACTCCCAGTGAAAAACAAAATTTTGATGCTGTCCTTCAACTTGAGAGTTGCTGGCCTAGGTGCTCAAGCAGATAGACTGGAGAATCTTGTGGAGGAACTGGAGACAGCTGAATGCTTACCATTTACAGAAGTTAATTCTGTCTTAGATCTCTTAGTACAGCTTGCTGGAACAGGTCCTCCTCAGCTGGTACCACAAAAAAAGGACTATTTTCTGAACAACAAATATGTTGGGAGAAATGTCAAATACCAGGGTTATGATTATTATGATGTGAGTGTGTTTGAAGCTGACATACAATCTCTGATAACAAACGAAGAATGTCAGTTCAACGACACCATTCAACAGACGCTTCAGATCATGGAGGCTGCGCCTGGCACTGGGCTCCCTGCCATAGGGCTGTTCTCACAGAGCTGTCCTGCTGGGGACAAGTTTGAGAAAGAAACGCGCGTCTCACTCTTCGGTGCCCTTGTCCACAGCCGTACGTATGATATGGACATCAAGTTGGATTTACCACCGGTGCCTGACAATGCAGATTTGTCTGGACTTGCAATTAAAGTACGGTATCGTTTGTTTTGGAGTAATGAGTATATGCATGCTTTCATGTGCCAGTTTGAAACTATAGTTTAAAACATAGGTAATAGTTTAATTGGCAATAGAAGCATACAGCACGGGAATTTAAGATGGAGCAGGGATCCTTTCCTTTGCAGAGAACCAGATAAGCTTTGGAGATGTATGATAACAAAAACCTTGGTCTTACCCTGTAGCTGTGTCAAAACCCATCATGTGGCCATAGGCTTTAATGAACTTCAGCCATCGGCTGTATCCATGCCTTCCCCACCCTAGCAACCTTTTGCTTGCATTTTTGCCTGCTTTGTGTATTGAACTCCTCTGCGTGGCTGCTTACTTGTCAGTGCTCAGACTGACTGCCTAAGTGTCCCTGTCTGAATATGTGTGCTTTGCTGTTCCGATTACATTACCTAACTTGCTGTATTGTTGTCTTACCTTGCTATATCTTAAAGCATGTTTTCTCTTTGTTTTTTTTCCCCATTGAATGTCGTAGTTCCTGTTGTCCTTTTACCCTTTCGGTGTGTTCAGTTTCTCCTGTATCTTTTTTCCCCCTTTTGCTGTCCATTCTGTTTATTTTGCTGGTTTATTCTCATTGAAGTACTATGTACTTTTAGAGGGTTTTTTCTGTCTTTCCATTTTTACTGTGTGTAGGTAGGCTTATTTATAGCCTACCCTTAGATCCTCATCTTGTTCCCTTTACTTAACATATGGATAGATCTTGCAATTCCCTTAATTCAGGATCTGAATTGAAACTTGAAGGCAGACACATTAAACAGAAAAACCCTGTGCCATTCAGTGTTCACATGTGGATGTAAATTGTAACCTAGAGGAGGCAGAACCTTTTTGAGTTAGTGCTGAACTCTTTCCATCAGACTGGAAAATTTGCAATTTCTTGAGGAATATGCTGCTTTTTATATGGGTGTGATTGTCTTTTACTAAAATTGAGGACAATTCTGCACATATGGCTCTGAGGGAGAGGGAATTGAGGATGTGGTATATGCACTGTTTGGACACTTACAGATTTTCTGCATATGAATTAGGGAACAAATTATCTTAGTCATAGTTAACAAAACGTTTACAAATTTGAAGATTTGGGGCCTGGATCATTTTCCTGGAACAAATGGCAAAGCAGTGTGATTTTATTAATGCTACATATTGTTGAATGTCCATACCTGAGATTCTCAGTTTGTAGAGCTATATGCTTGCCAAACAAGGAAGTTTCAAGTTTAACACCAACAAGCATAGTATATTATTTTGAAGATGATTTTTTTTTTATGTATAGGCATTAACAGCTGTAGAGACTCATCAAATGAAAAGAGTGCTTACAGTGAAAACTTAAAATTCATATAAAGGGAGGGTAGATGAGAGAGGTTGGGTCATGTAGAGTCACTTGGTCTCAAATGACAGCAAAACATCTTTTTTATTAGCCTATGTATCTTCAGTAAAATGTTTTCATGTCTGATGTTTGAACTCTTTCTGACAGGTTCCCCAAAGTATAGACCAGTCAGAAGATGAGGGATTCCAGTCAGCATCCAATCTGACTCCTGATTCTCAGTCAGAGCCGAGCATGACTCCAGACATAGACTTGTGGGATGCAGTGCTTACATATGGACCCAGCAAACGAAGATGTTGGGAAAGAATTGGGTAGTATGTGTCTGATCTTACTGGTAAACTTACTATGCCCCGTATGCAAATGTGTGAAGGTGCATTGCATCTTAGTTGCAAATGACCTCAGTATAAATAGTGAAATGAGCATATTTAATTCCCAGATTTTAGTACACTGCATTAATAGGGATAAAGGGATAAAGGTTGTGTGGTTTCAACAAACTTGTTCTTAGAGTACAGCAGTTTCATAGGAAGAGATAAAATCATCTTTGTCAAAAAACAAAGGAGTTAGGAAAATGCTGTTTATGTGAAATGCAGCATTTTTCTAACTATTTTGTCTTCTTATGTGCTATGCAATTTGTCTCAGTCTAAAATGATTCCATATTTTCAGTTTCAAAAGAGAAAGTGGTAATTGTAGAGCAGTAGAAGAATTAAATAACTCTCAGTATTGTATTGTATTCCTTTTCCCGTCCTGTAGACAAACCAGAAAATTATAACAGATTTCTTGATGGTCTAGTTAGACTTGTGGTTCTTTTGGCTGTTGAGTAGAAGATGCATCTCCTGAGGGAAAGCTCTCTACAGTCCTGTTAAGCCAGTTCCTGGCTTCCCTAAAATGGATGATAAAAGAAAAGGCAGGTGTGGCAGGTATCCTTACATTTCAGATAGACAGTGGTGTGCCTGATTCTTGGAGAACCTTTGCTCTGTATGTTTTCTGTAATTTTAAATAATAATCTAGTGGTGTGCTGTCGCATTGTTAAACAGTGTTTTTTCATCTCTGAGCCTTAGAAGCTCAGAAACTCAGAAGTTCCCTGTTCTGATTTTTCAAAGTCGCTGTAGCCCACTTGAGCTTTTTTCCTAGTACAAGAGCATTTTTCTTGCTACTCCTTAGACTGTAAGGGTCTAAGAGTCATATATAGGCCATATACCTGACAGATTTTGTGTAATATACCTGCTACTAGAATTCAGAATTTTTGGAAGAATTGGAAACAGAAATTGTTTTGGAGGGGATAGTAATCTTCACTGTGAAGAGGTAAAATGTGTTAATGAAAGTTTCATTCTAGCACTTTGAGCATATATCTCTTTAACTTATTTGAATATTAGCATTAAATGAACCATGGAAATATGGTATATATTTGCATCGTTTTCCTAGTATGAAAACTGCATCAGGGAAGGCCACAAAAGCAGCTGGTAGTTCTCTGTCAAGGATTCTGACTCTGAACTGATGTTTAAATTATCTTCTCTGTACTGAATTTGAGCTACAGTTTCCCTGACTGAATGCACATTCCCTTAAAAATTTACTCTATTACAAGGAACTTTTCTGTGAGGAATTCTGTCTGTGTAAAATTCTGAAATGCTTTTTCTTTCTGTAGGAGTTGTATTTCCTTCTTTTCACATAATCACCTTATAATGTTGTGTTTACTCTGACACAGCCCACCTGGTAAAAAAGAGGAACCATATCTTACTGAAGCTGGGAGAGAAGCTTTTGACAAATTTTACAAACTTCGAGAAGGGGAATTGCAACTGTTTACTAATACTGTACTTCAGCTTCCTCAGCTTGTGCTGATGAAAGAACCTGAACTGGTTAAGGATGTCTTGAATGTCCTCATTGGTGTGGTATCCACTACATTTTCACTCAATCAGGTATGGAAGATTTTTGTCTGCACTTCTTAGTCAAATCTTTTAGGTTTTTTTCTTCATAGAGGTTTCCTCTTCAATACATTTGTTTCTGCTGAGATCTTGCAGTTGTAGCTAGTGTTAAGAAGTTGAATGTTGCCTAATGTCAACAAGGCAGTATTTATATGTTGCAGTAATTATGTTACTGGAATAGGTTAAGAGTTTGTAGTTCTCTAAAGGGAAAATAGGTTTATGAATACTTGAAAATAGATGTGGAAGTAATTTTGTAGATTGGATTTTCTTTAAGGAATTAGATAATGAGTCGTCTTCTGTATATTTGAAGGCATCATTCATACTCCTGCGATTTTGCTACAATTCAATGTTTATTCAATGTTAATCACTATCCTAGCTATATAGTCTCAGTCACCTGAGTATCTAAACTGAAAACTTGTCTGCTGTTATTTTTGTGTGTAAATTTTTGGTATTTTCAATCAGAATGCAGGTATGAAATAGTTGAATCTGCCTTTTTTTTTTCTCCCTATATCCTTTTAGGCTGCTCAGTCATTTGTGATAAAGGAGGGGGTGTATGTATCTGGAACATCACCAGAGACAATGCATAACCTGCTCTCGGAAGTTGCAGAGTATGGAACCTATTACACACGACTAAGTCGTTTTTCTCTTCAGCCAGTTTTGGATTCCTCATACAGCAAAGGACTTGTGTTTCAGGTAAAACAATTGTATCAAATCAACTAGATTTAATGGGCCAGTTATCTGAGGTAGAGAAGGTGACTTTGATTTCGTGTAAAGCTGGAATTTCTGCATTCTGCAAAACTGCGAAGTGTTTTAAGTGTTACACTCCATCTCAGGTCAGCAAGGAACAGTGCCACTGAATTTAAATCACAGCTTTCTGTGCTGAGGGCTTGCTTGCACTGGAACATGCAGTAAAATGTCTTTGTTACCCGAAGTGCGATTTGTGTTGTTCTGTTGTGGACTAAAGAATTACAATTTTTAAATGCTTTAAAAACATCACATATTTATACAGAAAGATGTATAAAATTAAAATACAAGAACTTTCTTAGTACACTGTATATATATACACATATATATATAAAAGATATATTTTTCAAAAATAGAAACTGAGGTAGAGAAATGCGGTATTTAATAGCTTTAATTACTTTTCCTCGGTTCAAAATTCAGTGCAAATTTTCCATGTCAGTCCTCTGTATATTATGTTGAGCTGTACGTACACTCTGTAATATCTGGTGATTTAATCTCTTCTTAATGCTTAGAATTAAGTTAGGATTAGTTATGAAAATGTATTCATTCTGCATATTTGATTTACAGCAATGTTACTCAATTTCTGTTACTAAGGTCTCTTTGTTAGATAAAGTTCTAGATAAGTTTTTTGCAGTATCCAGTTTAGGCATAAAAGTAACAAAGCAGGTTTCCCTGGGTTGGTATTACAGAGAACAAGGAGCTCCTCAAAAGGCAAGTCAAAGAAGCGGAACCAAGACGCTTTATTTCACTGTGCATGGGTACAGGCTCTGTGCACTGGGTGTGTGAAGAGCATAGAAGAGTCATCTGGCTCATTGGAATGTCTGAAGTTACATGGACCCTCACTTGCCCCTTACTTTGGTGTACAAGTCCCCCTTACCTGCATATGCTATTTATTTTACTAAAAGATTTGTTTTCATGCTGATGCAATTGACATGAGACATTGCTAGACTGTTAACAACTTTCCTAGTAAGACTTTAAATATTTTCTGTTCATACCAGGCATTCACAAGTGGACTGAGAAAGTATCTTCAGTATTACCGAGCCTGTGTTTTGTCAACACCTCCTACTTTAAGTCTTCTCACAATCAGCTTTCTATTCAGAAAATTAGGTCGCCAGTTGAGGTAAGAGAATGGTATTAAATGTTTAAGCTTTTCATAGCAGAAAAAAATGCAGTCTCTTCATGTGTACTAAAAGAGACTATATTACATGGGCATTCTTAGTCTATCAATATTTTTCCTGTATTTTAACAGTTTTGGGGTTTTTTTTATATCCAGAATAATCCAGGAAAGCCTGTAAGGCTTTATACTCAGTTTCTTTGTTATCTCTGTTATCATTCAGTAGGTACAGTATAATTGTTGTACAATATTCAAATTCAGCAAAGTTCATCACTGTGATCTTGGAGACTTCTGGTTGAAATTTTTGTATATGTTTTAATACTGTTTTTTAGGTATTTAGCTGAACTTTGTGGCATAGGAACAACGGCACTGGGGATCAGTGGTGGAGCTGGTGCTTCATTTCCTACGGTGATTTTTTGTTTGATGTTTTTATGTTTGGTTTGGGTTGCAGTGTTAATATTCTTGAAAATTATGTTGGATTTTACATGGAATACTTAGTGTTGGTTTCTCTGCTAGCAAAGCTATGATCCTGGACCTCCAGTTAGAGCACTATAGTCCTTTCTCTAGGTACTTGAAAATTTGGAATTTTGTCCTGTGTTTTCAATTCCTAAAACAATCAAAGGGCCCAAAATAAGCTTTGTAGTCACGTGACTCCAACTCTAAACATACCTGTTTCACTCTAAAGATGATAAAGTGAGCTTGAGGTAACTAGCTCAGGTAAAGTGATCCTAACTGGAGATAGATGGAGGAAGTGAGATGAATCCTGCCTTCTGTGTCCAGTGAAACATGTAAAGCCGTGTATTTATGAGTCTTTTGTTATTAAAGTTGTGGTGAGGTTTGTTGCCTAATGTTAGAATATTTTTCATTTTTTAGGGTGTTAAATTGCTTTCATATCTGTACAAAGAGGCTCTCAACAATTGTAGCAATGAGCATTATCCAGTTCTTCTGTCTTTGTTGAAGACAAGCTGTGAACCATACACAAGGTGTGTCCATACTGTTCTCTGCATAATTGAGTTTAAGAGTTATGAATTGGTAATCTGGTGAGTAACTCTGCGTGTTTAACAATGGTTTTTAACATTTTCAGAAAAAATATGTATCTATCTGCAATATATATTAAATTTAATTAATTTTGCTGTTCTTTCCCTCTCTTTCAGCTCAGTAACAGCATACGGGGTTTATGTGTGGCTAGATTAGTAAATAAATATATGTAAATAAGACTTATTTCTTGCTGCTGGTTGTGGAAATTCGTACTGGAATATAAGACTTGGATAAACTTCTTTTTTTTTTTCCCTCATACCTGAGTTAAAATCCTGAAACTGGAAACTGGCAAGTTTCCCTTGTTTTGCAAGCTGGGGAAGTTCATGCTTTTTTCCACTGTCTTTTTGTTGTGGGCTTTTTAGTAAGCAAAAATGAATAAAATATCTGTTGTTTGTTAAGTAGATGTAACTAACTGATAATAGGAGTAATTAAGAGTAAAGTTCCTTGGATTGCAACAGTTTTATTAAGCGGTGCACATCAATTAAGAAATTATTAGTTTATAGACATCTGAAGAGATGGTAAATTTTTTATAATAGCTGTTTGCAGGAATTATAGCTGTAATCCATCATCAGTTTGCAATGCTACTTAATAGACATAATGATGCTTAGAAAACAAAAATCTGTCAAAATGCTCTAAATTTAAGATTCCTCCCATGGCCACCGTTCTTGTGTTTTCTTCCTTCTACGTGAAGTGAGCTTCAGAGAAATTTAATTTCAGATTTACCAGGAGCCTCGCTGAAATATCTTCACAGCTCCTACCCTGCTATTTATAGAAGGAAGTCAGATTTCTGAAATACTAAGGGCATCACATGGAATCTAAAAAAATCTGGAAGTATCTCACTAGGGTGTGATACTTGCTACATTGATTCCAAAATTTGCTGCAGATAACTGTTGAGGCATCAATTATACATGAACAGGACTGCCCTGGAAGGAAGCCGCTAGTATCTGCAAAATGTGTTATCCCACTCATTTATTAACCTGAAAGAAATTAAATAATACAACTTATAGCTCAAATAAATCATAGAAGCATCAGATTTAATACTTTAAAAGTTCTTAACTTTTTACTTAGAACCTTAAAGTTGAACAGTGGTTGCTGAGTTAAATGCTTCCTCTTTGTTGCACAATGTTAAGTGTAAAAAAAAAAAATCTTCAAGGACCTCTGAGCCTTTTTATCTATAGCCTCAGATTGTGTTGCATAAAAAATCGTGGGGTTTTTATTTCTTCAAAAGTTTGGCTCACACAGAGAAAATATGAAAAAGTATGAATAAATATGCCAAAATAGTACTTCTCATTATTGCATATATATTAAAAATGCTTCTACGTTTGGAGAAAAAGTGCTTGGTATTACATCTTTGTTTTATACCATTTTAGTTTCTCCCTGCTGAAATTACTTCTATTTAAAATAAATCCTTTCTGTTTTTCTCTCACTGTGCCCTTGATGTGCTGCAAAGTTTTCTATTAATTTATTATATGTATTTAGTAAATTGATATGCAAAAATAAAACAACTGTTTTAATTGAGGCACTTTTCTCTTATCTAAACTAATTATCACTTGAATGTTCTGTATAAAAATAGTTAAGGAAAAGCGTAGAGCCACAATCTCCTGTATATTTAAATATCAGTGTCACAGCACTTAATTGCTGGGTTTTTTATCCTGCCCTTAGCTTGTGGCTTTTGAGATTTTAAAGAACATACTAACTGCTTGGTTATAATAAAGGTGAGAAGGCAAGAGCATTGATTTTCAATATTGTACTTTTCTTTTTTTAGATTTATCTATGATTGGGTATACAGTGGTGTATTCAGAGATGTTTATGGAGAATTTATGATTCAGGTGAATGAGGATTATCTTGGTTTCAGAGGTACAGTATATATATGGACCATTTCTAATTTATATAATTTGTGCTGTTAATTAAATAACTAAAATATATACTTTCATCTTTTTGTTACATAGATAAACATTACTGGACTCATGGTTACGTTTTGATTTCAAAAGAAGTAGAAGACTGTGTCCCTGTATTTCTTAAGCATATTGCTAATGATGTATACATATGTGGGAAAACCATAAACTTGCTGAAATTGTGCTGTCCTAGGGTAAGTTTTGGGTTGATTCCTTCCTATTCATGGAGAAAATCATGTCTCTAGAGCAAGAGTCTAGGTTTTTAGCAAGTTCACTCCTTTATCAAAACCTGGTATTGCATAAGCAGGATCATGAAAGGAAATTACATACTTGTGAGCTGATTATCCACTCTACTTGCTACCACTTCACTGCAGAAATACACATTTTAACACCCTCAGATTTATTGTATACAATGCACAGGCTCTATTTATCACTTTTCCTTGGATTGAAAGCAGGAGTGTTTTAGGCATCCAAACACATGCCTTCCACTTCTTGCACTACTCCTTTTTGGTTTAAAGCTGCCTCACTTACCAGGTCTTGGTTCAGTTCTGCATAGTTCTTCCAGCTGTGTCACTACGTTTTCAAGAAGTGCTTAAATAGTTCTGTTTATTGATACTTTGCAGAATGATTCTTGTCCCTGTTAAGAAAAACATGTTCAGCTACTTTGTGTCTTCCCTCTTCTCTCTATATGTCCAAAAATAAAACAATCAGAGAGGTGTCTAAAGTCTATAGACATTCCCAGGTAGCTGGTATTCTCTTTAAGATCAGAGCTGCTCAGTCTTGACAGAGCAGAGCAGCTCATTATCAGCTATGTAGTGTCAGGTATAAGCCTAATACCTCAAGTGAAATGTCCCTCTGCTCTGATAACCATTCCCAAGCCATGACTGAGGCATGCCAGTGGTACTGGGCTCTTTATGAAAGTGTCAGCCGTCACTTCCATGATAAGTTACAGCTTTATGCGTCACTGACGCAGTAGCTTCCCCCACCTCATACGGCACCCAGGCTCCATCATCTTCTATCTGTCTTGAGAGTGCCAGGCAAATTTCATCCCTTTTTGATAATGCCCTCAAGAGCTGGGCCTTCCCTTCTGCTTAGGCTAATACATTCCCAGGAATACAGCCCTGGGCATCCCATCTTCTGGCTTTTACCAGTAGACTGGGGGAATCCAGTGTGAGTGTGCTTGTGTGCTCCTTTGGTTTTTTCCTTCAAGCTCAGTTATCCGTTTTCTGCACTTAATAGAATAGCTTCAGAGATTTAGGGATGTTGAGGCAGAGTAGGAAGACCAAGGATACTTAATAGGTTTCCTGTGGTGTGCACTGGTTGTGGTTTTGAGAGTTTTGTCTTGTGTGGAGCTCTCTCCTGTAGGTGTGTTAATTCTGTCCTAGAGAGTTCCTACTGAGTGGGGATCTGTGGGGGATGTAAGTGAACAAAACCTAACTTTTGACAGGAGAGATGCATTCAGCATTGAGTTACACATGCTCAGTTAATTTGGATATTCAGAAAAGGAAAATTTGAGGCATTTAGAGCATGACTAGCATAAATGTATGTATTAGATTTTCAGTGGCAAAGACAGAACTCTAAGAATTTGACCTGTGGTCCAAGTTGTGGACCGTTGTACCTTTGTCTCCTACTTTGAATTACATAAATGCTAAAAGATGATACTAATAAAAACCTTAGATCCTGTATGGAGGTTTGTGTCAGCGTCTTGAAGCATGACTAAGTTCAAAAAAATATATAATGTGAATTCATAATATAAAATGTTACACTTTTAAAAATGCATTTAAAGGGAAATTTCTCATTTTTCAGCATTATATATGTTGGTCAGATATACCCGTTCCCCGGATTTCAGTTATTTTTTCACTTGAAGAACTGAAAGAAATAGAGAGAGATTGTGCAGTGTACGTAGGTCGAATGGAAAGAATTGCCCGATACAGTTCCATAAGCAAGGAGGAAAAGGTAAATAAATAAAGGAATAAATACCTCATTGTGTTTTTGTTAAAATACTCAATTTTCATTTTTGTTATAGCCTCTAAAGAATTTTTATTTATAGTCAGAATTTTTTCATGGGTTAATTGCAGTTTTAATTGCTATTGCAGCAAATAAACTTACTTAATAAGTATTTAATAAGCTTTTAAAAGTATAGGTGGTGTGTTGACATTTTTGGCCTTTTCATGTATTAAATGAGTGTTAGACTTCGATCTTAGTTCTTTGCAGCAGATTTGTCCTCCTGCTGAAAAGATTGTTAGATTCTAATTTAATGAATGAGATAAGCTAATTAGTAACTAGATAAGACTATTTGTAATTTCCATAGCTAATTGTTTTTTCAGAACATTTTATCTACAAAGAGACTTCTGGCCTTCACATTCCATCAATTTAGTGTATATATCAGATGGATTTTGTTTGTGTTAAAATCTGGAGTATTAACTTTCAATACTAGTTTGTAGATTTTCCATTTACTTTTTTGTTTTGTTAATATTTCTGTTGCATTAATTGATTAATAACCATTATAAAATGTGCATCTGTCTTCGCAACAATGTATTTCTAGTCTAAAATAATAGAAGAAATTCCACCTTGGTTTTTTGGTTGGTTTTTTTTGTTTTGTTTTTTTAGGGTCTGCGTATAGAAATAGCCAAACAAGAATTAATTGTTCATGCGAGGGAAACTGCTAGCAAAGTACTAAAAGCCATTAGTGGTAAGTTATAGTGGCATTTTATGTGTTTTCTAGTGGGTTTGTTAATGTAAACTAACAGTATCTTTATTTTAATACAGACAAGCAAATATCGGAACGAATGGCTTTGGATGCAAAGAAACGGGAACAGTTTCTGAAGCTGAAAGAACAGTTTGCTAAGGACCAAGAGGTATCTCTCTGTGTTTTTAGAGGCCATCTGTATTTCTTAGGCAAATAAATGAGAGGATGTGTTGTATTGAAGTTGAATTAATAGCTCATGGGGTACAAATAAGAACTTCTTGCAGGCATGTGTGTTACAGCTGGTATTGAGAGCAGCTTTTAAAAGTGTTAAATATTTATGCAGCGTCGTCTTGCGATAAAGCAGGAGGAGATTGATGATGATTTCAGCTATGCCCGAGAGCTCAGAGAGAGAGAAAAAAGACTGAAAGCTTTAGAAGAAGAAATGGAAAAAAAGGCAAGGTAAATATGTCTGAGTAGTCTCCAAAACCCTCATAAAGACCTCAGGAAAAAAATATTGTATGTTAAAAATTATGGTACTAGTAGTTCCCAGGCATTGTTCTACAAGGGTAATGTTTTCAATTAGAAGATGGATGTAAGGATTTTTGGTAAACTGTGAGTGATTTTGTTAGGAATGCTTAGTGGTCAAAAAATCTGGGACCTGCTCATTTGTGCCAACCCTATCCAGTCTGGGTTTTGTTACAATCAAAATTTCAGGAAAAAAATTTAATTACGTCTTACAATTTAAGCAGAGCCCAAAGCAAAAATGGTCGCGTGTATGTCAAAACAGAAGTAAAAAGCAGATGGAGTTAGATTGATATTTCACTTTCTTCTGTTTCATCTAAAATTACTTAAGACAAATGAGGGACCTACTAAAAATAGTTACAGAAATACACATTGACTAAGAATACAGTCATATGTTTTGCACCTGTTTATTCTCTGTGACTGGAGCCTCTGGCTTCTACATTTTAAGAACCAATTCTCAGTTCTGAAGTGCTAAAAAGTCTTATTCTTTAGAAGGGAAGATGAAAATCAGTATGCAAAAATCTGTAACCTAGCTTTATTTTTACCTTCATGCAGGCAGGAATTAATTGACCATTATAGCAAACTTTCTGATGATGCGGCCCGTCGGGAACAAAGAACATTATGGAAGATTCAGCGCCACAAGTTGGAAACAGCCCGTCTTAAGTTTCTGTTAGAAGATCAAAAACGCATTGAGGTACCTCCTAAAAACATCTAAGAAATGTAATTTAGAAAATTTGATACCTGGTACTTAAAGACTTTTGTCTTTTTTTTTACTTGTAGGAAATGCTTGAAAAACTTCCAGATGGAAACTACGGGAGAAAATTCGATATTATTCCTTATAAACAGTGCCAGCTGGCTTTGGATAAAAACCCTGTTGAGAAAGATTCACCTTCACATGTGAGTTTATTTTCTTACATGAACTTCAAGTTGCTGTTCTAGGTTTCCCTAAAGGGACTTCATTTCATGGTTCATTTCAGTTCAGTAAACACAAGATTCGCTGTAACAGCAAGGAGAGTAGCTATCATTTATAGTACATCAGAAAAATTGGAAAATTTTTTATCCTGTAATAAAGTGATACCCTAATTAGTAGGTTGATTATGTGACCAGCCATACAGTGTAATAATTATTCCTTTTTAGGTGTCTTTTATGGAACCTCTGCATTCTAATGAGACAGTTGGCAGAAAAGAATCTGAGCCTGAACAGGAATATGCTGCTTCTGCTGACAAAGCACTGCCTATGCCAGAGCCAGCAAATTATAATGCTGATGACCATTTTCAGCCTAAAGCAGTGGAATCTGAAAGCAGTCTCCAAAATTCAGAGAAAGCATGCAGTCCTCTATACAGTGCTGACTCCTTGCCTGAATCCAATGTGAATATAGAAGATTTCTTGTCAAAGTCACAAGATGAACAGCCTATTGCCATTAGGATGCAAGGATCTTTGCTAGATGAAGCATTCCGAAATATTAACTCAGATCTTTCTGAGACTTTGCAAGTAAGTGAAAGTCAGCCTGTCTCGAGAGAAGCACCAGAAGAAGACAACGCACCTTTGCATCAGCAAAGCGAGTATGATTTTAATACAGTTCTCAGATCATCTGCAGCTTGGCAGGGACATGTTAGAGTTGGGGAAAATGTATTTGATGTGGACGACAGAAGGCCTCGGTGGAATATTCATGGACATGCATCTGATGCCAACATTAGAGTGGGAGAGTATGTACCTCAACTGGACACTTACCAGCCACGTTCAAGTCCTTATGGGCATTCTTCAGACTCCCACATAAAAAGCAGCAGCTATACTTTTGAAGTTGAATCTAGACGACCCCGATGGAATATTCATGGACATGTTTCTGAAGGTCATATTAAAATTGGGGAATATGCTTCAGAGATAGAGACCTCAAGGCCTAGGTGGAACATCCATGGACATGCTTCAGAAGCCAATATTAAGATTGGAGAGTATGTGTCAAATGTAGCTCCTACAAGGCCTCGATGGAGCAGCCATGGTCATGCATCTGATGCCAATATCAAGATTGGTGAAAATGTGTCAGAAGTGGTCTCAGCCAGACCTCGTTGGAACATCCATGGGCACGCTTCACAGTCACACATCAAAATTGGAGAACTGGTATCAGATACAGAGCCTTTGAAATCCCGTTGGAGCCCATTTGGACACGCATCCCAGTCAAGCATCCAGATAGGGGAGTGGGCCCCATCTACAGAAAATGATCCCATACCTCATCGTAAAACCATTTTGGGTTCTTCATCCGACTCCACAGTGCAGACGCTTCTGTACAGTGAAGAGTTATCTCCTGCTGAAGGGAGCAGAAAGGAAGCAAAACCATCACAAGTTAAGGAAGAGACTTTGCCACAGTCACAGATATCTGACAGTGTTACAGACTTTCCTGATGCTCATATTGAAGATGATAAAAAGGAAAATACAATAGAAAAGAAACAAGAAGGTAAAACAAAGGTTTATTCAATCAGCATTTGTTTAAGGGCTTGTGAAAGTAACTCTGAACGTTTATTTTCTAAATGGGTACTTTCTTCCTTACTTATTCCACTTAATTCCCTGCATAACTTTTCGTATAGTGCTAGAATTCAGAGGAAAGAATTTGAGCTTAATCTTGTCTGCTATGTGCAAGAAACAGAGCATGAAAAAAAAATCTAGCCTTAAGCTTTGTGAAACAGGACCTTTAGGGTTCTTAAGTAGAGAATATGCATAAAATTGCCTGGGTGGGGCTATGGGGAGGTACTGTTATTGGTGTGGTTGTTTCTGTGATCGTTTGTACATGAATTTTGAACAACTTTAGGAGCAGATCTGAGGTATGAACCAAGTATTATAAGTAGGACTAAGTAAATGCTGATTTTAATTGTATTTACAGTAATTGCAGATGTTGTCAACAAGGACCCTTCTCCAGATTCCTCACGGAGCTTACAGGTAAGAAACAAAAGTAGTTGTTGAGAGGACTTATTTTTCCTATGAAGAATTGAACACACTGGTAGTTAAGGTAATAAATTTCTCTCCTAATCTAGTAGTCACTGTAAAATCATATTGTTTTTACATGTCTGAAACATACAGGTGAGTAGTCTCTTCTGTTTTCATGTGGAACAGCTAGGCAGTTACCTGTAGGAACACGTTAAGCCTGAGCAGACAAAGCCAGCATCTCTCATAAAATTTGTCCATTTATGAATTTTAGAGAGAAGAACCTGAAAAAGCCATTCCTCAAGATACTGTACCTCAAGAAACTTTATCTTCTGAAGCTAATGCTCCCACAACTAAGGAGGAGGAAGGGGAAGAGGAAGATACATGGAAGAAAGAACAAGCTTATTTGAAAGCCTTATCGGATCAGTACTGTATTGAGAAATATCAAGATAGTTATGATTTGATGTGTGAGTAGAACTGTTGGAACAGTTGATCAATAGAAAATACAGTAAATTTGAGCAAGAAAGCTGAATGCCAGCAAAACCCATGACTTACCAGTAAATTACCAATGTTATGAACTGCAATAGACAAACAATTTGCTCCTAAGCACAAAGAAATACATTTTGACATGTTATGATTTTCTAACCTAGAGGTGTTTGTATACAGAGTTTAATAGGAACATATTATTAAGCTTCTTATATGTAATAACTTACAATGTTTGTATATTTTTAAATTTAGCAGAACCACCAGTTTCTCATCTCTTGAATCACGTGATACCAAGATCATACACGTTTCCTGTGGATCCTATGGTGCAGTCCGCAACAGATGAAACTGCTGTACAGCTGAGTGAACTCTTGTCTCTGCCAGTGCTGATGAAACGTTCTATTACTGCTCCACTTGTATCTCAGTGAGTATTTGTTAGGAATTTTGCAATTAATTTAGCAATTAATGTTGTGTTCTATTTTGAGACAGGAGTTGCACGTAGATCCCTTAAATTTGCTCTTTGCTCCTAGAAGTAGTTCAGTAAATGGTCCATTACTAATTAAAAAGTTCAGATCTGTGTGATAAATAGTAACATAAACTCAGATGTTAATGTGCAAATTAAATATTTGAATATCTATTTGAAATAGAAGGGCTCAGAGGGAAGTGTTCACTCTCCAGCTTGTAGATTATGCAGCAGTGATTTTGACACCATTAGTTTCATTGTTCTTTTAAAAAGAAGGTGTATTCTTTATAATATGTGTGCTAGTTTTTATTTGAAAGATGAAAGCTAAGGGAGTAATAAAAGAAAAATCTTTTGATTACTTGAAATCTTAATTGATCAGGGTATATTTCATGTTTCTATGGGAACTCCAGCTTCAAGGCTGTTCTGAGGTATAATAGAAGTTGTTCTTGTTATTATTGGGATATATAGGGAAACCACATATATGTTGGACTGTTTAATTAGTATATCTAATAGTATTTTAAATAAAAGTTTTTGTTACTTTGTGTGAGATTAGCTTTTGTCATGAAAACAATTACTCACAGACTCTCCTTTTAGAATCTGCTTTCCTGTAAGTTTGCATTTTCATCTGCTAGCTCTGGGTGTGCTATACTCAAACTTCAGTGCAATGTAGAAAGATGTTATTGTCTAACTTAATTTTAAACATCTGGTTGGGTACCAGAATGATCTGTGTACAGATTCACGCATCTCGCAAACCAAAGTGAAGAGCCTGAGTTGTGTGCTGCCGGAATTGGCCTGTCCCTGATAGGCAAGTTAAATTATTTAAAGCTAGGTTGAATACCTACACTGTACTGTAAACTGCAATATAGACCTGCCCTTAATATCTAGTGACAGAGCTTTATCAATTAGTATATTCTTACTGGGGATTTAATAGTCTTTCTTAATCTATTTGTGTAGGTGACAGAGATAAGAAGGCTATTGATAAAATGTTGCTCCAGGCCCAGCGGCATGTTCTAAAAATCATTGTATGTAGCCAGTTTTAGAATACTTCCCCAGTATTGTTCAAAACCCAATTACCTGATGTGGTAGGTTTTAATTCTGGTATATTCTGAAGATTTTTTGTCTCATGTTTTTTGCCTATATGAAGAACATCTTGTCTTAGATATCAGAGTTTAGTACTGGAGCAGTAATCTGATGTAGCTACAGCTGAATGTTAACAGTAAGGAAAGAGTTGAATGAAAGTATAATACCTTTTCTGTGTTTTTATTCTTAGTGTTTCTCTTGTGAACAAAGCAATAGTTGATTACTACTTTGTGGAGCTGAATGTAGAGAAGCATTTTGAAGCATTGAGGCACTTTCTGTTAATGGAAGATGGGGAGTTTGCTCAGTCACTCAGTGACCTGTTGTTTGAGAAGGTATTTGCTTTGTTGTCTTAACCCTAGTGTTTGGGTTATCTGCTTTACCTTGATGCCTCCCAGTTGATTTGGATGGGAATGAGGGAATGGTGTGAATTAGAATCCTGGCTTGTGGAATTTTCCTCTTTTGTACTGTGTCGACAAGTCTGTAGCAAGGAACTCTGTTAATGTTGTAAGGATGGTGAAAAAAGAACGTCTTGGACACATAAACACTCATGGAAGGGTATTCCAGTCTTTCCTGTGACAACTGCTGCACTATTCCTGTCCCCTCCTGTCTGCTGGCAGCAAGGCTGGAAGAGCCTGTTGTCGTTAGCTAAAATCCAGTGGAAAGGCCTGTGTTGGAAGCTACCTGCTCTTACCTTAAATATCTTCAAATAGAGAGCAGAGGGGAGGGTGTGTGAGGAGAGCGCTGGGCCCTCTGATGAGGCGGTATTTTCATGACTTACTGCTGTGTTCATGGGGAAGACAGCAAGGTGGGAGGGATAGCCTGGGTTGATCTAGATGGTTGCCTGGGGAGATACGCAGCCATAGGAGAGTTAATGCATTTCTCTGAGTCCTGAAAATGCTTTAGACCCAACTAGGGAAAGCACTTGGGGATTTAGACTTGATGAATAGCTTTATTTTTAAACCTCTGAGAGTGCTGAGGTGATGAGATAGGCAGATTCGAGTCAGATAAATTCCAGTTGGGTCCCAGGCTTTCTAAAGACTATTCCCTGCAGGAGGAACTTTTAGCAGCTCCTGAACCACAGCAGACATATGAAAATAAATCAGTGCGGGTATGAGATTACCTTCATGCTGTGAACAGAAAATAGTTCAGAAGTTGCCTCTTACGCTCTTCATGCATCCCTATGGCAGAAGTAAAAACTTCCGGTCAAGGCAAGGTAGTCACTGCTTTACTATTCTGCTTTAATTGACCTGTGTTCAGGAGCCAAGACTTTTTATTAATATGGTGTAATTAGGATTTTATTTTTTTATCCCCTAGCTTGGATCAGGACAAACACCTGGTGAATTGCTGAATCCACTGGTTCTTAATTCTATCTTAAATAAAGCACTACAGTACAGTCTTCATGGTGACACCCAGCTTGCTTCCAATCTTTCTTTTGCCCTCAAGTATCTCCCAGAAATGTTCAAGCCCAATGCACCGGATGCTCTGAGTTGCTTAGAGCTCAGGTACAAGGTAAGAAGGTGTGGAGCAAGGTAGAATACTGCAGTTAAGCCGTGGTTCTTATGTACAATGGTAAAGTGACTATGTTCATAAGAATGCAGTATCTAAGAATGGAGTGAAATAATTGTGTAATAGAAACTATGGGATTTACTTAGCCTGACCATTGCATTACATTATTAAAATACGTACTAATTGTTGAAATACTTGTATTTTAAATAATCTTATAATTTCTAACAAAAAATGTAGTATGATCAGCGCTGTTATTTCTTGTAGGTTGACTGGCCTCTGAACATTGTCATTACTGAGAGCTGCATGAATAAATACAACAAGATTTTCTCCTTTTTGCTTCAGCTGAAGCACATGGTGTGGACTCTCAAGGATGTTTGGTTTCATTTGAAGCGCACTGGTAAGTGTGATGAGTGAATGAGAGAGCATCCTGTTTAAAATGCCTTCATCACCCTCTGCAAGATAATTGCTTATACACACTCATGTCAAACTTCGAAAGCCACAATGTACTTAAAAATCTTCCTTGGCATTTTAAACAGACTGTACTAACAAAAACCTTCATTCCTTAAAAATTCTGATTTTAGGTGGTCTCTGTGGATAATATATTCCTGCTTTTATTTTCAGCTTTAGTGAGTCGCGCATCAAATTCTGTTCAGTTTCGACAGCTCCAGCTGTATAAACATGAAATGCAGCATTTTGTGAAAGTAATTCAAGGTTACATTGCTAATCAGATTCTTCATGTTACATGGTGTGAATTCGGAAACAAACTGTCTTCTGTGGGCAACCTAGAAGAAATTCACAGAACACATGCTGAATACCTCAACAAAGCAATCTTCAGGCAAGCTGCCATACTTATTTTTACTTCAAATACATGTTAAGGGAGTGGCCAGTCCTAGCCTAATGTATTTGTGCAAAACTGACTTTTACATGACACATTAAGTAGTCTTTACATATGAAAGTGTTCTTATGTAAGAAACAAACTTCATGGCATCTTACAAGGTCTATACTTTGATACTTTTTCTCAGCTATCCATCCTTTTCATTTCCCTGGACTGCTTGAGTTACCTCCTGCTCCTGTTCGCCATGCCTCTGCAAGCTTCCTGTCTACTCAGGACAGCTCTAAACTAAGAACACACTTGCCACAGCTCTTCTTCTTTCACCCCATCCTTGTTAATAGCCTTGTAAATTACTGCTATTTCATTCATCACGAGTAGTGTGCACAGTAAGCCTTGCTAAAGGATGTAAAATGCATCTCCTGTACATTGTATGTGCTTTATATCTGCAGTGACCAGGGCTCGACTTGGAAGGAACAAAAAGATGCCTCTGTCCAGATTCATGAGCAGTGCAAGCGACACCTGTCTTTTAGGAATCGCAGGCTTTTAGCCCCTTGGTTACTGTATGTGAGGCAGAGGGGTGGTGTGACTAAAAGGAAAGGAGCTAGAGTTTATTTGGTTTCTTCTTGAAGAGTGTACACTGAAATGATGAAGTGGTGAGATGGAGGGAGATGATAAGGAACAGAAATTAGAAACAAGAAAAGAAATCTCTCATGTCTCTCTTTTTCCGTTTTAATCAGAAAAGACTTGCCTAGAGCTGCTGTGTGGATAGCAGGTGGTAGGATGAGAGGAGATTAAAGTTTAAGGAAACTCAGAGCATGATGTTCTTAAATGTCATCTCTTTTGCAAATGCAGATGTCATTCTAGAAATCAGTTACACCAGGGCAAATAAAAGTTTCTTGGAAGTGCAAGTAAACTGTGTTAGATTTAGGCACCTTGTTTGAAATCTGTTGGCTGTAGTCTTGGGGATTTTTTTAAGCAATTATCTTTAACCTAAAGGATTGTCATTCCTTTGTATTTGTAGTCTTACCACCAATAAATTACATCAACTAATTTCTGAAGTTGTTTTTGTTCTGTTAGGGGTCTGTTGACAGAGAAGGCAGCCCCTGTGATGAACATTATACATAGCATCTTCAGCCTGATTCTGAAGTTCCGCAGCCAGCTCATCTCTCAGTCGTGGAGCTTCGATGCAGGGAAGCAAATGGCTGTTCATCCCAACTTTGGTCTGATGCAGCAGTCATACAATACCTTCAAGTATTACTCCCATTTCTTATTCAAAGGTAAGAAATTGCATAAATTCTAGATAAAAGAAAAGGTCAACTGACAACCGGAATGTTTTGGTAGTATAATGTAGAAATAGGAAGACGTGTATACTTAGGGAGTGTTGGAGATGTAGTTCCCAAATGAAAACTGCATTATTGTGGTTTGCAAAGATCTGCATATACATCAATCAAGATGTCCACACAAGAAATCTAACAGATATTTCAAAACTGACTGTAAGTTTTTGCTGATTTACAAAATAAGTATTTGGTATTTAGCTGTACTTATGTGCATACATTTTTTTCTTTTCTCTGGAATTGAGTTCTGGAACTTTTTATTGGCAGAAATGACAGATAGTCAGATACCACTTTGAAGTAATTTTAGATCTATGTGCACTAGTTGAGTTTTGCCACTGGTATGGTACTCGAAAATTTTGATTCCCATGTAGGACTAAAGCTCAGAGAGCCTCCTAGCACATGCTCCAGGCAAGTGTTTTTCAGCTACATGGATAATTTGCCAAAAGTTCGTTTCCTTTACCGTGATAAAAATTTTATCTCACTGTCATCTTAGGCTATAATGTGATGAAATGGTTGCCTTCCATTTATCTTTCAGATCTTGCTTGTGTTTTTAGTACATTACTTATCCTTCCTCTAGTATAAAGGTGGTTCATGGGGTTTGGGTTCCTTTTTTTTTAGAAAATCTTGAATTCCTAAAGGAAGTGCAACTCTTTTTCGTAGATCTATTTTTCTAGAGTATTTTCTAGTTCAGATTATATTCTTCAGGAAATGAGCTGCCCCTTTTATTCTTTAAGGGTGTCCAAAAATGGTGTCAAAGGACCAAAAACAGATATTTCAGGATGAGTTAGAATGGCTGCTTCCAAATTCTACAGGAAGTCAGAACACCTGTGGGAGCCACCTAAGCCCATACTACGAGATCTATGGTTGCTTCATGGACAGAGATTAATAGACCATTCCGTAAGGAAATTGGATGAGTGACCCAGTTCTTTACACCCTCTTTATTAAGCACTACAAAACAAATATGGGCTTGTTCATCTCCACTTGTACCTTCAGTCACCACGTATTGTAAAATGCTCTCTTTCCACAACGGGTTGATCCAGAATCCATTGAAAGCCAATACAAAGTTGTCTGGACTTCAATGGCTTTGGCTCAGGCCCTAACTTCTAATAATACACTTCCCTTTCTACCTTGCATGCTGCTGCTGCTTGCTGATTCCCTTGATATTAGTGCATGGGATGTTTGTGAGCTTAGGGAGTTCCTATTGGCTTTTAATCTTTTGTAATTAAGGATGTTCAGAGCAGTCGGTTTGTTCGTTCATAGAGCCTGAGGGGTTTGTCATAGGAATTTCTCTTTCGTTTTCTCTCACAATGGACTTTGCCCAAGAAAACTTCAGCAGAGCTGCTTCTTTCACAGAGGTCACCTGAGGACCTAAACATGCTTCCTGGTCAGTTGAAGGCATGATAAGAACACACCATCTTATTGTGAAAGATTCTATGATTTCTGTGTTTTTGTGAAAGCTTGATAAGGAAATGCTTTGTTAGAATAATGCACTTTCACTTAGAACTGACACATAGTCTTTCTTTTGCATTTATTTGAAATAATTTATAATTCCAGTAAGAAATATTGGACTTTTCTTACGTTAGAATATACATTTGTTTCTATTGTCCTCAGATTTCTGCATTATGCTTCTTTTTTTTTTAATTAAAAGTCACAGATACTGTCAAGGATGACTTTACAATATTAATCTTAATTGAAGCTTATTTAATTTTTTTTTGTTTTCTTCCAGTGGTAACAAAGCTTGTAAATAGAGGATACCAACCACATTTGGAGGACTTTCTGCTGCGAATCAACTTTAATAACTACTACAAGGATAACTGAGCTCTGTAGCGTAAGGATCCCTGATAACACAGTCAAACAGAAACTGTATGTATATGCTTATGATGTATAGGAGCTTATGCAAATGCCACGCAGGAGGCATTTTTCTTCAGTGGAATAATCTGCCATCTAAAAGCTTGGAGAATATAACCATCACATACAAAGCATGATGACGCTTAAAATCCACCAAACCTGCCAGTTATTTGATCTGCTGAAAATTGATGTTGTCATTATGGCAGAGACAGAAGAACTGAGTGCCTGGTCTTAACACAGGAGAGAGTGCAAAACTGTATATCTGTGAATGTGTAAATGTTGTATTTTCAGTGGTGTGAATTTCCTTCAATGTAAATACTTGTATGTGAAATAAATTAACAAATACTTTCTAAAACTGTTGAGAGATGGTTATGAGGTACAAATGTTCCCACAGATATTAGTACCTGTTAATTGATGTAGTTTATTTTCAAACTGATACTAATTCTTAATCTAAATATAACTAATTTCTTTAAGACTCTTAGTCACAGTGGAAGAGGACATGATATGCCAAGCTGATCTGCTAGGAGATACAATATTTGACTATTCAAGCACTTGGTAATTGTTGGAGCACTTGTGCCAAACTTAGTTTCTTTATCCTTAATTTATGCTTATCCTTAATGCATCTTATTTTGTTGTGATTATTTAAAACACTTAAAACAGAAATTCAGCATCACTAAAGCAAAATAAAGCTGTAATTCCCAGTATACTCCAGCTACTGCTTTCAAGTGAAGGATCACATTTTCATAATTTTCCTTTTCCCTCTTTGTTTTTTTCCCTTATATTGTGAAAAGAGACAATTGAACTTTCAACATCATGGTATGAGAATGTCATAGAGAGGCAGTCACCTTTGAAATATTGATATTGAGATCCTGGAGTCATGGTTGCTTAAAATGTGGGTATATTCATGAGGAGCTCATTGTCTGATTAGGAGACAGTTATTTAAAGCTACAGGCCTGGCTAGCATGCTACCATGAATAAGATTATTTTATGATGATGTATAGGTAGTTCTATGAATTTTTTTTCTGAACTAGAAATAAGTATTAGAGGCAGAATATACCAGTTGTGAAGTTGACCTGAATGTTTCTGCTCTGGTTCCAAAGTCAGTGTCAAAACATGGAAATGCACAGTTTTAACATACATTTTCTGTGCTGTTTCGTTATCTGTGCTGTATTTAATTAACTTATCTGCCTTCTGCTCTACAGAAAAGGGGATTGCAAGGGCAAGTGGCTTGCAGACTGAGCTGTTTTGTTGCCCAGGGAGGCAGAGAGCTGTTTGTTTACCTGACTTGTTCTTCAGGAATTTACAGGACTGGGTGTGTATGTGCCAGCTTGGCTTCTGGTGCAGACTGATGTCTTGTCTGGAGGCCACTGGACTTCCTACCCAGAATCTTCAGGGAGCAGTATCTGATGTTTGGGACCTTGCTGCTTGGCACTACACTGTGACTGTAGAAAGACTCATCGAACATTGTCTGAGTCCCGTGGTTTGCCTGGGGCAGACCTTTAACATAAACACAGGCAGTAATACCAACAAAGATGATCATGGAAGCATTGGTTGGACATATTTGAGCACTCTTGGAATTCCTCCTTCCACCAATGAAGTGAGACAGCCCTGGGCACAGCAAAGAGAAATGTTACTCCTTTTAAGGAAAGTAGTTCAGACAGCGTGAAATGGGAAGATGGAAAAGATGTGGTTGATGTCAGGAGCCTGACGAGCCGGCCCTCCTGCCCGTGGGGTTTGGAGCCCTGTCCTGCTCCCGGGGCCGGGCCCGGCCGAGCCGTGCGGGGCCGGCGCCGCGGGTGCAGTTGCGGGCAGCGCCNCACCCTGGGGGAGACCGCATTAAACAGACCCGGCCCGCGCCGGTGACCCCCTCTGTGTGCCCTTCCTTGCTCCCGCTCCCCCGCTGCCACAGCCTCAACCTTCTCTGGCCTCCCCCGCTCAGAAATCCCGCGGCACGCGTTCGCCGGGCACCGCGCCCCGGGCGGAGCGGGTGTGCCGGAGGAGGGCGGTGCCGACCGCGGGCGGGCGGGCCCCGAGCCGCAGCCCGCGACCAGCCGGGGATTCACGCCCTGCCCTGCCCTGCCCTGCCCTGCCCTGCCCTGCCCTGCCCTGCCCTGCCGCGGAGCGCCGCCTCCTTCAGCACCAAGAACAGCTACAAGTGTGGCTGCACCCCAGCCCTGCCCTGCCGCGCCCCGCCGCTCTGAGCCGTTCCGTGCCGTGCCCTGCGTTTCCGTGCATGCCCGTCTGAATGTTTTCATAACTTATTCTGCATTTTCCCCCCCTTCTTTGGCCCTGCTATAATTTGTCATCCTTAAACGGTTTTACTGCAAGGGAAGTGTAATTTACCTTCTAAGTCAGGGACCACCTTTCACAGCGTTTTTCCAAGAACTGAGGTATAGAGGCCTTGGAGTTCTAAAAGAAAAATCATTTTAAATCTGATCCTTATGAGGCACTTGTGAAGTCACTGCAGAAGGATAAACTTTTAAATTCATGTTTATACAGAGGAGCCGAGTGAATACAAATAGCATCCTAAATCACCAAAAAGGTCGGAGGGGCAGTGTTGGTGTTTAGAACCGTGCTCTAGGAAACCCGTGGAGGGATGGGAGAGGCCGCTGTGAAAGAAGACAAAGTAACACAGCTTGTGTTCATTTGCTAGTAGAAGCAAAGCTTTGAAGGTACTTGGGATGCTTACAGTTCTTTGGGCAGAGGG
>VWZW01002784.1:1903850-2000683 GCA_013397115.1 Edolisoma coerulescens
GCCCTGCCCTGCCCTGCCCTGCCCTGCCCTGCCCTGCCGCGGAGCGCCGCCTCCTTCAGCACCAAGAACAGCTACAAGTGTGGCTGCACCCCAGCCCTGCCCTGCCGCGCCCCGCCGCTCTGAGCCGTTCCGTGCCGTGCCCTGCGTTTCCGTGCATGCCCGTCTGAATGTTTTCATAACTTATTCTGCATTTTCCCCCCCTTCTTTGGCCCTGCTATAATTTGTCATCCTTAAACGGTTTTACTGCAAGGGAAGTGTAATTTACCTTCTAAGTCAGGGACCACCTTTCACAGCGTTTTTCCAAGAACTGAGGTATAGAGGCCTTGGAGTTCTAAAAGAAAAATCATTTTAAATCTGATCCTTATGAGGCACTTGTGAAGTCACTCATCCTTAAACGGTTTTACTGCAAGGGAAGTGTAATTTACCTTCTAAGTCAGGGACCACCTTTCACAGCGTTTTTCCAAGAACTGAGGTATAGAGGCCTTGGAGTTCTAAAAGAAAAATCATTTTAAATCTGATCCTTATGAGGCACTTGTGAAGTCACTGCAGAAGGATAAACTTTTAAATTCATGTTTATACAGAGGAGCCGAGTGAATACAAATAGCATCCTAAATCACCAAAAAGGTCGGAGGGGCAGTGTTGGTGTTTAGAACCGTGCTCTAGGAAACCCGTGGAGGGATGGGAGAGGCCGCTGTGAAAGAAGACAAAGTAACACAGCTTGTGTTCATTTGCTAGTAGAAGCAAAGCTTTGAAGGTACTTGGGATGCTTACAGTTCTTTGGGCAGAGGGTATGGGCAGATATCTGCAGCACATGAATCCTCCGGCAGCAGCTGACTCCTCTGTGTAAAAGCTCACCCAACAACTGTGGATTCTTTCTGTGATTTTACAGTTGTGGGAGGCAGAAGAAAACCATCTTCAGTCTGACCATTTTGTTTGTGACTGGAAGAGTGCCTGGAAACCTATGCAAAGAGAAGCAACAGCTTGTGCCCAGGAATTGCAGAACCTGCTGTTGGCATGTTTGGAAATTAAAACTGCTCTAAACCATGCAAGAACTCATGCAGTGGTAAGAGAATAACACAGTGGGGTAAGTTGTCTGTCAGTTACAGAGATTGGGTGGCAACCCCAGGATAGATAGACAGCCTTGTTGCACCACAGTAAATTATTACGATTTTGAAGGATGCTTGGTTTTGATTATTTTGCACGATTCTTTCAGAATTGGTGCTCTGGCAGATTTCTGGCAGAAATACAGACCTGTGTTATTTTTAAGCCTTGAAATTGAAAAGACCAGAATGGAAGCCACTGTCCAGCAAGAAAGCAATAGCTTTGAAGCCCTTTGGAGACACCTTCAAGCCTCTGCCTCAGTAAGCTGTTCATAAACTTCCCTTTTGGTGACCCCTGAGCCTAGTTGCCTTTTTCTGTGGAAAAGTTTTAAGATGAGGTTTTCCTGGAGAGCCTAGAGGAGCTCAGTTCCTGCATTTTTCTGAATAGAGGCTGCTCAGAAAGCATCTCCCCAGCCAGCTGGTTTTGAGAGTTTTCCCATGCTACTATAGCAAGTCAAACTTCTAAAAGGTAAGGATTTGACAGCAATACATTGGTGTAACTATTGTCTGCTTTAGACCCTTTATAATATCAGATACTTCTTTTGGGAACTATGATGTGTTCCATTTAAGGTATTCATCAAGTTAACTGGTGGGAATTCTGCAAGGTATATTGATGTTAAGCCCTTTGTGTCAGAGAACTGGCTGACATCATCAGACTGAAACAAAAATTATACTCCCCAGAGCTTTTGCTGCACAGAATTCCTTTTCCTTTGGCCACTTACTGTGTGTCTGTTCTCATGTAACAGTGAAGAGGACTGCCTGTGGTATCTGCAAAACTCAGGGAGAGTTTTTGCTCTATTTTACTTTACTTATTTTGCTCTTTATTTGAGTTCTATGATGGGTTAGAAGTTACTTTAGGATTGTTATGTATCTGCCAATGTGTTTGTTCTGTTAAGCAAGGACCTATCTGAAAAATGAGAATTTGATCACAGTGAATACTTTGAGCAGTTAGAACCAAATACAAGAAGTCTTAACTTTGCTTTTGTGAGAAAGAATATCTCATAGTTTGGATGTCGAAATTGGAATTGATACCCGTGACAAGAAGCAAGGGGCTTAGAGCTTGAGTGTCTTCTGTTTAGAATGTGTTTTGTGCAACATTTGAGTTCTAACAAAATGTTTTTTCTATTGAAAATGAGATTTTTTTTTTTGTTATTTCTAAATTGACTGCTCATAGCTGCTGAGATTCCTTGAAGGGAAAGAAAGGAATGATCACAAACACAGTCAGAACTTAAAAGTGAGAACAGCCAGTAACCCAAGGACTTAGTCCAAGGGGAGGACTGCAAAACTTCTTCCCCACAGGAAGTGAAGACAAGATTTGATTTACTGTCAGAGATCAGTAGCATAGATAATCCAGCAGCAGTGGCACATTCAAGGTAACTGTAGTCGTGGTGTTTTTGCGGTGACTGGCAGAAGCAGCACTTTTTTTAGCAGTTAAGCACTTTTCACTTATCATTGCAGATTCGTGGACTTTGCTTTTTCGTTCTCTAAGCTGATTTTAGAGTCTGTGTTGAATAGGATGTTCAGATGATGCTGGCATTCCTTAAGGACTGAGTAGAGTTTGAAAACTGGGTACCTTAATCTATCCTTCCCTTTCAGTGTTGGTTTTTTCCCCGACAGATTCTTGTTACACTAAACAAATGAAGCCATATAGCAAACATTTCAGTAATCAGGCCAACATAAACTACTCATAAATTATCACTAAGCAGCTCTAAATCTGTCATAAACTTTTACTGACTGGCTCACAGGAATGTTTATGTAATTGAGAGGAACTATAGAAAGGAAGTTAAGTCTCCTTTTACAAGTTAAATCAACTACAGTGAGATGAAAAACACCCACGCATTTGGCTTTGGATCAGCAGAGACATTCTTGAAAAGCAATCCTTTATGAAATCTTTATTATGAAACCAATTTCAAGGTGTAAAAAATTATCAGTTTTCCAGGTGTCATAGATTCTACTCTGCTTGCATATTCCTTGTGTAACAGGGTATCACCTTGATCAGGGAGTTACAGATTTGGAATCATTCCAGCAAATAAATTTTGACATGGTTGGGAGCACAGATGTAATGTAGGATGTGTTAAAGCTGGAAAGCTTTGAAAGGGGTCCAAGAAGTCACAGTTCCACAGATGTGAAAAAGCCACCACACCACCAAACCCGCTGAATGAGATGTTATCTTACACAACATCCCTTTAGAAAAGGTGTAGAAGCTGCAGTGCAACACAGGCAAATATATTAAGAGATGATGTTTATAATATTTTAGAGTGCAAATTATGAAGTGTAAGAGCAACTGATAAGGGTTTTTACACCAAGGAATGAAATACCAATAAGCAAAGCAAATGAGAAATTAATATTAAACCTATGTTATTAACAAAAAGAAGCTTATTCCATTGATCACAGTGACACAGTTTTGAAATATGGTGTTGGAAATATGGCATTGGAAATTGATAATCTTAACAGATTGCAAAGATGCATTTGTTCAAACTAAAGTATTTTGAATCACCAAGTCCAAATGATAAACAGCCATTTGTCTGCAATAGATAAGATGAAGAGTCCTTTGAACCACACCTGGTAAAATTCATCACATCTTAAAAAAATGAGATATTTCCAAAAAGCTGTGAATCATGGCAGTTCTGGTGTTTTTAAAGAGGTGACCAAGGCGACTACTGACCTGAAGTCAGTCCTGAGGCAAACAGTGGAATGGCAGATTTGAGGTTATATGGAAAAGTAGAGCCTACTCTGAGCACCACAGAATTTTTCTAAGCATTACTGACTGCTGTGGTTTTTTGAGAGACTAGTTTTGGCAAATGTTTCTGACAGATTTCTAATTGTTTTGTTTATGATTTTTATTTTTGTTTTTAACACATCATTGTCAATCCACAAACTTTGGATTTCTTAAAGGAATTTGATTTATTATCGCATCATATTTTGATTCAAAACAAACTTGTAAAATCATATACAACAAAGGAATTAGCTCTTAATTCCTACATCTCTATGCAAAATGGGGTCTAAACAAACATCTCAGGAAAACATTCTGTTTCTGCTTAAATGCTTCCAGATGTTCTGTGTGTTTCAAATGTTATGGGTTATTATAGAGCTAAGATCTTTATTTCCTTGCTTTGCATGTCTCACCTAAAAATAGGTACAGAAAGGAACCTCAGAGACCCTCTGATAATGCTCCTTGCCTCAGGTCTGCATAAGTCTGCTCTAGAGGAGGAATTGTAATGAAATGCAAGGATTCAGAGGTTTTGTTGGTCATCTGCAGATCAGGAAGAATTTCATTCTTGTGTAATTTGATCTTTAAATCTTTTCACCTTCCTATGAGGTTGGCTTTAGGATGTGCAGTATGGAACACAGGTGATCTGGACCTTCAGGTGCAATAGATACTTGTATTTTTGTTTCCTTGCAGATTGCATCATGCAAGGACTAGACTTCTGGCTGGGAAACAGATGTTCCCAAAGTCAGATTGGCAGGAATATTTCCCTGCATCTTTTTCTTAGTCTATGGAGCAGGCTGTATGTATCACCAGCTGGAATTACTTAGGTACTTCTCACCAAAGGGCTTTCCTGCCACATCAGGGGCTGGGGGTAATGTTGACACCTTAATAGTCTCTTTTCCTTACTACTTGTAACATTCAGTTCAATTTTCCAGGTTTTTGAGGTACTTAGATTAGTTAACTCTTCAAGTTTTATGTAAGTATAACTGAGTTAAATGTGATGGCTGTGACAGAGAGATGGCCACGGTGAATGATCGAATATCTTTTTATATTAACTTCCCCTCATGCACAGCATTCCCAGACACTTGTATGTTTTAGTAGATTCACTCAATTCCAATGCAGAATTGTTCATTTAATCCATCACTGATACTTTTATAGACTTACATACTGTCTGGAAGGTAAATCAAAGAAAAAAATATTAGTGTTTGCAACATAAACTCAAGAAAGAAGTAGTGCTAGCCTCAACTATATATATTAGGATGTTTTTGCTTAGGACATGCCCAAGCCTGACATTCTGCAGCCTAGAAATTATCATTATCCAATAATCACAAGTGGAAGAATGAAGACTGCACTGCATCTAATGCATTTTTTAAATTAGTGTGGTCTATTTCTTTTTTTCCTCATGGTGTCACTATAGGATAAAGTTAATGCTCACTGGGTATTCTTTATACTGGAGCACATCTCCATTTCCTTTGTCTCACTGGCTTTCTGATTTCCTGTTATGTGCTTAGAAAATATGATAACAAATATACCGCCTTCAAATTTGAACACATTCGTTCAAGCATTGGCCTATCCTTAACACTGAGCATGAATTTTTATTTTGCTTTTTTTTCCCCCTAAGGATTTAATGTTAGTATGAATTTAGCTTTATATAAGGGTGTGGAGAATTTGAGCAGTTCTAATTACTTGAAAGTAGGAAATGCCATGTTTAAAAAGACAATGTATCTTACAATCAAGTGAGCTTATGAAGTTACATCTGTGATAGACGTCTTCATCAAACATAGAAAGTGTATGAATCACAGAATGGGTAAGGTTGGTAGGGACCACAGTGGGTCTGACCTCCCTGCTCAAGCAAGGTCATCCTAGCGCATGTGACATAGGCCTGCATCCAGGCAGTTCTTGAATAATTCCAGTAAGCTTCATCTTTCCTTATGTTGTTGTAAAGTGCTTTGAATTCAGCTTTTATGGTTGATAGAAAAAGCAGTTTTCCTATCTAAGTTCAGAGTGGCTGGAGAAGACAGGAGAAAGAAAGAGCATTTGGTTTCATTTACATACTGATAGCATTTTTGTCTGCCTAGTTGTTACCACTTTACCCTGACCCACATTCTCAAATGAATGAGTATCTGACTTCCATAGAAGGAAGAAAGATGTGGCACTATATAAAGGTTAAGTAGGATTGAAGAGAAATTTGCTTGTGGTCTTTACAAGAGCAGGAGCCAGCTGGAGATGCCATTTCCTGTTCATGCATTTGGAGCACAGCCTTCCTGAAAGGCAAGGACCATAGGCCATTTCTCTGCTTTCCCTCTTCTGCCTCTTCAGCAGGACAGTGGTGTTTGGGCTGGTTGCATTCAGGCCTGTAATGAGGATGAGTGTGACTGTCTAATCAGTAGGACCGAAATCATCCACCAGTTCCACAAAATCTACATCCAGTGTGAGCTCTGGCCGCAAGTGAGACTTGTGGTCAGCCTCTGTCTAGTTCAGGTTATCAGGTGTGAAAGCTAACTAGAACCAGCATATGGTTAACCAGAATCAGCATGGCCTTGATAGCAGTAGAGTCAGTTTGCTGGTTTAGCAAAGAAGTTGGTTCACCTAAAGAAGCCGAAGAGCACTGAACAGTAGAAGCCTGAGCATTATTCCCCCTATGCCAGGATTTCCAGCCAGTTAAGAGCTTTTTTTTTCTCCCACTCTCTTCAGATGGTCTTTTAACATGAGATAACAAATATCCCTCTTCTTAGATAAGTGCCCACATCTAAATATTGTCTCTAATCCCTGTGCCATGTCTCTCACTTATGTGCTTGTCACTGCCATGCAGTTCCTTCACGGAATCAATTGTTCTTTGGGCTGGTACTTTGGAGATAGTTGAAGTTACTATTTCTAGGCTGTTGTCTTGATGACATCTTAGACATCATCTTCTGGTGAAGTGTGAAGTGGGCCAGCTGAACAGCACACATTGAAAGAAATCTAGGGCAAAATTAGAGTCCTGCATGTGGCACGAACTGCCTGTTTTAATCTAGAGTGGGAGATAAACTATTTCACAGTTGTCTGTGCATTAGTTGTCTAGCATGCTGCTTCTTTTCCAAAGGACAGACACAATCTTCTTCACAACCTGACAATTCCCTTGCCAATGGTTACCATTTTACAGCCATGCCAGTTTTTGATTCTGAGATGTTGACTTTAAACTGAAAGGCATGTGCACCTAGTGGTTATGCAGGTGAAGCAGCCCCTCACAAACTTCCCGGCAGAACACCAGAACTGGAGATGCTGAGTGTTTCTTCCTGCCAGCTGTGAGCAGTGGCTCTTCTGGCTTTTAATAAACACCAGGCCAGTTTGGAGGAGTCACTGCATCCAGTCTCAAATGCAACATCAACATCTGCTTTAGGAAACCCTCTAACTCCACAAACACAGAAGTTCCCTGTTGTTTGTCAGGACTTGCTGCAGTTTTAAGCCTTGTCGCAGCAGCAGCTCTTTTACTGTTCATACGTGGTGGTGCATCCCCCCTCTCACACTGGCCCACACTATGATTTCAGAAATGCTTGTTAGGCCTTGGCCTTGATGAATGACAGCTTGGCTAAGCTCCTTGAGCTTGTCAGAAACACTGTGTGCTCCCAGGAACTTATTTTGGCTAATGAGCTCCTGCTTTTTAGCGAACAGTCTTGGAAACCTATTTTTCTTGCCTGCATAAGAATGCAAGTGTAACACCACTTTTATGATTGAACTTTTATAGAAAGTTACTGACCTGAATTGTGGCCAGGATGGAAAATTGCTGTGACAAAAGAAAACTCTCTTGCAACCCTATAAACAGTGGTTCCAAGCGAGACCCTCTGAGCTCTCCTGGACCACAGAGGGCTGCAGCCAGCAATTTCCTCTGAGCAGCACACTCGTAAGAGTGAGCAAATTCTCAAGTTTACTCCATTTGTAGGACCACTGCCAAAAGCCAGTGATGGAGCCTGGGCTGATATCCCTGCTCCTCAAGGCTCAACCCTTCACCCTTGAAAATGATGCAAAGGCATCCAGCATGAATACTTCACTGATCCTGAGGGGAATTTTTCAGAGGTATGTGTCCATACTCCTTTAGCATGTGTCTGCCAAGTGTGAATATACTAACGCAAATTGTTGTGGTTTAAAACCAAACAGCTGCTTTCCTTCTCCCCAGTCCCCTCCAGCGAGAAAGGGACAAAAAGGCAGAGATTATGGGTTAACAATTTGCTAGAGAAAAAGCAATGAGATAAGGAAAACAAACAGTAACAGCAAAGAGTAGTCGTAACAACAGTGCATAAAAGAAGTGATTTACATACAAAAAGATGCTCACCACTCTCACCCAGCTCCACATGGCCACCAACACGAAGACAAAATGGTGGATGTTACCGCAGCCCAGCAGCTACGCTCCCACAGCTGGTGTCCTCCTTCCTCAAGCCCAAGACAACGAGAAGCAACGATGGACAAACCCTCCAGGCCAGATTGTCTGCACGGCTCTGACCGCTCTGCTTGCACTGACTGCCCTGCTCTGCGTCCACGCCACCCCAAGGGCTCTGGTTGCTGCTTTGCTCCAGAAAAAAGGAACAAAATGGCGCCATTTCCACTGCGCACTCATGTGGAACTGTGTCCCTCCACAATGACCTGGGTGGTTTGGAATAGCGACCCAGCCACACCCACACGCCTCTAGGCCCTGGCCCTGTCAGCAATGGTGAGAGAATTAACTCTGTCCTACACACGTGCTATGGGTGTTGATCTCTGTAATCCTTAAGTAGATTAGATTCATAAGTAAGTTAGGCCTGTGAGTTACTGTCATGCTCATTTGTAAATTCCAAAGAATCTTTTCTGAACTTGCTTATATTAGGCTATCAATGAAGTACAGTTAAGTTTAAGTGTTGTTAATAACTTTAGGCCTAAACCATTGGTCAAGTCTGGAGCTAAGTTTGGCAAAAGGGTCTACTCTGAACTTTGTGACTCAACAGGAGGGTCCCCCTCATTCCTTTTTATCCTTATGCTTTTCCATCCTTAACCTTTTCCCATCCCCAACATCCACACAGATAATGTTTGATTGATTTTAGTTTGATTGATTTTAGACTTTAGTCCGACTTTTCTGTGTGTGCTTCACACAGCTATGTAGTTCAGCAGTAAAGTGAACCTTGCCAATGAACTTTAACGTGCTTTCACTTTTTTATCAAACCTGCTGTAGCCGATACCTTTGCAAGTGATTTGTTTTTACGTTTAAAACACCCATTCACAACAGCATATTAGAGACCTCACTACTCAAGTAATTCTCAAAATCCTTTGTCATCCACACCTCATTTGGATTTCAATTTGCTTACCTTCTCATGTCAAATGCAATCTACTTCTGTGTCACCTCTCTTCTTTTGCCTATTCTCCACCTTCCCACTCTTAAGGCAGTCGTTGGAATTAACTCTTGGTTTTACAGCATCCAAATGCTCCAGCTTCTTCATATACCCTCCTTGCCTGGCTCTGCTTCCCTCTTATCCTAGAGGTCAAGAATAGCAATTTTCCTGACTTTCTGATGTTATAGAGGTCTCTGGCTTTGTCCCTACCTTCACTCTTAAGACTGACCATTATCCCCTTACTGCCTATGTACTTGCAGCACACCAGGACCTTAAATGAAAAGTCACCTCAACCAAAGAAGACAAAAGATCAAGTGGTAACTCCTTTGCATTAATGCAAATTTGTAGAAGTCCCTTTGGATATGAAGAAAGGACTGCTGAACCACTATCCCATGCTAGAGGAGACCCCATGGACTTCTCTCCAACTGGTTTACACTCGTATTGGTCAGTAGTGACGGATATGTTTCCTTCTAAAATCCCAGGTTTCTGCAAATACAGAAGTCCCTTTTGTGTGTAGTTCTTTTCTTTCCTTCCAGTTCAAATTTATGTCTGCTGTGGGGGCTTCAGTTGTTCACTGCCTGTGTCCCAAAACCTTCACACTCAATTCTCTGCCCTACCAGTCTTTCATCTGTCTCATCTTTCATCAGTCCTGCTAGTTATCTTCAGTTTCTCTTGCCCCAATTATCTCTTCCAAATGAGTTCAGCTGCTTACTGTGCCACCTTACCTGCTTGACATCTCTTTGATGAACCTAGATCAAATTCTTCCTGCAAGGTGCCAGTTCTTCCTGTTGTTTCACACCTTTCCTTTACATCTGCTTAGAGTTTTGCTGCAGCTCCTGTCTCATCCTTTAATTCTAGGGGTCACTCAGCTGCATAAGAGATGCCCCAGTTTTATATCCTGAAAACCTGGCCCATTTGTACTTTACGTGCCTGAAGTGAATGTGCTGTAACATAACTCCTGCACAAATCTTTACAGGGTGTGATTAAATATGGGGAGTCAGCAGTTGAGTAGAGCATGGAAGAACCAGTTAATTAAGGACTTTAAAGTGTGACTTTTTTACCATCTGTAAACAAAATCTGTATTGCAAACCAAAACTCTCTCCGCAGCAATTCCTTGGTTTCCTCAGTACAAGATCCAAAGCCCAGTGAAATAAGTGAAATGGGAGGGGAGAATCTTTCACTGATTCCAGTATCCTTTGCATCAGGCCCCTGATTTCCCTTAGCAATGATAAAATGATACACAAAGCTGGGACTGTACAACTTCCTTTTATTTTGTGTGCTTTTATAGGATATAAATAAATGACAAAATTACAAAATTTATAACTGGAAGCCCAAGCATATTTACATAAGTATTTGTTGCAGTGAGGCTACTATTTACTGTTCTCCTATACAATTTTCCTTTTGGTACCATATTTTTAGTGTTATTTTTTTTTTACTGTCAGTTGACTAAGTACATATCAACAGTGAATAAGCAAAAATATGTACAAGGAACTATTTTGTTCAAGTAAATTGAATACTGTATTAAAAGTATGTCATCACTCAGCGCTATGATTAGGTTTAACTAAACCATATACAATTATCAGTTTTAAACCAAGTTCAATTATCCATTTTTTTGGAATATACCAACTGATGATTCTAACTGAAAAACCTCAGCTGGATATGAAATAATAATTAAAAAAACATTAAGACAACCACACAATTTATCAATATCTCTATAATGAACTTCAAAATGATTCACAATTTGACTGGATAGAACAATATACGTTAAAATGTCATTTTTCTCCTATAATGATATTTTTACTGTTATAATTTCAGTTCTACATAAATATACATCATGGTATTATACAAATACTCCACAGACATTAAAAAAATTAAAACACTTTAAAGAAAAAGTAAGTAAATCTTATTTAACCAAATATTAAGCAAATGCTTAATTATTTTGTTTCATGAAAACAATTTTATTACTTTGGAATTTTTTTCGTTTTCTTGCTGTTTTTATTTAGAAAATGTTTTGCAGTAGAATTTTATCAACACTCTTCCAAACAAGCTTTCTGTGACAGAAATCTTGATAGCAAAATCCATGGTTTAGACTTTTTTTAGAACCACTGAGATTATTTTTTTTAAAAATACTAGTAGAATTCATGGCTATAGCAATGTTGAACTGCATAAACTATCTGTAGGTGTCGTAGAATGTCCATTCCACTTTCATTCCAGACTGATCACACAGAACATCCAGTGCACTGATGCTACAACTCTTATAATTTTCATAATGCTGCAATAGCAGTCATTTACTTAACTTTAAAATAAACAATATTTCTCATAATTAATCTGGCTTCCTTCCATAAATATTCATATGATTTCCTATAGTACTTCTCTTCCATAAAAATATCTAATAAATGTTTTCTGTGCATTATTAATACCTTTTTCTAACCATTCATAAAACTCTGATCCTTTGCTACAATGCAAGAGGTTCTTATATCTGTAGAGGATCAAAGGACATCAATGATTACATATAAAATCAGCGCACACAGAAATCAGGGTGCCTAATTTCTTGTCACTTTAATGAGTTCTTTATTCAACACAGTAATTATTAATGAATTCAGTGGTTTCACAAATAATCTATTTATTAATTCTGGTTCTATTTCAATTAAAAACTGCCAAGATTTAAATAAAAAACCCAATCAAATACTCTACTCATAGGCAGCATTAGTATTAGTTTAGAGACCTTTTGTTTTTTTTTTCTTTAAAAAGTAGAATTCTAAAATAAGAAATCAAAGAAAGCACTGTGGCAGAGTCACAAGGGAGAACTGCATGAAAAATAAGGTTTCTCACTCCTCTTGTGGACTGTAATTTTAAAAGTCTTCATATAATGTCATTCTTCTGTCAGTGCTGCAGGAAGAAGAACATCACCAGAAATGACTGTGAGCCTTTTTTGTTAGTTACAAGGCCACTCATACAGTGCAGTCTTCCTCTCTGCTGGATTGAAACGTTGCCATAAAGGAAAGGCTGTGCTGTGACTGCTTGGCGTGCAAGGCACAACAAGGAACAGGGGGACAGTTTTGTATCAGAAAATTGTAGTTTCATACTTGGTATTAATGCCTCTTTTGGCCTCTTGTCCAGGTTCAACAATCCAGGGTAGATTCGCAAGAGTCTTTTGTTCGGATGGATCTATCTGCTTTAAGACAAATGCAAACATACAGACGGGTTACCATCTCCGTGCACGGCAGCTTGAGCAGAGGGTTTTTCTTTAAACTAACAGGGCAAATCCTGAATTGACAAAGTCGTACAGCAGCAAGTATGGTGGTGTCTACACTCCCATGTACTCATGGCTGCCTTCTTCTTCCTGTTGAGATCAGAGCTGTGTTTACCCCCAAGCTATAGGGCATCATAGTTCATTAAAGCCACACTTCATCCTGAGAAGTCTGTTCGCTAATGAGACAGACGATGGCATCAGGAAATGTTTCTACTTAAAATTTTATGGAGGAAGATTCTGTGGCAATGGATGACAAAGTGTACAGTCATACATTTCCCCCCCCCACCACCCCTTCCTCTCACCCAATAATTAAGTGTCATAGAGTACAGTTCTCACTTTATAGTCAGTGAATATGATACAGTGTGCGGTCATTTTTCTCCTTTCCCTCCCAAATCACCCTCTGCCTGTGTTCTCAATTTATAATAGTTTTCATAATTTTTTAAAAAGGTCTACTGTAAAATAATATTTCTCTGTCATCTCTGCGCTTCAGGAGGGCACTTTAAAGACAATCAATACGTATGCTTCAATGAGCTTTGTTTCTTAGGACTCTGTGATTAATACTGAAAAGGTATATTGAATCCCAGATCAAAAAAAAAAAAAATAAAGAAGAAAAGGGTAAGAAAAGAAGTTGCTTGGTCTGACAGGATAATTGTAAATTGATTTGGATTTGTAATTTGATTAGGATACATATACTGTCATCCTATACCAAACAAGTTACGTGATAGGAGATTAGGAAAGTCCATGAAACTGCAGAGAGAGAGGTATGCACTGATTAAACTGAATTAATTAAAGCTCTGTAATTACTATAAGACACATATACACAAGACGAACCAAGCAACATCTTAAACTGGAGGAATCTGAAAGAAGCAGTTGTTTGGAATGGCTGCCAGTGCTGTGATGACACAACGCTGCCAGCAGATGAGCAGAGGTGGCAAGATGGAGCATTTCTGACTCAAGAGGTATTTTTATTTGTACAGCTTCTAGGATATAAACTCTTAACTGTATAGCTGAATTCTGGATTTTTTTGCATGCGTAACTACCTTCTACTTACCACTGACTTCCGAATACTAACACGTGGTTTGGGAATAGGTTTAGAGGGTTTGTTTTCAAAGCTTTCAGGGAGGGTTGAAGAATGGCCCCCTTTTCGTGCTTGTAGTGCAAGCTGATAGGCCACCTCAAATGCTTGTCCTAGTGTAAGAATGATTTCGTAAGCTAAATTCTGGAACAAAACAGAAACAGTTAAAATTGAGGTGAGGTTGAATTATTGTCAGATACATGAAGTGCGGTTGCGATTTGTAATGTAAATAATTAAAATCATGCTCCTCAGTCTCTGTTTACATCTGTCTTTTGATTTCTCATTGATTAAAAACAATCTAAATGTAATTTATTGTGTTGAAAGTAATTACTTCTAAACCCCTTGAAAACATCTCATTAAACATGAAAACATGAGTGGGTGATTGTGTGCCATCTCTTTTTAGAACAAGTACATTAACCTTCCCACCTTCCCAACTCATCCCGTAGCTGCTGTTCTGGGGATCCAGCTCCTCCTGCATGGTCGCTATGTGACATTCGGCCTCTCTCTATTTCGGAACTCCTCTGCTGACCCGTCCTCCTCCAGAGCCGGCAGCACAACCATGCGCTGCTTCCCCGGGCACATGCCTTGGGATGCTCTGTGCTCTCACCAAGCAGCACAGGAAGAGGCTGCAGCATGGGTGTGATGCTTCCAAAAGGTCAAAAAGCCAGTGCTGGAAGTGCGTGCTCTGATTTACAGCTGCAGTGCAGGTGGGTATGTGTGCAGGTCAGTGCACCGCTCCAGGTGCGTGCTGCAAGTCCTGGGGAAACCTCCTCATGGGTTTGTTTTCTAGAAGTAAAACTGAGCTCAAACGGTAAGCACTTGTAAGCAAGGGGAAGGGAGGTTAGTGGTCATAACCAAAAAAGTCAGGCTGTTATGCCTAAAGCCAGTTCAGTGTTATAGGCAGAACACTTTAAATCTACTTATTATGGGGAATGTTGAAAGATTTATAAAGCATGAATGAGGTATCAGAGGGCTTGATATAAATATATTTCCATATTTATATGTACAGTTTTACATCAATGAAAAAGAAGCTGCGAGTTTCAAATTTGACCTTAATCTAAATGGCAAGTGAATTCCTATGGTAATTTTTCTTCAGGTTTGTGGGTTTGTTTTTGTATATTTATTTTTGGGCTCCTACTGGAGCATATTTTTAGGCTTCTACTAGAGCCTATTTCTGGGCTACTAACTCTGCAATAATGTTTAGAACCCCTGCAGAGCATAGGCAAGCCTGTTGGCTTGCCTCCATATGATGTCCTACAGTCCCCTTAGAATAATTCATAAATCTTTGATGTGACTCAGACATTACCCTCTCCTTCCTCAAACTCCATAGCCTATAGCTGGAAGCAATTCTGCATTGCTTTGAACCTAGGTGATCCCTTCAAATTCCCATGTTTCTGATACTTTTTCAAATGAGGTATGTCTTTACGAGTCAAGTCTAACTGTTAAGTTTGCAGTGAGAAAGCAATGCAATGCACTTGGAAGTACACTATTTGCAGCCCTTCAATCATTAAAACAAAGTTAAATGGACAAGCATTTTATTTCATGCCCTACACTTAAATTTTTCTGAAGAATTTCCATTCCTTTTTTATCACTCATGTATACTATGATGATATAGGCTAAATTCAGCATATTAACTCATTATAAGAGCTTCTTATGAAGGTGCCAGCTCTGTCCTGTGTTAGGTCAGACAGAAAACAGTTATACTCCTGCACTGGGACACGCTCTCTGCTGTTACAACTACAGTCACAACAGCAAGCCAGCCAAAGTTTCATAGCTTCCCAAATAAAAATGTCTGCCTGATTTGATAGCTGTAGTCTCCAAATTATCACCCCTTTAACTTCAAGGGAAACTGGCCAGGACTGAAAAACACTGAGGATGCAGTTTGCCAGTGGAATAATAAAAGAAAAACTAAAGAGGCTGTTAAAAAGTGCTCTGCCTTTTAGCAGAATTCTGGCTATGGAATTAAGAGCAACAGAGCATAGTCGTTAAAAATGTAGAGAATAATATAATTTGAAATGGAGTGTGTTTTTAGTGGGATAAGAATATTATTCTAAAGAGAGGTGTCTTTAGAATCAGCTGTCATGGCGGTAAGAGAGCATACTATATCATGATGGGATTGTCTGCAGTGGATATTGTTATTATTATTAAGGAATACATCAGCAGGACAAGGCGTAGGAATGGCTTGTTGGAGAATATGCAGGCTGCAATACTAGTAGGTCTGAGAAAATACACCATCCAGTGTGGCATACAAAAACATCACTGAGACGGGCCTGAAAATTTGGGTGATAAGAGTGGAGACAGACTGAAAGTTTGCCATCCTGAGCCATAAATTTAGTTTAAGTCCTGCATCTTGTATGAAGCCACTATAATCTGTTTTCTTTTGTTGTCTGTAAAATGAAAAAAAACAGGCCTGCCTGGGAACTGAAAACCATAAGAAACATGTAACTGTTTCTCTGGTTAATAAATATTTGAAATATAGCAAATAAAACAGAACATTCACTGTTCTGTTCAATATTCGAAATGCAAACTGAACCATAGCTTGTACATAAATTTCATACATCATGTACTACAAAGGGAAGTCCGAAAATAGAGGCAAGGAGGGCTTTAGAACTGTAGCTTGTAAAATTTTGAAAAATTATCTGAAAAAACCCCATAAGTAAATAAGCTGGGTTTGAAGAATTTCCCACCTGTAGTACTGGGAGAGGATTATAAGGACCAGAGCTGGTACAGATTCTTGCAGGGGCTATGTTGGAGAGGTAGGAGCAGGACTCCCTTGAGGAGAAGGGTGGAAAACCAAACCAAAATCCATAGTGGAAATTCTTCTGATGGAGTGAGGAGACTATTTACACCTTTTACATGTGGCACAAAAGGAAGGATACAGGTCTCCCTCCCCAACAGATGCTTAGCACGGAAGCTGTGGAGCCCCTGGCCGCTGTAGGAGACTCTGACTCTCCCAGCACCCCATCGAGCTCCTTAGAGAGGAGAGAGAAGGGCCTGCAGTGCTTCCCAGCTGCTGCAATCCTGCTCCTTGCTTGGTACGGCAGAGGAGGAAAGTGAGGAAGCCAATGCCCTTAAGCAACAATTTCTGGGAGGTGAGGAATGAGGTTAACTGCCTTGTTTGCCAGGCAATGCCACAATTCAGAGCCCCAGTGCAAGTCTGAGTCAGGATTCTTCAGCTTTAACTCAGCCAACCTGTTATAATGGCTAATTGTTTCCTTACATTTTAACTGACTTTTTTGTTGTCTGTTCATATGTGCATTGGGCAATGAAGGATTATCTGATAGATATTACTTTGGATATCTCCAATACATGAACCAGAAATTGATATAGGACCCGTGTTGATGGTTTGTTTCTCCAGAGGGAATCCTTCACTCGTAGATTTAAGGCTGCTTACCAAATGAATGAAAGTGAAGTGGATATCAAATATTGAGCAATAAATCCTATTCTTCCCCCAAACCTTTTCCCCTTCAATATTCTATAATAAAGTCTGATGGTTTTGCAATTTTGATTATAGAATTTTAACTCTGAGTACTCAAGTTAAATGTGCAGTCACTCCTAAATAGTATCAGTAATGCTTGCAGTTGAATGTCACTACACTAAAATATTTCCCTATCTCCAAATAAATTATTCTTGCCCACATTTCCTGAGAAACAGAAGGACCCAAGAGAGTGAGGTTTTTTCATAACATTGCATATATTGCATTGCCAAAATATATATGATTTAAAACGCCTTCCACCTTCTTGTGGATTTCTACCATTTTAAACTTTAATTTTCTTAAAATGATTGTACTTCTATCCATTGGCAAATGGGTAGAATTATTTTTGTTAGCAAATGGGAAGATCAGGTTAACATGAACATTAGGCTTTAAAAAGAAAATTTAGTTTACAGTATGCTTGCATTCTGAGTATCTAGCTGGTTTTCATAGAGCTTGTACTCGCATCAAAAATGCTAACTCCTGAGAAATAAAACAACACAAAAATAGGACATTTGAGTAGGTAACACCCCACTGAGGATTAGGTTGCAGGAGAAAACTAAGTTAAGACAGTTAGACATTAAAGTTTCCGTATTGCTTAAAATAGCCATTTAAAGTGCTTGGGATATTAAATGCTCCTCTTAAGGTACAGGAAGTGGGCAAAATGTAATTATTCCTGCATCACTTTTCTTCCCTTGCCAAGAAAGGAGATGAATTTCATCTGCAGTACCTGAGTCTATGTTTCTGCTTGATTACTAAACCTATAAATGAAACTGCAGTACTTCAAAACCATTAAGTAGAATTCAAATGGACCAGGAGAAATAATAACCTCACTCAGTCTAATTTCAGTTGTTCACATATCACTAAAACCTATATAATGTACCATCTTGTTGATCATTGTCGTATCTATTTTTAACATAATTTCAAAGTTTGTCTACTCCCTGTGGATACTAAAATGTCAGTAGAGAATTTAAATAACAAAAGCACTCAACCAAAATGCTAAAATTCCTCTAACCTACCTGTACATCTTGTAATTTAAATTCTCCCACACACTATTGCTGTGCAATGTTAACTATTTCCCCAGTCCCAAATAAAAAGGTGCAGTTCAGGCACCCCTGTTCTTTTGATTTAACTTACTTATATTCATGTAAGCATGTTTCAAGAATTCATACACATTATATTAAAATATTTTTTCTTGAATAATTTTTAAGTTTTAATAGCACCTTAAATTTCTCTTGTGCACAATTCAAAGGGTAAGTTTTCTTGAAAGTTTTGGGCTCTAAATCTTAGTCATAAAAACTTTAGCCACTACTTACTTCACCAAATTTAGCTGAAAACTGCATGACTGATTAATTGATATGTGTTCATGATTTCTTGAAACAATAATAGTTTGTGCATCCCCATCAGAAAAGTATAACTATAGGAAGAAATTACTAATTTTCCACCAACATAACAGGAGCTCCAAGGACTTTTGCTGAAGTAACATTTTGAGATATGTAAGCAAGAATTATAGAACAAGGAAATAAGAATTAAATAATTAATTTGCTGTTTTCAAAATAAAGGCAATCTTTTGATGTGTGCTGAGATTCAGAATGGATGGCCAAACATACTTGTTACAAACTTTTTGGAAGGCTTAGGTTTAGGCTTAGGCTTATACCTTAGGTTATAAGAATTACATTTCAAGACCTTTATGAAAAGCTACTCGCTAAGTTTACACTCAACAGCTGAGGTGACAGAGGAGAGTTATTTCAGATGGGAAATATCAAAGAAAATCTTTGCTCTTCTCCAGAAATGTCCTTTTGCTATCCCACAGTAATCTTTTCCTGGGGTAAATGAATAATGCCTTCCATTAATCACCATCAATATATCCTGAAAATGTTTTAACAGAACTAAATAACTATTACTAATAGAGAGAACTATTAAATGAAGTATCTTCTATAAACTGACCACATCAAATGCAGTGAATACGTGGCAGTAGTGGTGATTAGTCTTCAAGTCTTTAGTGATGTACGCAAACGTAGAAAGGTCTTCGGGGTCTTGTGCAGCACAGGAAATGTTACGGATTTCATGTTCAGCAATAATATTCTGTTTAAAAAAAAATTAAATCAATTTAGGAATTAAATTTAAAAGAGCCATAAAAGGTGTGGGTTTAGATTCACATTTGCGTTGATCTACCGTACCAAAGTATTTCAGAAATGTCTTAAGAAGAGATTTAATACACCTCATGTGTGATCTTATACAGGTATTTGGAATTTTGACTCTCTCCAATTGCCAATCATCTCTAGGAAACCATTATGTTCTAGAGCCTTCCCTATGAGGCGACTTGTGCTTGGGAGTTGATTCAGGATCCTTTGACAAAGAGACATCTTTCCTGGCACACAGGACACAACTTCATAAGATGCTGCTATAGTACTTCGAAACTCTATTCATAGATACAGTTTTGAAGCACTATACCAGCATCTTATGAAGTTGCTGGGGTTTTGTATAATGATTAAAATGGGACACTGTTTCAGTCTACTGCCAGACAGGATCTGGTGAAACCTAGCAAGCTCAATAGCCAGGTTTTTGCACATGCTGTTTGACAAATTTTAGCTATACTTCTTCAGGGGAAAAAACCACCAAACATCACTTATAATTGAAACCATGAGATATTTAAAGGATTCTGATTACTAAAATGGTAACTACAGGAGAATCTGGCACCTTATCTCCCCTTACTGACAATGGCATCCTGTAAGAGAGATGTAGGAAAATGAAACCATTCATGCACCGAGCCACACTACTTGCAACAGCCAATGTAAGCTATAGCACACTACTGGGAGAGAGGTGGGGAATGTCTGTCTGATGGAATAAAAAAAAGCTGTCTTAAAGCTTTGGAGAAAATTATGAATACTCATTACATAAACCGCTGATACGTAATTACTGTGTTCAGGCCAAAGGAACCATGAAGCCAGAGAAGAAGATACTGCAAAGTGGCTTATGATTAGGCCTTGCTTCAGCAACACACATGTTTCAATGGTTTGTTTAAAGAGAAGAATGATTCATTGAATAGGAATTTACTTAGGGGTGAGTTTATATGCTTTCTTGAGCTTTAGCCCTGCTGGCTGTAGCTCTGGCATTTCCACAAAAGCCCACAGTGACAAATCTTGCTGCAGCATGACATCACTACTGCATCATGGAACAAGTGACACCTGTAGTGTCCCAGTTCCTCACACAGCCACCACTTCCTGCTGCCGTGGCGGCATCTGTCCAAGTTAAAACAACCTCTAAGCATATCTGGTTTTCCCTCACCCCTCTCTCTTCCTTCCCCCCTCGTTTCCTCCATCTCCTTTTTTTAAATTTTTTTTTTTTTAATACATGCAACTAAATCACTTCAGATGCTTTGCCATATCTTCTCTCATTTGCTAAGTGGCAACTTTCCCCCTTGCATGTAGGTATCAAGTTATCGAAAAGAGGTATTAACATATCTAATTGAAGAAATCATGACTTAGGAAAAATCTTAATAAAAAGCATACCAAATTTCAAATTATGGAAAAACTGAGATAAGGAAACTTCTCCTGAAGAAAAGAAATAATCCTCTTAAATTGTTGCAACATACTTGATTATTTCTGTTTAATGCATTATTCATAAAAATGACAAAACCAGTACTTGTGTTTCAATATATGCCAATTTATAATGACATGTATAATCTCTGCTCAACGATTGCTTGCTTTTTATGTTACTTGAAGCATTTTATTTTCTTTGTTCTCAAACTGATAACTTTTACCCTCAATAAAGATTTTGATGAGAATTAGAATTATACCAAAACCAGGGATTTAGATATCCACAGACAGAGCTGTAATACACTGTCATTGATGTAGTGTTGGCAACACTGTAGTTCAGAAAGCAGAAAGAATTCAAGCTTGGAAGGTCTTAAAATCAAATGTGAAGTATTTATGCCAAATCATGAGCCACAGTGTAATCACCTGAATTTATGCAGCATACGTGAAAAGAGCTCTGCTATGCTGAAACTTTTTCCAGGTGACCTGGGGTTGACACAGGGATTTGCACTTGAGTCAAAATTTACGTAGATTATTTTAATGTTTTAATTTTAAACCAAGTGAATTTTAGAAACATACACATACCAAGTTTGTTTTGAATAAAATAAAGTATACCTAAACTAAATCTTCTGGATGGAAATTGATAGTGAAATTGAGTTTTACCCTAGCTGCTATAGGATATCCTCTGTGATCTCCTTTCAAAATTAAACATTTTTCAGTGCATGTGTTTACTGTGTCCTACTGTCACATTTCAGTAGACCATGGTCTTATTCTGTAGGAAGTAGAAGGCTATGAACCAGCTTGCTGTTCTGGGTACACTCCTCAGGCATTGACTGACACTGTACAGCTGTTCTAAAAATTGTCTTTCAGTTTGGCAAGAGAAACCTCCAGTGCTTCTCAAAAAGTGGGGAAGCTGAAAGTCAGTTCTGGTTCTGCCAAGGAAATACCTTAGAGAGACCAGGTTTTTGCTAAGCAGCCTTCTTTTTGCTTGCCTACCTCATGCTAGCCAATCTCCCTTCTGGCAGAAATCACCCAGAAGTTAGGGTGAGCTGTGAGCCACGAGAAAATTCTGTAATCTGCTTTTTCCTAGACAGCAATTTCTTTCTGGTCTCACTTGCAAAGAAATGGTGTCATGCCAAGCTTCAAGGCGCCACTGAAATAGCTGTCGTGGAATGAGGTCAGGGCCCCTTCGTCACCTGAAACTTTGCCTGCTATGACTGGGAATACAAATTCTTAGCTTGGTGGCATAAAGGAAAAGGATGAACAGCCATGAGAGCTGAGTTTTCAAGCACAGAACTGCTAGCTAGTTTTGTCATTAAAAAGTATGCATTTATTGCTAAGTGGTGCCCAGCGCCGTCAACTATAAGCTCATATGGAAGCAGTACAAGTCTGAATAGGCTCTCACCTTAGTGCTAATCTGTTTTGGGTCTTGAAGGAATTGGGAACAGCACACTGTGGACAAGGATGATAACAACGCTTCTGGGAGAGTTGCAGGCTATTACCTGGTTTTTACAGAAGGGAAAGGCAGTGCAGATTTTGAACTGGAGAGAAAGCAATCTACCACTTGAGAAAAAACATTGGACTGTGGCATTATTTACCTCCATCAAGTACATCCGTTGCACTACTAGGTTTCAGTGGGACTCATCTAAAGTCATCTAATGCAATTTGCCAAACTTCTTTCAGGTTTCCATCTTACATAAGACTCTATGCACTGTGCAAAAAGACACAAGAAGCTCCTTTTGTTCTCCTGATTTTTTTTGGTGAACCGAAGGACATTGCAGTTACATCCTTTACGCTACAGAGGAGATTTAAGAGCTGAAAACAGCATTATCCAAGTTAGAGTTAATAGCATTACAATGTCCTGATTTATGCCCTACACATGAGAGAACATAAAGGGAATGAGGGTTGTAGAAGCTCAGTTTCGAATCAATGGAAGGAAAAAGGAGCTGACAGGAATCCCTGGTCCCTCTGCTCTGGCAAATATGCCAGACTTGAAACAACAGTAATTTCACCTCAGTTTTTCTTTTATGCCATCTTGTAACTCTAAATATGGCCTCCAAACTCTAGCAGAAGTTCGCAAATCTGCTTCCATCCTTCACTTTAAATTCAGTTCTAGTTAAAAACTGATTGATTTGGCAAGTCTGATGGATACGGGGTTAGATGCACTGTGTGGTCTGAATGTTCAGCAACACAGAGCTGCTATACACATTATTAACCTGGTCAGGTAACTGGGTTGTCAGATTTATTTTTTATATTGCTTAGTCAGTTTCAGTCATATAACAGAAAAGAAAATTTCTTTTCTGTTCATATAAAATCATCAGTATAGATTGTATTTCCTTGCCATTTCAGACATACAAAGAAGAGAAATTAATGCATTACTTTACTTCTGTTTACAGAGCTTGTACATTTTACTTTGACTAAGCAATAATCCATTGCTCTATCCATCACTGAGTTCTCTGATCTCTCAATTTTTGCTTTTGCGGCTTTGGTTAGTTGGGTTTTTTAAAGATTTGGATGTATTTTAAAATGTAAGAAATAAAGCACGGGAGCATTTCCACACAGGAAGATGAAAAAAAAAAATGAAATAACAACTATTAAGAAGCTGCTGCAGTTCAGGTAGTTAAATGGCTAGCATCAAGAAAACAGCTCACAGAGAGGCTGTGGTATTTGAATGTCTGGAAAGGACATTCAAGGCTTGTGTTTCTTATTCTTAAAATGGCTGGCCCTGGATGAAACTGCATCTTTATTCTTTATTGAGACATTTTTTTATTTTCCCAAAATAAATTTATGAACATATATATATATATATACTGCATACTTAAGGAACTGTACAGAGAAGAATATGGTAAAGAATTCCACAGAGGCTCCCTGCTGAATGTCTGTTGTGATAAGCTTGCATTTAATAGCAGAATGCTGGACACAATGTTCTCCAAATAAGCCATTAAAACTGCTTCCCTTGTCCTCCAGACTGAGTTTCTGGAGAATGACAATGACATTACATCCATTTTGGAGAAAAGAGGAGAAAAAAAGGAGAGGAAAATAAGAAGTGCCAATCTGTCCCCTCATTGGCCTGGCCTTCATAAGTACTACAACTTCTCCTAGTTGTGAGAAACAAAAGCTGATATTGAATAGTTGCACATACCTTATTTGTGGCATCAATAAATTTGACTCCCTTGTAAGAGACAGACAGGACAATAGTTGGTACTTTCTTCATCTGTTCCGTAGACTTCTGAAATCAAAATGAAGATATTATTAGAGTTGTGTTGCATTGCAAGAACAGTGCTCTCTTCTTCTGATTAAATACCTAAGTTAAACAAATATTTTACTTTTTCTTCAGCCGGCTCTGGATTTATGCTCTCTTGCAGTTACAAAACTAAAAAAAGCTTTAAGTTTGTTGTGAGGATGGTAAAAATTCTCCTTTTTCCTAACGCTGTGGGAAGATAATAAAGTAATTTACCAGGCTTAAAAAGACCAGGCTTAAACATGCAACCAGTGTTTCCCAAAACGTGTGTGTTTAGGACATCTATCTGATATGCCCCATCCACTGCTGCCTCCCTCCCCCTCTACTGCCCTTCCCAGCTGTAAGAATCAACAGCACAGTACTTCTTGTAGTACCGTTTCTTTGCTGCAATTAGTTGTTATTTAGACATATTTCCCTGTTTTTTCCTCCTTGCAGTTGTATTTGTGACACAAGGTATCCTTGCAGCCCACCAGGCCTGCCAGTCAATCCGTCAGCCCAGCATTGTATCTTGTCACTCTGACTGTCTGCACTTCGACTGCAGCTGCTACTGGAAGCTGCTTTACACATGAATTAGCACAGAGGCTTATTCTGCATTCCCTCAGTGCCAGGTTCTCCTACCTACAGTTCATGCCCTCCTGTAAGATTGTTTTTCCTTTTACACTAGCCTGCTTCTGTGTGCCTTCAGTGTGATGCACACAGCAAAGATATTTCCTGCTGAACAGACTGGGAAAATATTTGGGGCAGATTTAAGTTCTCTGCAGAAAAAACTGTTCTCTAGTTTACAGATTAAATTTACTAGAACAACCCCAAAACCAACCAAACAAAACCCCAAAATATGGCATAATAGTTTATCACTGATTTGAATTCTTTTAAGGTGGAAGACAATGATGGACTAGACTATTCTACAAAAAACTACTATAGATAAATAGGTAATGCTCAGAAAATGCTTATTTATGGAACTATCTGCAAACAATCACAGAGATCAATCAAATATTTTCTTGAGAGGAAATGAGCTTGAACTTTCGACAGTTACAGGTAAACATGAAGAAACATCAGCACACAGAAGGAGAGTGCAAACACACTGACGTCTAGAATTGGTGCACAGGAAGATCATTAAAGCAGCTGAGCAAAAGCAGTGATGGCTTTGTATTATTCAAAAAAACCCAAAGCAGCAGAGACAGAAACTTGAAAACACGAACTGTTACTAAAAAAATATGTTTGAAAAAGTAGGCAATGCTAACACCAGAGAGCAAAACAAACAGAAGCTTAAAACAAAAAAAAATCCCTATAATCATGTCTCCTTATTGGCTCTCGATCCTCCCAGAATCAAACAAGACTCCATTTTTGTCAGCATAAAATTCAAAGCTACAGATCCAGCTATGTTCTGCAATTAGTGTCTGTGCCATGAAGGCAAAAAACCCTCTAATTAAAGTTTCAAGGAGAGCCCCGCCCATCCGTGTAATAGAGAGGACTGTTGGATCTCTCCATATCAAATGACGAGAGACTTGAGACAGCAATCAAGTGTCAATTTATCCTGGAAAAAAATTCCTTTCACCCAGAATGTTTGGCACTTTCAAGAAATGAAAGCTTAAATGGTAAAACATCCCGAAGAATTTTAACAAAATCTGAAGACACTAATCTGATTTGCATGCCTCTGAACTCAGTGGAGAAAGAAATGGTATCCCTGCCAAAACCAGAGCAAACAGCTACCTGTGTGTGTGTGTGTTGCTATAACAGATCTCAAATGAGCCTTTTCATAAAATTCAATTTCAATGCACAGAAAGCATGACAGTGACTGTACAGAACCTACAGTACATACATCTATCAGAATAACAAGCAGTAAATCCCATATATGCTCCTACTAGACAAAATAGTCACAAATATGACAATATCACTTTAATCATCTGGCAAGGCAGCAATCATCCAAATTTTGTCCTTTCATTCTAGTCCGACAGCTACACACAAGAGTGCTTTCTTTTCCATTTTGACTATTGTAATTACCTCTTTCCTCACCTCCTTAACAGCAACATTCCTTTTCTCCAATGTGCTATACAAACACAGGTACTAAGTTCACATATTTTAGTTTTTCAGTATAATTCCCACCGTCTGCTATTTGCCGTAAAGGTGAAGCATCCTGTTGGCCGGGCCATGCTGTATCAACTACCTCTTTCCTCTAGACCTGCAGTTTGTAATTTAATCATCTTCATCTGCTCCACATTCACCTGGGTTTGTCTAGACCAGGCCTGACCTCTAGTATTTAATCGGGGTTGCGAACTGCCAGAAGACTGTCTCTGAGTGAAATAGCTCATCAAGATGCTATTAAATTACAGCTGGCAAATTAGGAAATGAATCAGCAACTGATGGACATTTGTAATTTATTAAGCCAAACTGTCTCAGCTGGTAAGGAGCATAGGCTGTTCCTCACCAGCTTGTAAACCATACAAAACCCAGGATTTGCGCAAAGGTGTTCTAGAAGACAGTCCAGTGTAGAATTATGATCTGGGGTAACATTTCTGCCATTTGTACTCCCATTGAAACAAACAGCTGGGCAGTGGAATAACATCCTTTGTTATTATGACAGTGCCATCAGGAAAAACATGCAGCTCTATTCCCTGGCTCGACTCCTAGTGATACAGTAACTGATGTCCACCAGATAATTATTATTTCCAAGCAGTTCCTAGGCTTCAACAGTTTTGAGTTGTCATGGTGAGCTCACACTGCTTGCTTGTTGTTCCTTTCTTTTTAATGAAGGAGTTGTCTGCCAGAATGTGTAACGTGAGAACTCAGAGATACAATATGAATACCTTTTGCTCAGGCACTGTAGGTGCTTTGGCTCTGAATTCTAGGATGCTCAGATGAAGTCCCACAGCTTTCTTGGTCAGACATTTCACACCTCTGTGCAGGCCAAGTGGGCATCTCTGCCCATGTCTGTGCCCAGAATCTAAGAAGGTGGGACACAGGAGTCAGTATTCCCTTTCCTTGGGCTTTTCAGGTTCTAGCCACTGTATCAACTCCATGAGGACACAATGAGATGACAAAATATTCTTGTCCATCTGGTGTCTCTATGGGAAGCATATGGACTTGAGCCAAAGTTATAGGAGCCACAGCTGAAGGCTGACATTGGATGTCATGTGCATGCTGACATATGGTCTAATGCTCCAAGGCATGTTCATACCACAGTAGCAGGATTAGATTTCATCTCACATAGAAGCAATCATAGTGACAAGACGCCCGGAACTGGTCATAGTTCCTATGAACTCCATTGTTTGTGACTGTAACTGGCTCTTAATTTCAATACACTTCTTTAGGAGAACCACCTGTGTGAACAGCAAGCCTGTTCCAGGCGCCTTGCCAGTGCCCGTTGTTGATCAGCTGGTCACCCACGTCAGGACAGATGTGCATGCCCCGTCTCCATGGGTGCACTGCTCCTGCAGCCAGGAGTCTCTGTGCTGCACAGTCTGCACTGCTGGAGACACTGAGCTTTGGTCCCACCTCTGAAATCCTTGCTGCCGGACAGGTAGGTGACTACGTGAAAGCAGGCCATGTGTAATTCAAGAACCATAGAACAGGCTTGTCTGCATACACAGGAAGATAGAAGAAAGCATCATCCTCCTAAATCTGACGTGACATTTGTGCAGCTTCCCCAGACTTCTCAAAAGACACACAGCATCTTTCTCTTCAGAACAAGGAACATCAGGAGTACCAATCTTGTCTGTATTTTGATGCAGATGATGCAATGAAGCTGCTTCATCCCCTCAGGACCCACAATGGAGATCAGCCCAGTGGAAGAAGGTAGAAGGTACCTTCTGCATAACTGCCTGGTTACTACAGTGACTGCTTTTACAATAAAGGCCTGAATTTAAGACACTTCTGAGTTTGCATCTGAACCCACTGCTGCCATTATGTAGGACAGTGCCAAAACCCTGCACAGGCTTGGACAGTGCTGCTCCCAATTCCTCCTTTTGAAAAGGGTCACAAGGGGATGCAAGACCAGGGGTGCCAGAGAGCAAGAGAGGGAGTGCAATCTTGCTTCTCATCTTGTTCATGGATTTTCTTTAGTTTCACTGAAAAAAAATCACTCTCATATCCAGAGTCTAAACTCATTTTCATATTATAGTAGTACTACAAATTGTCTTAAGTAGGTAAAGCATTTCCACTTGCATATTGATTTCGAGTTAAAGGCTGGGCAGAACTGCTAGACATTTATTTAGAATATAAACTAAAATTCAACTAATTTGAGATCCACCCTCCCAGTGTGCCTAACAAATCAAGGTAATTAACAATGGCTTAAGAGGCAGAGGACTGCTTTTTTAATAAAGTAATATAAACTAGCGGTTTATTTTTAAAAAGCAAATAAAAAACCTGCAACCCTGAAGGGCCTTTAACCCTTCCAAGACAGGATTGTACCTCAACACCTTATTCCGTGCAGAACTGAGAGCACTAATTCAATACCTTTGAATGCTCCTGCAGTGTACAAACCGTGGTATCTCTGAGCACACACACACACAAAGCAGCCAAATAAGAAATTCAGAAACACACATAGAATGATGTCCAAGTAAGAAGCTCACACATTCCTTGATGTACTGTAGCACATGGTGCAACTAACGCAGCCCACTCTGAAAATCTTTCATCTCATTTATTTATTTCCTGCCAAAAGGAAATGGGACACCCTGGTACTTCTACTTTGTCACGTTCACCACCTCAATGTAGTTATACATGCATTTATAACTAGATTACTCACCTTTCACACAGTGGCCAAAATGAAAAGGTTCACTTTTAGGTTTATATGTAATTATATTTGATATTGCAAATATACAGTAAAGAAACATTATTCAGCTATGACAAGTCACTAACAATCCCATACATAAATAAACTCCAAGTAAAAGTTTATGAGCCTTAAGTCTTCATCTTGGCTTTCTACTTTTGCAAATGAATCTTCAGTCCTATATTGATTTTTAATGTCTATATGAACACTGTAGCTGGCGACCCTCCTATGCAATTATGTACTAGAATTCACTTCATTATAAGAATCTGAACTTTTTCCCAAACTGGTAGCAACTATTAATTTTAAATGCCATCGGACTGCGCATTTCAAAACCTGTGTTGGTACCACCTACTACCATATCCGTAAGTCTGTTATTTATTTAAGGCTTATGAAACTTCACTAAGCAGTTCAAAGAATCATAGAAATCTCAGCTGGAAGGGAACCAGAAGAATAATTGAATCCAACTCCTGGATTCCACAGTACCATCCCCAAGAGTCACACCATGTCCCTGAGAGCATTGTCCAAATGCTTCTTGAGCTTCTTGAACTCTGTCAGGCTGGTGCTGTGACCACTGCCCTGGGGAGCTGTTCCAGTGCCCAAACACCCTCTGGGTGAAGAACCTTTTCCTAATCTCCAACCTGAAACCTCCCCTGACACAGCTTCAGGCCATTCCCTCTGGTCCTGTCATTGGTCATTGCAGAGAAGAGATCAGTGCCTGCCCCTCCTCTTCCCCTCAGAGGGAAGTTGCAGTATGCAATGAGGTCTCCCCTCAGTCTCCTCCAGCCTGAACAGACCAAGTGTTTTCAGCTGCTCCTCATAAGGCTTCCCCTCAAGGCCCTTCAACATCCTCATGGCCCTCCTTTGGATGCTCTCTAACAGCTTTATATCCTTCTTATAGTGAGGTGCCCAAAACTGCACACGGGACTCAAGTGAGGCTGCACCAGCACAGAGTAAAGTGGGACAATCACCTCCCTCAAGCAGCTAGGGAAGAGGAGCTTGAGTGAATCACTTCGACAAGATCATGCATGAGATGAAATTGAAATAAAAAGTCTGTCCACATTTGACCAGTTAGTTTTGAAGCCAGTTTGCCTTTTAACAAATATTTACATATAATTATACAATCTGCCTTTTAAAAAATATTTACTAACTTCTCTCAGTCCAAAAGGTTTAAAAATGCATTACTGACATAATTTAACACTTCTTGGAATAAAAATACATCTGCAATCCTTGTGGTACAAAACTCTTTACTTCTCTACAATTAGTGGATGCCTCCAAGCTACATCATTAATATGAACATTGCACTTGGGGTGCACCTGCAATGCACCTGGTTGAGAATGAGATGGTTTTCGTCTTTTGCAATATCTCTAAACGTTTCTCTGCATTCCTCCTGCCCCTTAGATTCCTTTCAGGCAGAATTCAAGGATGCACAATCCTCTGAAGAACATGGTACAGCATGATGTGGATGTGCACAGAGACTGAATGTCTATAAGGTCTGCCACCACTATTTATTGTAAACTTTTGAGTAATATCCATGTGCCTGTTCCACTAGAGACCCTCTGAAAGCAGTGGCCACACAAGAGAGAGGCAGAACTACAAGTCCCAAGAGAGCAGAGACTGAAGAACCTAAATCCCAAAACAGTGTTTGATCCTGACATGGTATTTGCATAGGGAGTTTTACCAGGAGGCATACGGAGGCTTCTACACTTCTACTTTTGGAGGAAAAATGAAATGGAGATTAAAAAGTAAGAAAGGATTTAGTAGAAACAAGGAGAAACTGCCATCTAAATTCAGTTCCTTCTTTATATAAGAGAAATGAAACGAGGAAGAAAGTCCCCAGATGCTGCCTGTTTTCAGTGAGTCAACTCTGCTTCACCTTCCTCTCCAGAGCTAAGAGAAGCAGATTTTGTAGCAATTGCAACTTTGACATTTTGGTCTTAAGTCAGCAAGACATTTAAATACCTGCTTTGTGAACAGAATTATATTACTGCTTCCTCAGAACTTTGAGAAATTTAAGAACCTATTTCTAACAAGAAAATATTTAAAAAAGAAATATAATACTGAGGAAGGTGGCAGGATCCAAGAACAAAATTTAGGTTCCCTTCTGCTGCAGTAAATATTTGATTGGTTTAGACTGTTCAGCTGGTGTATGCAACATCAGTGATTTAACACTGCTGCAAAGAAAGAGTCTACCTTGTTGCTGTGCTCATGCCAGTAAGTATAAAATAATCCCCTTCCCACTGGTCAAGGAATTCAGATGTGTAAATGCCAGATGAAGTCTTCTGTAGAGAACAAGTCTCTTTCTAGCTCAAATTTAACTTTACTCCTTGTCTTTATTTTGATGCAAACACATCTTACCCTCCATTCATGTTCCTATGATAATTTGCAATGAAGGCAGCAATCTGATTGAAAACACAACTTGCAGCATTTCCTATTCCACACTGAAAAAGATGAAAGCTCTTAACTTCTTGAAGGCATCTCTCAAATATAATTAATAAATCTATTCTGGCCACCACAGCAAGATTTAATCTCCAAGTCGCAAAGGTCAGTTTACAGCAGGTGGGGATGGAGATAAGGACACAGTGCTGTCCACTAGAGAGGGAGTTTATGAGAGACAATAGCTGGAAACAAGTTAGAAACCATAAAATATAAAGGAGTGCAAATATATGAATGGAAAAGTAAAATTCTTGACAAATATCCGTAATTTTGGGTGGTTGCATGAATCGGCAGTTTGGGTGGGAAAAAAATCCATGTATAACCTTGACCCGTGTTGAGCTCAAGCCATTGCATCTGCATGATTTTCCCCAAACAAATCCATCATCTGCCCTGCTAGAGCACACTGCTGCACAATGCTGAGAAGCACATTAGATTGCCAAGAAGAGTTATTAAGGTAAAAGTTCCCAGGTTTTTGGGTTTTTTTTAATTACTATTGATGTTTTTTTACATTATAGAAGATTTAGGAGTTCCCTTCACTCTTAAGCTATAAGAGACGGAGGCTGCTGTAAGCCTCTCTGCAGAGAGACACAAGGGATATCCACATGACACATCCCTTGAGAACCAAAACCATCAATTGCAATAATTGAAAGCCCCGGGAGCATTTACAACTAACAGTGAGGGATCTGCAATCAGCAAACATGTCATTTTTGTTGTTTCTCTGTATTTATAAATGATTAAGGAAGATCAAGATTTTTTTTTTCACTGATACACTTCTTTCATCCTTGTGCACCTGCTGACTGAAAGACATCCAGTGAATGCCAACACTTTTTTGAGCAGCATTAGGTTAAATTTGGAGAATCAAAAGCCACATTGACAGAAAAATTAGGTACCTAATTTTCATACATTCGCCATAAAACCGTCATGTGGCTGAGTCCAGAAAGATTAAAAAAACTGTGGGGAGTGACCTCAACCTGGTACAAGTTTATATGTGACGTACTGCCCCCCATACCCAACATGTGTCAGATTGCAGCATGCTATAGTTTTGGAATATGTACACGGAAAAACAAATAAAATACTGGAATAAAAAATTATTGTTTTATCACGATAGTACAACCCTTACTGACTCTAGAGGCACTGGACAAGTGTAAAGAATTCAGTACCTGAGAGCCAGACAAATATCTAGCTTTTCACTTTTTTTTTTTTTTTTTTTTTTTTTTTTTTTTGGCAAGTAAAATGTCCCTTTCAATGTAAAATGTAACTAAAACAGAAGCCAGCTTTTCAGTGATAACCCAGGGTTACTTAAATACAATAATGAACATCACAACAAAATTTCAGGATGACTTTGGACAACCTGACTCCCAGTTCACAGACAACAACTTTCAGGAGACATCCAGAGGGAGAAAGTTTTGGAAAAAGATACATTTTTCTCACTGCAAAACAGGCTAAAATAATAATTTGTTCCCATTAAGTCAAAGGTTTTCGCTTTTGACTTGAATAGGAACATGATTAAAAGGACTACATAGAAAGAATAGATGAAATCCTGATTAAAAACTGTTTTATTCAAATATCTTTACAATAAAAACCCTCAAACCAGAAAATAAACACTCCCACAGAACAATTGTTTCAAAAGAGAATGTAAAAAAGAAATGTATATAAACCCCACCACTGTATTATATAAGTGTCCTGTATGGCACTATAGAAAACTAGTGCAACCGCACTATTTATATAGGAAATGTGTATTTTAAGTTAAATTTGTTTTCGAACACTTAGTTTTCCAGTTTTATAATTTTAATTGGCCAAACTTATTACTTATAGAAATATATCTTAAGATGCCTATAAATTATTTAGAGTGCCTTTTTTGATGTTAAGCCTCCTAGTTCAGTCAGGAAACTTACTGAAGCTGTCATGTGCTACTATGGTGTCATATTCTGCCCTAATTTCTGCACAGGCATACGCCTAAAGAATTGAACAGCTAAGCCTGACAGTTTCAAAAGTGGATTGGAAGATGGTATGCTTGTAGCCTCAATTAATTCCCCAGAACACGTGTATGTGATCGTAGATCCCTCTGTGTCAAATTGTTGGGGTTTTTTTAGAGGAGTTTAAGCCCAGGTAAGGAATGATTAGCATGTAATTAGCTGAGAAGCCTCAGATCTTCAGGCAATCTAGTAATTGTGAATTACTGCCAGCCCTTAGCTAAAACAGCTTGCACGAAAGTCTGTGTGCTGCATATGTGTAACCAGCAGGACATGGTTGTCTGATTGCATGAATTTTACACACATTCCAGCTTTCTAACGGATCCGAATGTCACGTCTTGTGCTCAGAGACATCTTGCATAAGAGACAGATGATATACAGAAGAAAAGATTTTGCTCATTCACCTAGGTAATTGTACATGTTTGGTAGATTAGCAAACAATTATACTCTTCATTAATTAATCATACCAGACCATGATATGTTCACCATGGCTGTGAACAGGTGTGTTCTTATTACAACTACAGTTGAGAATCAGGCTGTGGCTTGTTTTGAGTTTCCAGCAGCAATGTTTCTTGGAGACAGACTGCTGTAATTTTCTACAAACCAGTATCAGGCCAAAGTGCCACAGGAAAACATATTCTTAACGGTCTGAAGGAAACCGAGCTGCTTTTCCATCATCAGGTGAAACTGACTTAGATTCCATTTCACCCTTTAATCAAAAAGCATGTACGTAACTCATAATTAAAGGAAATACTCATGTGAGTAAAAGTATCCATAGGACTATGTGACTGTTGGATTAGACCACATGTAAAAACCAATGTGTCTGGTAACATGTTAATATATTTACTACTACACATTCAACATTGAAAATTCAATCTAGATTATCATATAAAAGCTGTAAATTCTGTTTATAAAACAATTGGATATGGGCATGCTTAAATTGTGTGGACAGTACTTTGAAACATACTTGAAGATTCATGCGAAAACATAACACATACATTTGGGATTTTTGTTAGATACAACATACAAAATAAAAATTTACCTTTAAATTTTGGTTTTACTTCAAATTAAGATATAAGGCAGAACAGATTTCCTATTGAATACCAATGTAAAAGCAAGGAAAGGAAATGGGTAACATTACAAAAGAAAAAAGGGTACAGTACAAGCAATCACAGATTGATGTTATTTAATACTAGTATAATAGAGAAAGTAGTAGGTTTACAAACTTACCCGCATCTTTGCACATGCATCCTGTGTTGACTCTGTGCCTCGTAACTCTTTTACCAGCATAGAACCTAAATACTAGAACAAAAATCCATTGAACTTAAATTAACTGAAACTGTCCAGAACAGACAAACATCTACAGAAATGCACTTAAAATGCTTAAAAGAACCTAGTGGTAACAGTCAATTTCTTAATATATTTCTTTAGAGTTTTTTTACTCTGGAGTTCTTTGACAAATCACTTAAATCAATGTATTAATCAACCCACAAAACAAGAATGCACAGCAAGTGTATTGAATCAGCTGGAGTCCTTTGAAACAATATCCAAAAGTCTTCAACCTTATTTTACTTACTGAAACAACGAACAAATACTACAGATTCCATCTTAAAAAGCCATTTGATTAAGAAAGGGAGAATCTGCTTTTTTTAGCTGCCATCTGCCAAACTCCTATTGTTATGTGTGCAATCACGTAGATGAGAAGGCCAGCAGTGATCTTAACCTCAGTGTACTCAATCTGTAACTAATTTACACGCAAATAGCAGAGCCCAGTGTCAGCAAACAGAGAAAATAAATCTGTACTAAAACTAGTTTAAACCATTATTTCTTCCTAAGGAAAGGCTGACCCTAAACTATTATTTGGAAGCCTTTAGTAATCTGGAGGAGGGCTGTGTGAGAGGAAGCAGCAGGATGCTGTGTCCTGGCTCAGCTCACTGGAAACCACCGTGCCCTCAGAGGAACATCTCCAAGGGTAACAAGGCAGGCAGAGCCTCAGCAACACAGCCCCTGTCCTACAGGCCTCTCCCTCACTGTTGGCACATGCAGTTTGAGCCCCCCTGCACCCTGACAGCAGGCTCTGCTCCTCTCAGGTCTCAGTATCCCCTACACCATGTTTGAATGGCACTGCTCCTCCAGGGATGGAGCTGGCTGCATCATCCCTGCCATTCCCACCTAGCAGCGAGGGGTCTTGTAACTGTTAACTGGGTTGTACCAAAGCCACACCACGCTCTGCACTTCTGCTAGAGATGCTACAGGAATGCATATTTGTTGGTGTGCATGTGTTCTTACAGCTCTGTGCAAGTGCGATGTTACTGAATTTCTACATGATGTCACATGCAAGTCTGGCTTAACTGGGCAGAGAGCACAGCAAGGCACCCCTCACCTGCTCTACCCCAGGCACAGAGAAGTCTCTCCCTGTATTCTCACTGCAGCACAAGGCTACGGCTTCTCCTAAGTCTCCAGTCCTCAGTGAGCAACATGGGAGCTGAAGGTAAGTCATGCCACTGGGAGAATATGGTAAGTAGGCTGCAGGAGGAGAGAAAGCACTGTGGGCATGAATCTCTTTCCAGAGGATGCTGCAGCCTCCCACTGCTGACCCTTCTCAATCTACCAGACTGACTCCTCTTGGAAACAGCCTAAGCTGACCCAACCAGCTTCAACTTAGACAAGAACCTATCAAAAAGAACTTCAGTTACAGATGAATGCAAGCTGGAACTGAACAGAGAGTGTACTGGTTCAGTTCTCTGGTCTCCTGACCTAAACTGAGATATTTTCTTTAAAGCCTTCAGTTTACACTGTGTACTGCAGGAGTCTCTGACCTGCATGAAAATGCATAAATATTTCAATGTAGACAGTAGCCAACACAGCAATTAGTGAGAAACACTTTATAGGGCATTATAAATGGGCCAGTGAGCAACACAACACTATGAGATAAGCACAAGCATAAAGAAATGAATGGAGGGCATTCCTAGAGGACTGCAGATGTGAAAGATTTATAAACCGAGCAGCTGCGAGTCCAGCTGGGGGCTCAATAGTGACGTGGATAGGGGTTTGGGCATTAATTTGATGGGACAGTTTGATATCACCCTTAAAGAAAAACAACAAATTTAAACCAAGCTCTGAAATTAGAAGAGTAAACAAAAGCATGTTGAATTGAACTGTATTTTCTCTGGATCCTGCCATCTGACACCTTTGGAATCCTTAGCCTTCTCTGGGCAGGTTGCAACTAATGTCTTCAATTTTTATTTTGTTTGGTTTTTTGTTTTCTCATTTTTTATGGACTACAGTACAACGAATTGGTTTTTGCTTGAAAGCTACTAGTTGGTCAGGCACCAGGGTAAAAGAGCAGTGCTTTTGGCTTATGGCAGAACAAGAGGAAGAAAGAGGAGGACAGCTCCTGTCCCATCTGCACAGCAGCAAAAAGCCTCAGCTGAAGGCACTCAGAAATGCTTCCCACGGTGGACTGTGGAACAGACATACAAATCACAGTAGTACCATCCAATTTACTTGTCAGAAAAATCTGAAACTCTAGGAGGAAATTTTGCTTCCTTTTGACTTGCTGTGCTTCTGGAAATGTTCCTTCTCAAACACCCAGAGCATGTGGGAGCAATATGGAGAACATCCAACTGTTTAACTGAGAGATGTGGCACAGTGGAAGCTGCCCCATTTATAACTTACAAGCCAGAGTTTTAATCTGTAAGGCTGAGATCAATACAGCTCAAGGAGCTGAAACAAAGCGGTGACACACGGTCCTTTAGGAAAGGAAGGTCTTTCCTTAATCACCCTTAACTTGGGTATTCCTGGTCATTCTAACTTCATTTCTTTAATGATCCATCTTCCAATCTACTACAAAGGTTACATTCGACTATGAATTTACTGCTGGATCATGCAATAAGAGAAAAGTCACTCTTGAGATAAACATGTTCACTTCATTGAAAACAATAAAAAATATTTAAACAACTAGAAGTTGCTAACCTTCCTTTTCACTCTGAGGTGAGCAAGGAGGTTTTGAATACTAGGAGAACAAGACTGAGAGCAGGTGAGCTGTCCTTGATTGTAACTTGCTGAGGAAGGCAGAGGTTCTAGTTACTGTCCAGAGATAATCACTGCATGCATGGCAATTTTTAACCCCATGAAGGTCTGATAGAAGATATAGATGTGCTCCAGAAAGACAGGTCTGTAACACCCCTTCTGCCACTCCTCAGTGGGAGCCAGGCTCTGTCTCACCTGCATTTAGTCTCTAATTCCTAAATAAGTATGCCCTGCCCTGACAGAACTGACTGCTACTGGTACTACAAGTAGCCATCAGTTTGGGAGAGGTCCGAATGTGGCCTTGTGCCATGGATAGAAAACACTCAGATCCCTCATCTCCATCTTCTCTATTTCCTTTCCCAAAACCACATGTATAAAATTCAGGTGAGGCAACACTAACTGCTGTGCACACAGCATTAAGGTAGGCATGAGGATCCCATATTACGTTTTAGTATTCTTCCATAACTACTAGACAAGGATTTGTAACAGATGAAAAGTGGGGGTGTTTGCTCTCACTGTCACTTCAACAACACTTAGCCACTTACTCATAGTGCCCTTTCTCTAACACTAATGCCACATGGACTGCAACATATCACAAAATTCATAGCAAAAAAGTACTGTGCATCCTTGTTTCTCATTTATTACAATCACAGTTTTTCAGAAGAAGTGACCCATCTCCCTAAAAGTGACTGAAAAAATATTAAAAATGAAAGTAAAACACAAAAGCCTATCAAAATCCAAGTTTAATATATCTGCCCCAAATCAAGCCACTAAATTTATCAACACTTACAAATGCTTTATAATCGCATGACTGGAAGATGAGTTTCTCTGGATGATGTTGCCAATATTGTACAGGCGTTGATGCTGTGGCTTCATTTGGAGGTCGCAAGGTAATTGAAGGCTCTCCCCAGTCTCCTGTCTGAAAATCACAGTTGTTTAAGATGTAAGAGCATGTGCAGGCAAATTCACTATAAAGTAGCCCTCCACTGTTGTGCTCAATTAACAAGAATTTATTTTCTACACATAGAGCCATGTTACTAAAACAAGGGAACGCAACTCCTACAATATTTTTCATGATTTAATTTATAATCCAAAGTCATCTACTGTAGTGTTTAATGAGGCTTTAATTAAATCTCTTTGCTTTGAGAATAAAATCATTAGGCACCGGAAATGTTCCTTAAAAGTAAGTGTTTACAATACATATATGAGGATGAGAGCACTTGAAAAAAATCATGAGATGCACAAAAATGCCTTTCACAAATTCTGCTATGTGTTTTACAAGCTTTTCTGCACAGTCAATACACCTTCCATTATCCGGCACATATAACCAATAACTAACTTTCCTAAATGGCTAAATAACAGAGACTTTGCTTTGATCTGAAGACTTATTATACATTCTTCAAACACATGAGGCGTTCTTTAATCTCTTTACGAACATTTACTTTGATCACCTTCTCCTGGTGCCTCATTGTGGAGGTACTAACATTGCCCTTCCACATTCATCATTCTCATTGATATAGGAGATTGCCTTTCTGAGCTGTCATCTCCTCTCTTTCCTCAAAGCCCTCAGAGAACATAGGCAGGAGTGCAGTTTGCTGCCAAATCCCTTCGCAGCATGCTCTTCTTGCCTCCAAAAGAGCCAATGCAGGCATCAGTACAGGAATGTCCCCAGCATGGCAGTGCTGGTCTGGGTCTCACTTGCCATTGCGTATTTTTGATCATAGCTCCATAGGACCTGAACTGACCTCTCCTTAGGAGCTCCTTCTACCTTGCAGGCCCATGCATCAGCTCACTTTAACTGAAAATGACCCGTGGACAGACTTCTTCTCTTCCTAAGCCCTCTTCCCTCTGCCACCACTCTCACTTCTCTCCTATCCTGTCTGGTCTGGACTGCCTCTCAATTCCCCTCTTCTCAAAACTTTGTCTTTTTGCAATTACATTTGTCCTTCCTGATCCTCCTTCTTCCCCAGTCCGTTCTCTCTCTAACTATTTTACCCTTTCATATATGATTATTTCAGTTTGGATTACGCGACTTCTTTCTTTACCTGCACTTATCTTTGTGTATTTTCTATGTACATCATATTGTTAAAATATGTGTTGAAACTGGCAAGGAATTGTCATCAGCATTTCACACAGAATATGGCTAGAAGTTTAGACTTTTACAGCAAAAAGAAGTTAAGCATCAAAAACACATGAAAAAAATCTTATCGAAGACATTCAAAGTCTGGCAAACTATCACATCTTACTAATTAAGTCAGGACAGAGTAAACAAAACAAGTACATCATTTTCATGTGTCACAAAATAACGAAATGACACGCATTTGCACAGCTCTGCAATGAAAAGCAAGAGATAAATCTGGAAACATCAACATTACCCTGCCAATATGGCAACTTTAAGCAAGAGAACATCATAAAACAAGTCAAACCTAGTTACTGTTGGCACCATTAGCAAATCTACCAATTACACAGTAGTGTAATTTCTGTTTTGCCTAGTTAAGTTGCCTATATGCCATGGATATGACTTCAGCATCAGATTTTGAAAGGAAAGCAGCAGGAGCAATTGCTCCAATTTTTGGCAGTTTGCATTCACAAAAATGAATCCTTCTGGCCACTAATGCATAAAACTTTCTATCTTATTTAATCAGAAGTGGGAATTTGATTTCTTTATGAGGCAGTTCTTCTTATAAAATAAGATTTCCATCATATTACAAGGGGCAAGGATCTGCATCCTTATTAGTGGAGTCTGGCAACAAGAGAAGATGGATTGCACCCATCACAAATTCTCACAGTGTGCTCAGCTGTCTCTTATGAACTGTCCAGGACCACAGCTAACAGACCACTTGATTTAGTTCTTTTTTCCCCCCTAATAAAGATACACTCCTGCATGTTTTGTGTAAGGAAGCAGAGCTCAGGAGGTACATCCTAGCCATTTAGCAAAAGGTTACTATGATGGAGGGGGAGTAAATTCAGGACAGAAAAGCTACAAAAGTACATCTTTTGACCACTAGTCTCTCCAACAAAGAAGCGCAGGGATGGCCAGGAGGCAGGACCAGAACTTCTACCTAACAAGTGACCACGGGTAGTGCTCCAAACCCTTCTGTTGCACTGCTCAGCAGGTGGCTTTCCTCACATGCAGGAAAGGGACAGCACTGGCAAAGTAAGCAGGATACATAAGGAGTAAAATGAGTACATAATTCTACGGTTTGTTTCCCTTTTGCACATTAAGTATGAAAAGCATTGAGAACTGCATTGTTTCTGTCTGAAAATAAAGGGCAGAAAAAGGGGAACAGTGATTACCTCTTGTTTTGGCTCAATTTTATAAAGAAATGAGAAATAATCTTCAACCAGGCTAATAAAACTAGTGTATGAGACACTTCGAGAGGGACTGTGTGGAGGCCATGTTTGTATCCATTGATTGCTCTATAAATATAATCATCCTACTAGCTATTCCTTTTAAACTAGACAAAACAGAATTGCCAAGATTGCTACACCTATCTCCAGGATGTTGCAAACATGCAATAGAGCTGAGGTTAGGGGAATGCAGAGATACAGGATTTCTGCTGCTCCTGACAGACCATTGCCCCTGGAGGCCTTTCATGTATTTCAGTGTGTCTTGTAGAGGGAGCAGCTACCAAGTAAAGTTGCATAAAATTAAACACATAGGTAAAGATTATCATGACAGATGGAGAAGACATTATACATAGTCAAAATTTTCTTTTAAAGCTGTATCATAAGTGTGTTTTAATATTCAGCAGAAGTGGCTCCCAATTTCCTTTCCTTTTGTTTCTTACCAAACTCCTTAGACTTTTAAACAGTACTACTGTTAGTATTCATAACCTATTTAGACTGAGTTATAACAGGGTAGTCTCCAAAGCCCAGATCCATGAAGATATTTAGAAGTGTAATTCCAGTTACATATTCCCCATGCAATTTTCTTTCCTTTTTTTTTTTTTGGGGGGGGAAGAAAAGCTTTTAAACAAGATTTAGACAGCTAAATACATTCATAAATCCATGTCTAAAAACCTCAACAGGAAGAAAGGGAGCTCCTCAGCTGACTGGCTCTAGTCAGATACTGAAATTCTGAGATTTAGGATGTGATGATGACAGCTAACATCAGGCAAAATACAAAACAGGACCATCTTTGACCTAGAGAAGACTTGAAACCACAGGGCTCAAGTCAGGGTAGAAAAATATGAATTACTAGTAATCCTAAATCCAAGGAGTTGATGTAGAACAATTCATGGGTGATGCATTGAGATTCAGGTCCTTCATAAGCACCTAATACACTTTTCAAGCAGTACAGAAATGTTCATAAATTGCCGTGCAAGACCAACTATAATGTTTGATTTAAGTTTTAAAAATAGATATGACAGGATATGGATTTTCTAGTTTGAATATTTAATTTGCAATTATAAGAAATAATCAAACATTTAAGCTTATGTATTTTTTATGACACAATATACGGATAGAGATATTTATCTCTCTGATAAAGTAGAAAGGCAAGAGAAAATTTCTTCCTCATCTAACTTTACAGCTCATCAGACAGCTGTGTAATTTATCACATGGTTTTTGCTGTACTGCCTGTGTTTTAGTATTCTAACCTCCCTACGACTTTAACCAGCACCCTTCCTCTCTTTGGCCTCTGCTAACTTGAAAAAGAAGACTTTTTTGCTCCTCATTTTGCAGATAAAGAATTTGTAATCAGAAAACGGTCTCAAGGCAAGTGCCAGTGGTAAGGATTCAATCCTTTTAAAATGACAACTTTTAATAGCCTTAGAGACCAATACTTGTGCTCTCACAGTGTTTTCTAATCCTGAAGATGGGCAGATATGCACTCCTCAGCGCTCTAGAAAGGGTCAGACGCTTAATGTCAAAAGAGCTACAGAAGCAGACTACAGCTATTATTTTTTCTACAGTTTTTTCTACAATTCCTGCACATTTTCCTATCTCATCCCATTCTCTGAGAAGTGTATTTGACTTGTATTGAAGGCACCTGGATGCAGAGATAGTCGCAGATAAGAAGTAACCTCAATAAATCTTCTATAAAAATCTAACACCTCCCTTGTCTTTTTATAAAAATGTCAAGTTAAAAAGCCTCCATGCTAAAAGGAAGAAAAAACCAAGAAGGCCTGATTTTGAGTGGTTTGAATGTAGTTATTTTTAACGAGGATCACATCTTATAACTTTTCACCTGTTAAGCCTCATGCCTGGTTATGGTAACGTGTATTAGTCACCATGACAACAACAAATTGGAGCACACATGGATACAACAGCTCTCACTGAAAAATTTATAATTTTCTCCCTGTAGAAATTTTAAATGCTCTGCAGATCAGTTGAATCCTCATTATTTTCTTATGTTTTAATTCCTAGAGGAAGACAAATTTTTTTTAGCTCCTCACATGTTTGGCTTTTGAAAGAATGGAAACACGTTCACGGTGTACTTAGATTTAAAAAACTTCTAAAGCTCAGTAGCCAAAAAGGCCCCTCTCTGGCAGAAATGTTCCAAGGAGGCATGACAGAATTAGGAGAAATCTACAGCTGCTCTCAAATACTCTGCTGAACAACTGCCTGTCATCCTTACCACACTGCATTACGGACCACCAGGTTTGTTCTCACGTGCACAGCGTTTGTGACTGCCACAGAAGTGACAAAAACTCAGGGCACCATCAGCATTACCTCCAACTCCCCCAACTGCCTCTGCAAAGGCAGTGTGTAACCACAGCTGGGCAAAGCCTACAGACCAACACAGAGAGGGCAGCACAACACACTGCGGGGGCGAAACTGTGCAAACCAAGCTGTTTACACGGTTTCCCGCTTTGGAAGAGTGAGGGAACAAAAACATCAGGAAGAGAATTCAAAGCTCCCCCTGGGCGAGACAGCTGCTGGCAGTGCCCCCCGTCCTGTACGTACGCACACCACGGAGCCGACATACGCTAACCACACGGCACGATACACGAATGCGCGCACACACGGTCCCCGCACAGGGCGGACAAGGTACGGACTGCTTTTGTCATTTCAGCAACGTGACACCCGTAGAGAACACCAAGGCAACAGACTGTACATCCATAGAGTGACAACATAGCCATTTATCGCTGTATCTTACATTATGAACCTGATGAATCGATGAGAAAGGATATCCTGCATTCTGGTTGGTCCAGATCTCACAGACCGAAGACTGCTAATATAAACAGAAAACTGTATCTCATCTTGTAAATATTAATGCACTGCAACTGCCAAAAGGCAAGAATAATTAAGAAAAGGCTTGCAATAATACTAAAGAAGGAAGTAAAACAGTTGTTAAAAGTAATTTTTTTATTTATTTGCTGACAAAATATTTTTGGACTGACTGAAATGAAACATAGCTTATTCAGAGACTTTAGAAGAGGTTTCAGACTGTGAGTACAAGAAAACAATTTAGTCAGAAGTGCTTGTGATGTAAAGAGATAAAGTTATGCAACCATAAATAGAAACTGCCTAGAGCAGAAGAAATATTGGTTACTTTCAGTTTTTGGCAGGGAAGAAGTTTGAAGTCAACATCCCAAGTAAGTTTTGAGACTTAAATCTCTCTCTGTTGGGAGACATTCACAGGGAGAAAGGAAGGGAAAAATCTGGCAACACAATCAACAGGAAAAATACATTTTTTTAATAACAATTACCAGAAATGAATGCATTGCAATTTAGTGAAGCAGCTGCCCACCATCTCCTTCCAACAACAGTTCCTTTGCATACTAAGATACAGATAATATTACCTTTGGCATTGACCATGACGCCAATGCGTAAATGAAAGGTTTCAGTCTACCCTCTACATTATTGTGCAGAGAATCTGTAGTAGTGAAGCAAAGTAAGCATATTGTAGCATCTCTAGCAAAAGCAGCAGAACTAGGCAAGCACAGCATTCACCAGCATCTTTTATGTATTTCCTTGTTTGGACAATCATCAATAAAGCATCCGTGGCACCTCAGCAAAAGCTAAGATAACGTTTTACAGTAGCCAGGCAACTAAAACAAAGCATCAGACGTAGGATCTGCCCACGCTATCTTCAGCAGGCAGCAACAAAAGGCAATAAACAGACATGAAAAATGCAACTGCAGCATCCAGAAGAGATAGCAATTAATATATCAGTAATTTAACAACATCAAGAATGTGCATTGCCAGTTTTTGTCAGCAGCAGCAGCAGCAGGAATCAGCAGCTCATATCAACCCAAAGAAGTGCAACGCATCTTAAAATATGACTCTTGCTCTTACCTTTTGTAGCCTGCAACCTGGCTGCCTGGCTGGTGACAGAAAAAGTTACCACTTCTGTTTACTGTCAGGGAAGCCTGGCATCCTCTGGTCTGACTACAGAGCACTGCCAGCCAGCCTGGTGGCTGTCTAATGTTGTTAATTGTCCCTTATTTCCTTCATCATCTGAAATGAATGAGCACACATCCCTTCCTCCAGCTTCAGTAATTTCAAAACTTCCACATATGTAGTTAATTCCACTTCCCTCATCTTGTTTTCAAAGTTCTTTGCTTCTCCTTCATGACGCGCAGGGCTCTACGTTTTGATAGCATTAGCTAATTAAAATTTTGACTTTTGTTCAGTCTTCTACCTCGTCCCCTGCAACTTGCGACAAACTAGTCCTCCTCCATGTGATGAACACATAGTCTCAGTGCAAGGCCAGCAGCAAACACTGCTGCAGCCACTTCTGCTGTGCCATCCTTAGGACATTACACTAGCAGTTACCAATGACCTTTTTCTGTCTATGTCAAGCAAACTGATTTCTGGATGTTCTGGCCATGCCCATTGCTATGATGCCAATATCTGCTTGCCTGAGGAGGTGAAGATTCCTGAATAGGAATCCATGACAGAAGGTTGTGCCTCTGCTTTTCAAGAGAAGAGGAAAGAGAAGGCATTTCCATGCCAGTGCAGCATGCCCAAGCATCTGGTAATCAAGGTAATCAAGAAAACCTCCTGCACTGCTATTTGTACACACCGAGGTACTGAAGGCAGTAAGGGATGCAGCACAGTACTGCGTGCTGGCAGATGTTTTATTTCTCCCCAGCACTGGCAAGGGTTGCCATGATGCTGCCACATCGTGCGGCCGCTTCTCAGGATCAGGATATTCTTGAGACAAAAGTGTGCCCTTAAATCCGGCCCCTCTTGAGGACCTGCCTTTAGGGACGGGTGTGGGGCCCCGGCCAGCTGAGTCGTGACCCAGAGCCTGTTCCTGCGTGGCAGAGGTGCGCGGGGCTCTCCCAGCGGGGCTGCAGCACCGACAGCATCGCTGCCACCACGGCCTCGTGTGCTGCGGCACCTAAAGGTGTTGGTACACCGGGTACACCCTGCAGCTGCCCTGGTGCTAGCGCAGACACGTGTGCGCAGGCTTCAGGTTGCTCCACTTAAAAAGAGGGCAGGCAATTAATCCTCTCTTACACTTATCAATGGTACCCCATCCTGCCCCTCCCTCCCCAACTCATCTTCTCCCAGATGGAAGCATAGCAGTTAGGGCACTCCCCCCAGGAACTGGGAACTCTCAATTTGATGCCCTTTTCTGACTGACAGAACTCACACCTTTGCAGTTCACCTTTGTCTTTCACAGGTTAAAGCAGCAGCAGAAGACAGGCTGTCTTCAACCCCTTTTATAAATGGGGGAAAGAAGAGTGCCTAAATGTAGATGTTTGGAGCACTCACGTATGAGAAACAAGTTTTGGGTCCAAGTCTTTGCTTCAAGAACTGCTCAAGTGAACCTCCCCCCATCAAACAGACCTACCTCCAGAATTAAAGGTTTGAAGGATCTAGGCTTAAGCGAAATCATCTTAATATACAATCAACAATAAATCAAGCAGACCAACAGAGACTGAGAATTTTCCACGACTTCATGAATGCCCAGTCAGAAGGGCAGCAGTGCAAAACTCATTACTCAGTTTTGCGTTCATTAATATTTGAATGACTAAGGTACTGAAATGCAGTGCAGATGAAACATTAATTTTACAGATGGTAATGAATTCAAATTCAGAAATCAACCTTTTCCTTGCACCATTGTAAAAATATTTAGCATTTACTATATACATATTTTATATCTTCAAAGTACTTAATTTTTTTAATGAATTATGAAATGCCCAGGAGAAGTGCTTAAAGTTGCATATCCCTGTGCTGGAGAGGAAGGAACCAAGGCAAGGAAAAAGGTTAAGTGATTATCTGAGGCCAAAAAATAGGCAGTAGAAGGAAGAATGGGGATTAGGCTTCAAACATTCACAATTTTCAGCGCCCAAAACATATGTTCTCAAAAAAAAGCCAAAGAATTCAATCTGTGCATACACTTCCACCACAATAAATACAAATACACTTGGGCACCCAATACCACTGACACAGAGGTTCTGTGAAAAAGAGTTTAACGAAGAACATTTTCCTAAGTTATATGGTAAAGAAGAGCAAAATTATGGCATCATCTAATGTCTGACTAGCATAAAACACGCCGTTATCTTAATACTTCCCAAAAGATAAATATTTACAAGTAATGTCACAGCAAGACTCTGCTATCATATCATTTTTGTGGTGTTCCATGCATAAAAGGTTTCCTTGTCTAGTCATGATGGAACACAATTCTGACAGGCAGGAGGGGCAAAGGAAGGGTGAAAAGAATTATCCAAGGAAAACTTTCGGCTTCCTCCTTAATAGACTAGGAAAACTTGGTTAATAATCTGAAGAAAGAACGTAACTGTAAGACTGATCATAGAAATCATATGCTTTCTAAGGAGAGGAAAGGAGGAAAGTGACAGAAAAGAATACCTGGACAGCACATGCAGGAGGAGCAGGTGCTGGGTGGAAAGCAGCCCAGATGTATTCATTACAGTTACACCAATGAGTTTCACTCAATGGCATGCCAGGAGATACTAAAGATTTACCTAAATTAGGAGCAATTACCCTTGAAAAGTCATAGAAGATACTAAAGGACCAAAGAAGGGCTAAAAGAATATTTAAGATGGGAGAAAAAGAAGGTTCAGAAAGTTACAGCCAGCCTTACTGCAGGGACCAGTGACTGGAAATGTTTAAAAATCCAGCCACCATCCCGTGGTTCTCATGACCTTCTGATATCACTCTTTGCCATCTGAAATAAACACGCAGGAATATATGTATGCATGTGTATATTTATATCTATGCATACACTACTGAGAATAACAAAGAAAAAGTGTAATATTGCCTGCCATGTGCTACCAAGACAGTTCCTATGCACCAAGAAAAATTCAAGATGTTCATAATGAGGTTCTTCAGTATGAATCACCTCAGATCAAATTTCCTTCCTGTGTTGGAAAACTGGCCGATTAAATCAGCAGCAGCAAGGAGAAGCACAGCAAGGCTTGGACACTGTGTGACTCCTGATGCAGCATGTTTCGAGAATGATTATTGGTATTTAAGCACAAACGGACTGAACATGTTGAGGCAATCTGCAAGGACCTGCTCCATGCTGTGGCTTGGAGGAATGCCAATGCTCTCTAAGGAGGATCCAGAAGTGAGGGACTTTTCATAATGGGGTAAGAACTGAAAACAGATCTGATGAACTACAGATCAGTCAGATGAAATTTAGTAGGATTACACATGGAAATAAAATAGCAAATAAATTAACAAAGTGATTTAGGTTGGGGGAGGTCAAAAAAGATCTGAAAGTTCCAGTATACTTCAAATTAGGTAGAGCAGTCTTTCAAAAGAATAAGGATACAAATCATAGGATAGTTCATACTGCAAGGAAGCTCAGGAAATCTCCACTCCAACTCCAGCTCAAAGCAGAAGCAGCTGTGAGATGTTTCAATGTTATCTTTTCAATGTAGACCTTCCAGTTCACAAGACTGAGTGTGAAAAACAGTAAATTAATGAAGAACGTTTGGTGTAGTATTTATGGCTAAAGTTTGGATCATTAATACTGAATATAGAAGCGGCTTCCTTAACTCCATCTGCTGAAGCAGCTTGTAGGTATGACCCACCTCACATGACTCCAGTTCTAAAATGTTAGCTTCTGTAACATGCTTTAAAAAATTCTCTCTATTTAGGCAGAAATTAAGTAGATTTCTTATAATGTCTTTATCAGTTTACTTGTTCATTGCCCAGAGAAGTGTTGGATACCCCATCCCTGGAAGTGTTTAAGGCCAGGCTGGATGGGGCTTTGAGAAACCTGCTCTAGTGGGAGGCATCCCTGCTCAGAGCAGGGAGGTTGGAACCAGATGATCTTTCAGCTGCTTTCTATCCCAGTGGTGGTTCTCTGATTCTATGAAATACACAATACTCAAGTGATCTACAGATGAAAATGAGCTGAAATTTACAGATCAAGATCCAGCCGTCTATGGCATTTGCATCTATGTGAATTACAAATACAACTTCCAGCAATACCTATACCATGCAATAGATTTAGTTAAGCATTTTTCTTTTGATGTTAAATTGAAGGTCGTCACAGTTCAGTCATCTTTCCATACTACAAATATAATGCACCTAAAATATGAACCTTACAGCATTTTGTTTGGATTTGACCTTTTTCTTTTAGATAGCTGTCTATTTATCCTCACAACATAAACTATTTTATGTTTAAAAAACATGGAAATAAGAAGCCTAAGAAGTAACAAGAGAATAAATCTAGACAACTGTACTTTTGTATTTATTGCTTCATATATCAACTAGTAAAGAATTCTGTTATTTCATGAGTAATTTCAACCATTGATAAAAAAACCTTCTTCATTGCTTCTTAGATAATCTCATTTTACACACCAGTATTCTCTTGGGCATATTTTTCTTCATTCACAGTAATCTTTAAATCCTTCAAAAGCAGAGGAGATGGGAAAACAAACACGAAACAAGTAAATAAAAAAATGTCATACTGTGGTTTAAAGTTACAAAACTAAAGATGACTTCTTTATTTTTTGCTCCTCCAAACTTTCTATGTCATCTTACTCAACCTGCAACATTCCTGTGCATCAGCTTTCCTAGCTGAAAAATGGAAAATATGATTTTAAATCACACAGCCCCACAGTGTAATGGAAATACAAATGCATTAGTATCCGTGAAGTATTTGGAACACATTGCTGAGTTGAAGGTATTATTTTAGAAAGAAGCAAAATTATTTCACAATTTTAATATAAACCCACCTTTGCTAATTCTGTCTTTTCTTTTTGTGACATTTCTCGTCTTTTGCAGATAAAGGATCTGCTGTACTAAAACCATTTAAATGACTGTCCCCTACATATCAATCCTAACCCAGCAATGAATTACTGTATATTACAAAATAATTTTAAAAGGCAGAATACCAACACTTAGGACAGATTTACTTCAAACTTACTGTGCAGTCATTACAACAACCTTACATTTAAGCTATCTTGTGTTCTAGGAAGAAAAATCTTAAAAATTAAAAAAAACCCTAAAAAAAAAGAGCCCTCAGACCATGTGACTGAAGAAACCAGAAAGGCTTTCAGCAACTCTGGGAAAGAACTGCTCCCATCAGCCTTTGTGAATAACTTTTTCAACTCTCTCAGATCTTAAAAGATCTCTTCCTTCCATCACAGCTCACTGGGGTGCCCCCATATGGGCCATGACTAGGTTTATCCTACTGGAAGGCTTACTCTGACTCACTACCAGTTGGTCCTCCCGGAGGCAGACCCAGGCTGGAGCTGTTCCCAGAGCCCCAGAGAGGCTCCTGCCCACTGTCTCCCAGGATGACAGGTTCAGCACCATGGGGAGGGCGTGTGACAGCATCAGGGGGAAGCCTGTCCCAGCTCTCCTTCTGCACGGAGTGCCGTGGGCAGGGGTGCTTCCTGCACCTCCCTGCACGCCTGCCATGGGAAAGATGTTTTTGGCCCTCACTCCTGGCTCAGGGCAGGGTGCAGAGCTCTGAACACCACGGCAAGAGGTCTTATGGACCAGGGTGGCTAAAAGCACCATATGTCACTGGCTGGTGCGATAAATAGCCACAGCCTTGGGGCTGGCAGTCTGGAATATGCTTGCAGCTACTACCTAAAGATTCTCTCCTGCCTGGAGAATTGCAAAACCTAAAAAGGTGACATTTTAACTGATGTATTGTAATGAACTTAGCTATGATTCCTTTTGACCTCCAAAGTTCTTCCCTGCAACTGTTTCAGGGGTGAATGAAGAGCCCAATCCCTTCAATGGGACTCCTCCTCCTACCGATTTTGGTTCCAAAGTACTCAAGCTTTGCCTGCATGATTTCAGTTTTATTTTAAAGGTTCAGGCAATCTTAAGAACAACCTCAGCTATTTTAAACTACGTTAATTTGATCATACTAACCTACAGTTTGCAGGCTCAAAATTCAACATCCACAGCCAATGACGACTCAGACTACTCATTTCTTTCTAGATTTTTTTCTCCTTTTTTTTTTTGGAAAACAAACCATCTCACAACCTTCTGTATTACCATTTCGGCAGTTATGATTTATACAACCAGACATCACAGACTTTCAGAATTGGATGATCAACTGGGGGGTCGGATGACCAAACCTATTCCATTGGGAAACCTAAATTGGTTAGACTCATTGTTTATATTATGATTTTCCCCTTAGGTCACAAACAGTCTGCTGGGGAGCTGCAAATGAAGGTACATGCTGGCCTTGAGACAAAACCACCCACATTAAGTAAATTTAAATCAGTGCTTCCTCCAGGAAACAAAGAGTTGTATTACTTACAAGCAGATTTGATTATGGTTTAGAGAACTGTTTAAACCCATCTAGCACATCAAAGGAAAACAGATTTAAGCTGCTGTGCTCATTGTTTAAGAAAGACTGGTTGACTGATGCAAAGATCAACATGCTTGATGACTCCCTGTGCCAGTTTAGTGAAAACACAGGCCATAGTGAAGATGGAAACATCCAGTTTCAAAATATCTTCAGATTTTAGATTTTAAAATAAGGATAAGATAGTCTTATTCTAACATTTTTGAAATAATATCAAGTTCATGAAAGCAATACAATAAATAAGTTTGCAATACCGTGTTGGCCTCTCTCTTCAAGGCCATAAAAACGCCCATCTCATCATCAAGAACACACCTAAAACACTTTCGAAACATCACAGCATCCAAGATGTCTTTGTGCACATTTGTGTACTATAGCATCCAGTAAACATGCAGATTCATACAGCAGCATGCAAACAGCCTAGCAAAGAAAGGATTAAGACAGAAGAGCATCCTCAAAGCAATTCAAATAATCCCTCTAGATCATTCTGCATGTGAGAAGTATTCTGGCTGGGAAGCTGGACTGGTATCAGTTCAGAAGTTGCTGTTGATCTGACACAAGCCAAAGGAACCAGCAAACTGCAAGGAGAAAGTTGCTAGATAAAAGAAAAACCAAAAAAACCCCACAACACACAGAGCAGAAGGTTCATGTTAAGAATCAGCTGGATCTCCTTTATTTTGCAGAAACAATTATTATACTTTTAATTTCAAAGGGGCTTTGGGGGAAAAGACTGAAGGAAATATAGTTCATTTTGGCAGAGCACATATTGCACAAAATAAATTTAAGAATCTATTTTTGGACTAGAATGGTTGAAGAAATCCCTGATTAGCCTCTTAATGGGGTGAGTCCAATTTATTGAGAATGATCACCAGAGGGAGTCATTGACTTTCCCATTAAAGTAAAAGGGAATTTTACATACATCAAGAATGCAGAATTTGGGGGCAGAGCTGAAAAAGACTTCAAACAGATTGGAGTTCAGGGAACAACACAAACCACTGTTGTATGGATTTCATCTGAATCCATTTTCCCCTTTGGAGTCCCAAAGGATGACAGCTATATTCCACGGTTAAAGTTAGAGAGAAGGCACTTAAGTCATCCATTCAGTAGGTCCCACAACAACAACAACAAAACCCAACCAAAAAACCAAAACCAACCAACCAACCAACCAAAAGGATACAAAAACAACCCCCCCCAAAACCAAACAAAAAACCCACCAACAAACCACACTAGCAAAAAAACCCTCAACAAACCGAACAAAAAAAAAAAACAACCAAAAAACCCAACAACAACAAAAAAAAAATCCCTTAAGCACTTAATTGGTTCTAGAGGAGTTTGGAGTGGTGTAAGTAATAACTGCTCAGTTTTCTCTTTGGGCGTACAATGTATCACAGTCCTTCTGGAAATGCAGTATTCAACAGCACAAAGAAAATCTCCAGGTGTTATTTATGAGAGTATGTCATACCTCTCGGGAATATCAGTAAAAGAAAGTAGTGAAATGGAGTCAGAAAGAATTGTTAGCATAGGGGTTTTTTGTTGTTTTGGTTTGTTTTATTTTTTTGTCTTCTATGTTAGTGACTAAAAGAGATAGTGAGTGTAGGGATTTGTGAATGAAGTGATAAAATGAACTAACTAGTCTACTCAGCCAAGAGCAAGTGTGCATTTTATGCTCAAACACCTACATTTCATGACCTTCAAAAAATATTTTCATGTTAAGAACTTGTCTTTTCTTTGCTGGACTTCAGCTCAACCTTATTCTTGCCACAGAAGCCCAGCAGACTTTGGTTTGAAAACAAGCTCATTCACTCAGCAACTTTCTCCTTAATTCTGTACAAGGAGATTATATAGCAGAAAATTAGATTAAAAAAGGGCAAGGCAACAGCCCCACCCAACCAAATACAATTTCACTTTCCTAGAAATGTCCTCTGAACAAATGGAATTCAATTTGTTTATGTGTTCCCAGGTAATGGCAGCACCTTGTTTTGTTTATTTAATTACTTCTTGTTCATGTAATTAGCTGACAGACTACAGCCTTTTGTTCATTATAATACAGTTATTTGCATAGCTGTTTCCATTTTGAGGCTGAATTTTGGACAGAGGCTCTACTTTGGGTTGTGGCAGGCAGAGACACTGCTGGGAAGCCTCATGCAGGGAAGCATGCAGCAACCTGCTCCTTCGTGGAATGAGTCTCTCCAGGAACTGCCCTGGCTGCCCATCTGCTTCTGACAGCAAATCAAAGTCCTATTTCCAGCATGCAGCTTAAGACCTGGCTGTCTTTCATCAATGTAGGTATCACCAAAAACCAGCTGAGTTCATTCTAAAGCATTTTCATCAACAATTTAATCATAATTTACTGCGCTTTAGATTCAATATTAGGAAAAAATTTTTCACGGAAAGGGTGGTCAGGCATTGGAGTCAGCTGTCCAGCGAAGTGGTTCAATCATCATCCCTGAAGTGTTCAAAAAATATGTAGGTGTGGCCCTTTGGGACACGTTTAGTGGTGAACATAGGAGGGCTGAGTTAAGGGTTGGAGTCAATGACCCTAAGGGTCTTTTCCATCCTACATGGTTCTGTGGCATCACTCTGCTCAACATATGCTTAATTTAAAATTATCAGTACTCTTTCAGTGGTTGGGTGAAAAAAATTTAGAGACGGAGGCTACTTTAAGCTTTCTTTCATGAACAGTTTGTTTTAACATCCAGTTGAGTCTAGTGCTGTTCAAATGAATTTTTTGTCAAATTGAAATTTTTGCTCAAATTTGAATTTTTTTTGTTCAAATGAATAGTTAAATCTTTTTTTAAAATAATCAAAATATATCCCCAGATCACAGTTTTGCAGAATGTTGACCCTTCCCATTAATAAATGCAGCAATCATCACCCTTCAAGTCCTCTGAGTCTCCAGCAGTGAACTGATGCCAGCTTATTCCTCAGAATTTGAGGAATCTGCACCTTATTAAAAAATGAGAGACAGAGTTGGTGCTGGGGGAAGACTGCACACTCTGGTGCACAGAAGCCGCCTTCATCTGAGCCTCCAGGTATCTAAACACCCTCAAACCTCTACCTCTCAGGAGAAATTATACACCAACACACCAATTTACACTATTTGAAATATAGAGAGCTGGAACACACAGCTTTGAAAAATTGTCAGCCTTTGTTATTTACAACTCATCCTTCATATACAACCTACTGCTATGGTCAGGATTAGTCCTGTAACCAAAATCAGCAAGGCCCAGCCTTTTAATGGCACTGGTTTTAGTCCTACCTGTGCCATCTGCCTCTCCAGCTTTGACCGGGGAATATCATCAAAATAGTTTTCATTTCTTCTTCTCCTCGCATCACCCTGCATGATAATGTGGGGAACGTCCAGGGAGCCACCAGTAGTGAAAGTGCTTTGGCTAAGTGATGGAGACAACTGAGGAGGAGTGTGGTTACCACTGGGTTCCTGGACAGAGAAAGAAAAATGCAGCATAAGAAGAATAGCATATTGCTGACTTCAAATCACACATTTATAAGTGCATTTGAATGACTCACACTAAAAAAAATAGGGAACAATTCCTGCAGTAGAGGTTACTGTGGATGAAATTTGGAGATTTCCTATCTGAAGTGCAGAGCCCATGTAGAAGGAAAAATAGTTCATTATTTACATGAACTAGCAGCAAATTTCCTCTCTAAAACCTCCTTGTGTAATATATACCCTCTTCTAGAGATAAAACAGTAAGCTACTTCTTGCCAAGGCCCAAATAAAGCCATGATTTAGGACGAGCTATTTGTAAGATGAAATACATTCTCACCACTTTGGAGCAGCTGCTCTGAGCAGTGAAAGCGATTTGAACACTAGCAACATCTCTTGCTGGAAAAAAGAAATGCATGCCCATTTACACAGCATAGACACTTTGTTGCAATTTTTACAGGTTTTGCAGAGCATCCATTTTAACTTGAAGTACCAGATATCAGACACAAGCTAAACACCAATTCCTGAAATGCATGAAAGCATCACAGTACAAATATTTTACCTGCTTTTCTTGTTACCTGTACTGAACTGTAACCTTGTATCAGTCAGTGTGCAAATACCACATTGAATTGATACATCAACTCTACCTAATAAATAAACAGCTCCTCCTGCTACACGTTTTACCAGGATCGGCCACCACACCACCCACAGCCAGACATCACGTGTATGTTTGGAAACACCTACTCTCATGCACATCACATCACACCCCTTGTTCAAACACCAGCTACAAACATTGGTGTCCAGGTTCACCATTCCACACTCTCTTGGAGCTCCATCAGCAGGAGCAGGGAGCTACGGTGTACTGTCCAGACAGTCTGCATGAGTACTGCCCGGTGTGAGCAGGGAAACACTGTCACAGTAACCGAATGGGAAATGCTCCCCTCTCACGATGTAGGTTACTGGGCAGAATGCACCCAGGAGCACAGTTACACCGTGCAGACCTTCTCCAAACCACCTGCTGCTGAAATGCTCTATTTCAACACTGAGCAACAAGAGGGGACCTGAAGATAGTGGAGCAAGCAAAATCTGCGCCAGTGTGGAAGATAAAAGAGTTCTGCCTTTTTATTTAAAGAGAGTTAAAGTAGATGATGCATGCATTATTACACTGAAGCAAGCCCAGTTCTGAAAAGCATCAAGGTACTTTACTCCATGCTGTTCAGAAACAAGATCTGGTGTAAGAAATCAGAGAGTTGTAATCTCTTCCAAATGGAAAGGAAAGTTCAAGTCATAGTAACGCCTGATGTCAATATTTGAAGTGCAGGAGTCTATGCAACATTATTCCTTGCAATCACAGTAATGGATTAGTGTTTTTCATGTTGCCAATGAGAAATATGCTAGGAAAATATAGCTCTTTAGTAATTTTTAATTAACTGGGATTTTTAATTTATTTTTTTTTAAAATTCTCTAGCTTTCCTATGATCTGAGACAAGCACTTGACATTTCCCAGGGCAAAGAGTGTTTTCCTCTTAGGAATAATCTTTTCCCTCCTTCACAAAAATCCACCTACATTTGGCCCAGTTAAAAGCTTCTGAAAAGCTGTAGTCTGCATATGCTCAGGAGGTTTGGTGAGGCATAATCTCTAAAACCCACCCTCCCTGGGCCTAACAACATGGTCCACACACCTCTGCCCTGAAAATAACCTGAGTACCAAACTCAGGGTTTTGGGGCACCAAACAAGATCCTATCTAGTGACTGCTACCTGCTGCTCCAGCCAGGTGGGTAACCTCTCTCTGCTCTGAATCAGGATTCACCCACTGTTGCAGGCTGATAGGGCCACCAGTGTATCAAAGTGACAGATGAACATAGAGATTCCAGCCCTCATCGAGCTTTTCATATTTTATCAAACTGCATATGAAGAGGAAATTCACTCTGAGATCTATATTGGAAGATTGCTGGCAAGGCAAGGCAGACAAGAAATACCAGCTCAAGAAATAAAAGAATTACCATGCTTCTGCATTATGGAACAGTATGTCTTTGTATGATTTTATGCTATTTTCTCAAAGCTGTCCTTCACAGCACAGATGGATCCTCAACTGTGCAGCGTGTTGTCATATACTCAGCACCGTGTTATCATTAGTTACCATGCAGTCAGTATTTTATTCTCGCCTCATTTCGTGGCCTCAAACCTCTCTCCTAAACTCTTTTCAAATCCTGCTCTGAAGATAGGATGATTAATATCATCATATTCATGAGGCTCATAAGCGCTTTACAAATGTCAGTCAATTAATTTTCACCACACCCTGTGACTTCTGGCATTTTATAATCACTGCTTTAGTGTGGGTGACCTGAGACACACAGGCCAAGGTTAGAAAGTACCAGTCACTCAATTACAACATCTATTGCTTGATTTTCCAAGAGCTTGAGTTCCAAACTCCACTTCTCTTGATCTAATTTTCAGCACTGTGTGCTCAGCACTTATATAAATCAGACTCAAGACTCTAGTCAAATACGGAGACTGTCAGCAACATACAATTAGTGACTGTTTAGGAGGCAATTAATTAAATAACTTACCATGCATTATCCAATTTTTTTGTGGCAAAACCCGGTGTAAATCTATATTTTCATAGGTACAGCTATTCCTTTAATCATGAGCCTCTCTCCCATTTTTCCTTCGTTCCTCTTCCTCACTCCCACCCACCTTCTCATCTCCTTAAACAAACCTGCAGACCAGGCATGGACACCCTTGCAGGTACTACCATGGCCAACTACCACGCTGCTGTTAGTCACCAGGTACTCATATCATGTTTCTACCCAGCTGTGAATGCAAGGACACATGACCTGCAGGGATGTCTGATCACATATTTATTTCACTGTCAAAATCTGCCTCATCCCCTCTCAGACCTGCTGCTCATGTAAACCTGGAACCACAAAGGTCAGGGCTGGCAGGGAGCTTAAGAGATCCTTCCCCAAGCTGCCTGGGCACATTTCATGTCCCATAGATGTTTGTCTAACCAAAAACCAGAATTCTCTCCAGTGAACTAATTCTTATGTTAAACTACCATTATTATTGTAACACTTCTTCAAATTTTCTGCCTAAATTGTTGGTCCTTCAGTTTAAATTCCAGCCTCCAGTGCTGACTGGGTGAGAAAGGGCTCCCATGAACAACATGGAAACTGGTCCTGTAATTAAAGATTATCATGCACTCAAGGAAAGAAAGATTGCACAGGTAACCTGAGATCCAGCAATTTCTATAGTTTTGTGTATAGAAAAGTATATTTGTATATAGCATATATACACACACATATTTGAATATAGTATATTTGAATATAATTGAAATTGAAATAGTGTCTCCTTAGTACACAGTAACATACAACAGGGAATAACATATGTTGTGGATATTTTTAAGATTTTAAAGATTTTTTGCTTTTCCTCAATATTTAACCTTTTACTTTGAAATATTTTAAAAGCTACGACAAAAACAGTCAAAAAAGATGAAGCATTAGCATTGCTTAGCTTGAGCTGGGGAACTTAAAAGTAGACTTTAAATGACAAACTACCTTTTCTACTGATGTAGAGCAGCCTGATCTAGCGGAAGGTGCTCCTGCCCATGGCAAAGATGGTTGAAACTTGACAATCTTTAAGGTCCGTTCCAATCCAAACTATTCTATGATTCTATATAAATCGATCTTATAGCAGCAGCAGTTTATTTAAGCCAATTTTCAAGACACAAATTATTGCAGACTACAAACTAAACTTTCTTTGTTTTTGTTGTTGTTGTTTCATGTGAAATGGCATAGTAGCAGTTGATGGGAAAGAAAAACTTTATTCCAAATGCATGTCCTCCTCTTTAGGATTCTCTGTGAAGATTCCAGTTCCAAGAGGTGATAAATGACATTTAGCCCTGGCCTGCATCAGTAGCTCTAGCTGTGCAGTGGCAGACTACTTTTTATCATTTTGACTACAGATGGAGGACATCCGGTTTCCTCTTCCGTATAAACTGAGAATATACAGTCCTGGCCAAGCATGTGGACTGTGGAAACTTTCCCGCTTGCTGAAGAGGAATTAATTATCCAGTCCAGAGTACTGAAGGTATTGAGCAAAAAAAATGTGCCTTTTAATCTATTTCTCTTTCCTTGGAGTGTTTTAACACCTGCCATGCATCAGGAATTACTCACAAAATGCATAAAAAGTAAAATACAAGAAAAAAATCCACATGTTTGTGCAATGTGCTAAGAGCACATTACAGACTTGTCAGACCTTTTTAAATACGGCATTGGGAATTGGTTGAATTAAGGGATGAGATCTAAAATGTCTGTATGGGGCATCTGAGAATATGCAGGGTGAAAACAGGCTGGTCACCGAAATTTTAAGCACACTTAAAAAGAAGCCCTCGTTCTGTCTTTCTGTATTTCTCTTCACACCAGGAAATTTAACTTGGGAGCACAGACACTCTCTGACATTTTGAAATTTAATCCCAAATGAGATTCCCATCAGAAATGCAGTCCCATGAAAATAATCAGATCCAATCAAATGCAAAAGGTGTGACCTAAAATATCAAAATGAAAATGTTGCTATAAAGTCTGTAGGAGAGAACGCGGTAGGAATTGGTCATGAGACCGTAACTCGGTAAGAGTAGCAGACGGCAAGTAAGCAAAAGCATTGGATTGGAGAAAGCAAGTGAAGGTGGTGTAATGAGACGAGATTAAACATGGTCAAGTGTGGAGAAACCCCAGGGACATTGCAACAAGGTTTCTGAAAGAGGGAATACAAATGGAAATTAAAAACATGATGAAACTTTTTATATACAGAGACACCTTAATGGCATTTTTATCTCAACAATTTCAAGAGGTTCTCCTTAAAGAAAGCCTAAAGCATATGTCTGAAAAGTAAGTGCAAACATTCAAAAACATGAAAGGAAAATGGTAACTCTCCTGCAATATCGATCGGCTGGGCTGGGATTCCTGTGGGCAAATGTAGACGTGCAGCTTTTACATCCCTGGTCCTGAGCTAGTTTCTTGAGCAAAGATAAGCTGGTGCTTCTAAGATTCTACTTATCTCATCCTAAGGCAGACATCTTAAACAGGTCAGATGCATCACCCTGTAAAAATGTCAATATATCTCTGCTGGCCATACGGGGAAGTGTGACAGAGCAGGTCAGCCTAAGATGCCCATATTACACACCTCTGAAATGAGCTAAGTGGAACCCTGCTCAAAGCAGCCACTGTTTTCATGTTTCCCATTTCATGGGAACGTTATGAAACCCTTGCTGACTTGTCAAGAGATGCAAACAAATTTTCATGGGGACTCACCCTGAGGGTTATTGACCGAGGTGGTTTCTGAGGAGGATCTTCGTGAAGCCTGTCTCCCAAAGATGCCAGAACACGCTTCCGGTGGCCAATCAAGCTAATTTTTAAGACCTGAAATAATATCAGAAATACATCATTAAAAGAGCACATGGCAATCATTAAATGAAGATCCATTCCGATTGAAGCCATTTTCTCTTTAAATCTTTTAACAAGTTAGTCCTCTAGGCAGGCTGAGCAGACAGGGAGCTGTGCAAGCCAAACAATCAGCAGAGAAAATGAGAGGTGAGATCAGAGGAAAAACACTGTAAGATGAGGGAAGAAACTAGAGCATGTATAGGTGTGGAAAACTGAAAAAAATAGACTCAAACATGAGTAAAGAAGAAACAAAAATGAAACGAAGAGAAGGCAGAAGAGCAGGAAGAAAAAAAGGGAAGGGGATGAGAAGACTGGAGAAGGAAATGCAGAGGTGCATGCAAAAAAGGAGTGATGAGGATTAAAGTGATTCATGGGATGGAGGAGGAGAAGAGTGAGAAACAGCCAGTGAATGTTTAGAGGGGGCAAGAAGGGAAAAAAGGAATTGTACAATGAGTAAATGTTACCACTTTTAGATCTATTCACCATGCCTTTCACAGTATTGCTAGGAAAGGGTTAAAACTGGAAGATTTGGCAGAGGAGGAGGGAATAGTTTCACTCAAAGTGACCTTGCAGCTGGGAATGCTAAAAATGTTGGTGCGGGATAACTCCATTTATTATGCCTAATGTTGTTCATCCTCTGCCTGTTTCGAGAAGTAGAATTCCTGTGGAGAGACAACACACTCTCACAGACACGGGGGAAGCCTTGTGTTATAGAGGGGCAGGAGCCCTCCCCTCCCCTCCCCTGCTGCTGGCTAGAACAGAAACAGAGCCATGTCCTTGTCGCTCTGTCACCCGGTGTGGTTAGCAAGGTAATGAAATAAACCTACTCTTTGCATTTCAGCTGTGGTTTGATGGTTGCCCTTGGTTACCTGTATGTGTAGATTCACACACACAGGTAATCTCCAAATATCTCCCACAGTTTGCATTATCATGTAGAATCATCCTGTGTAAGAAACACAGGGTGGACAAACTTTGCCCTGGAGTTCTGTCACTTTTATTAGACACAACGAAAAAAATCTCTGCTGAACGGAAACATGTCCATCAGTAGATATGTTCACACACCTCATGCTTGTCCAAACTCCAAGAATGCTGCCAAAAAGTTGCCCCAAATTTACTGCAACTACTCTTTGTATTTCTCTGTGTCCCTGCCTCATACAAAACCACCACTGCTCTCAGGAAAACAGGGAGAGCAGATGCAGTGAGTAGGGAATTTTAAGTATTAGTGGGGAAAAAATCATGTTTCAATGCTATTCTTTAATGGCTACAATGGCTGTAGTGTAAAGAGTGTAAAGAAGCACTGATTGTAGCAGCAAGTAAGCCTCTGCTCTGCAAACAGCGGTGTCCTTACATAACTCCTCCAGACTGTACATGTGGTTTCATACTCCAGAGCTGCCTCCATTCCCTCTCAGAAAACAGTACTTCCCACTATATTTAGGACCACCGTGTGTCAACACCCTTCAGTTGAGAGGAAGTTCTCGCTCAACTTAGAAAAAGTAATATTCCCTAAAAAAACCTGGAAATGCTGCATCTTAAATGAACAACTACCTCAGCTAAAGCAGTAGCACTAAGAGCTACAATTCATGAGAACAAACAAAACCCAAACCCCAGCAACTCCCCTGCTACATCTCTTAGTTCCAGTATCTCAAAATAGGGTACAGCAACATGCTGTCATTATTCTGGCCTCCATGCCTATCCATCCATTATCCTGCCTATCCATGTGCACATGAATTCATCCACACTTCCTCTGTTAGATTTCTCTGTGCTATCTGATACTGTTGAACATCAATAACCCCTTTTCTGCCCGCATCTTCAAAGTGATGGGCTATGACATGAAGCAGATGGAGGCCTTCCTCCGAGAGGCAGCTTACAGTAGTGTTGCAGACCCTGCAGCTCAGCAGCAGACACAAGCTGCAGTCCCACAAACCACCCTGCTAATGTGCTATCCTTTCAGTCTAAATCCAGAGATGCACGAGTGAAGCTGAGATAATGCAGCACACAGAGAAATGCCTGAGGCATGCAGGAGACTTAGTTATGTATTCAGTTTACACTGAGTGTTAAACAGAAGGGTGCACAGTTTATCTCTGTATTTAACTATATGAAACACGTGAATGAACTACAGCTGCTTTAAGCATTACTCAACTAATGCACTTCAGTGAACTTGCTTCTTTCATAATGCTTCCCCATCAACAAGATCATTTATCCAGAGATTTTTTTTAAGCCAAGCTAAAGTTCTTTGGGTTGTTTCAAGGTCCTCAGCACTCTGACTGCCTTATTAGCTATATTAAAACACACAAAGCAATTCTCTTTGACTTCACAGAGCTGCTGAAAAACAGGAGAGAAAAGGACATCAGTCTTGAGGGACTGCACACATAAGAGATCAGCAGACGGGTCTCAATGACTAAATTATTTCAAAACCTGTTCTCAATTTGAAATACAAATCTTTAAACACCATAGGCACTGCTAAGCTTACTCCACATTTTGTTTTTTATTATAATGGTGGTCGCCCCAAATGTGAATGGGAGGGAGTTAACAATGCAACCTACAGAAACACATGGTCCTCAAGCAACAGGCAGCTGCATCCCAGTCTCATCTGGAGCACATACTCTGCTAACTGAAGACAGCTGTATTCTTCTGGAAATGACTCCCTAGCAATTTTCTTACTTGGAAAACCTGTTTCTCAACTTAGAAACGTAAAATACTGTTTTCTGAAGCACTTCTGCATTTGAGTTATGAGGTTTAACAAACATCCTGAAATTCTGGAAACTTGTCCTGTGATGGATTATCCTTGACAGCATTTATCAAAAATGTCAAATATCACAAATACAGGTAACAGTGTGGAATGGTACAGTTGCCTAAAGCACTACCATAGAAATGTGTTAATGCTGTGTTTCAGGTAACCATTAGAAATCTTGCACTTACACACCTGTCCCAGTTTGAGACAAATTCGGAGGAACATCCGAAAATGAAAGGCACCAAAAGGCACAGGATTCATGTCTGGGCACAGAGCAGGTGATAGGGGATACAACACCATAAAGTCACCCCAAGACAACAGCCCACAAAGTTAGCTTTCCTGGTATATAATTTCTATAAATCAGGTAACAATGAACTAACACTGAATAAGGACAGTCAATACAGTGCACCTAAGTGTCACACAGTGAGGCATTTTGTCAAATGGATTGTAGCCCACTTACTATACAACAATGAAATGAGTTTTGCAGCGTGGCTGCAGGAATCAGCAACGACGTCATCAAGCTGTTCAGAGTAGCTCAAGGCCCTCCACAGCCTGTTACTTCATTACTGGGACAAAAGGAAAAATAAAAAAGCACTTACATGACATGCTTCTTTCCACACTGACAGCAGGATACCCGAGACAAAAATGGTACTACTCCATTTCATGTATTTGATGTCACAACACAATTAAAAGAGAATGGGGCAAGTCATTTGCCCAAAGAACTGATACATGCGCAAAAATTTAATCTTATTTTTACTTCTGTACTCTGCAATGATTAGCATACAAAATTAAATTCCACTAGGAAATGTAAGAAATCCACAAATATAACCAATGTAACACTTTGCATTTATATCTCCAGCTTAGTTGACAGATGTTTCAAAAAGCACATGTAGCCCAATAACTCCCTGATGACTGTGTATGTGCAGATGCTGGAATTAACGAGTAATTCCACCTAAAAATGAGCATTATTTCTGCAAAATTCTTCTGCCTGATCTTTTCTTCTAATTGAATAATAATATCCAATATTGTATGATTTTTTTTTTTTTCTGGAATATTACAAAGATTACTGAAATTCAAGACATCAATTCTCTTTCTTTTGGAATAATCTGAAAAGTTATTGTATGGGCTAATATTAGTATCATAATAGCACAAGAGGTCTGGACTAAATGTGTAGCAGCAGTTGGATACTAGGAACCAGCTATGAAATGGAAAATTAAAGAGTGATCAGAACAGTGCTAGTGATTCTCTGGCAGCAGCATCAGACACCAGAATTCAAGGAAAAAAGGTAAATGCAAGCCAAAAAAGTGGGATCTTCCTATTTCTGCAAGAAAACAGCCCAAAACACTTGCTAAAATCAATATCATTAACCATGTTACTGCTGGTCATATTGGAATAAACTCCAAGCTATCTGGAATTACAGATGAAGAGATACATTTGATTATCACCCCTCTCCTGCCACAATGCTGCCTCACAGGGCTAATCCTAAACCACGGCAGGGCCCAGAATTTCCAGGAAGTGAGCCCAGATCAACCGTACAGCTCACCTGACCAACAGTACTGGTTTAATTGAAAATTTGAAAAAGGATTAAACAGACTTGTATAAATTTTCAGCATCAATTTTACAAATCCTATCCATAGAACTGCTGTCAGTGTTAACACTTAGAACAAGCATACAAACAAAACCCACCAAAGAAACAAAAAAGGTCAAAAAACTCCATATTCCTCATACCAACCAAGATTACTTGGTGTAATGACTGGTAAATTTTGAAAATTAAATAGGCCCAAGTCAACTATGATATCTAAACTCAAAGAGGGCAAGTTTAGATTAGATATTAAAAAGAAATTCTTTACAGTGAGGATAGTGAGGCACTGGAACAGGTTGCCCAGAGAAGTCGTGGATGTCCCATCCCTAGAAATGTTCAAGGCCAGGTTGGACGGGGCTCTGAGCAATCTGGTCTAGCGGCAGGGGGTTTGGAACTAAGCTGTCTTCAAGGTCCCTTCCAACCCAAACCACTCTGTGATTCTATGAATGCCCAGTGCCTTTACCAATACCAGACAAAGCCAAATCCAGTCAAACCACATTAGACTTCTATTGCATTTTCCACACACGGATACTTTATGCTCCTTCTCAGCACATGGGAACAGAGAAGCACCAAAGCACCCTGCTGATCAGAGGCTTGCTGCAACTTCTCTGGGGTCCACAACTGCAGGGGAAGCAGGTGTTTGTTATGCCTATGAAGACACTTGTAAGAGACTTATCATTTCAAATCATAATGATTTCATATCATAAGGATACGAAATATGAGGCACAATCCTCCGGAATTAATCACCCAACTGGAAACATTTGTCAGTTGTCTTGGTGACAGCATTTCACAAAGGCCGGCGGCTGTCTCGTAAGTCCCATTTCTATACTTATCATGACTTATCTATACTACATCATCTTACTGATGTTTGTTTGGTCCTGGATCACTCAAATAAATAACTGAGATGCAGATTTGCATTTAAGGACATTGAGAACACAAAGGCCAAGAGGTCTTCTCCAAGTAAAGTTGCCATTGCCACCCCAGGTCAGATTGAGGCAGGTGAGAATTCATCACTTTTTGTATGGATTCTCAGGACAAACTTTGGTGCTACCAAGGCTGCTGGAATGTTTGTCCTGACTTTTTTGTCAGCCATTTTTGTCAGTCAAGCCATTTTTGTCATTAAAGTGTTTTCCAAATTCTCATTAGATTAAGAAATGGCTGACTGAAAATATCAGGTGCTAGTATTTTGGCTCCACTACAGATAAAAATAGTAACTGTAATTTTGTGCTTGGAATCAATAACCATTAATATTTCAGTGAAAAAAATATTAATTTAATATTTCCTTAAAAAAACCCAGGAAAATGCAGTGAAGTAAGACCTGGCCAAAACTGATACCTGGCCACTTTGCCTCCTGAGGATGTGTCTCAGGCTACATGCTGGACTGTTTTTTAAAAGCAATTTTTCAATAAAAAAGTTAAATATGTGCCCTCTTAAGAAATAATTAACAGTTTAGTCATTTTACATGTAATATGATGTAATGACATCAGATGTAATGACAAATATTATATATGTGATTTTTATCACATTAGTCTCAAACCCCCATAAATCAGAAACACTAAAGATCTATTATACATGCAAACACCAAGATTGTTACAATAATGATTACCTATTTAAGAGGCAGGGCTGAAAATATTATTTATGTGAAAAATGGCAAGCACTAAGCAGGTCTGTACACACAGGAAAACATTCCATTTTCAGAGAAAGTAAGTAGAAAAAACATTAAACAATTTGAAATGTGGACTGCATTCCCAAATTGTGTCCTAGAAGACAGACTGTTCCCTCCACTGAGGACTTGCATTTCCACCTGTGTGTTGAGCTAATGAGAGGTCCAGTTACTGGTTCAGATCAGATCTGAAGAATGTGTGCTCACAGAGACCAGGAGTACTTACTCCTTGAGGTCTTCAGTGTTAATCATATAGCACTACAAGAGAGCAATTGCAATGCCGATATGTTATCCCATAATATTTTTCAGGATTACTTACACAGCAGATAAATTATAATTAAAGTTATGGTACTACAACATATTTCAAAATGAGCTAATAATTTATTTATCTATTTTTAATAGGCAATTATCAGCAAAGCACATTAATCTGTACACAAGCATGAAATACAGCTCATGTAATGAGAAATAAGAGATAAAATAAGAATCTCTATAGAAAATTTTGATAGCTCTAAAATTGATCTTTTTTCTGATTTTGATTAAGTTTCATTGCAGACATAATTCCAAGCAAAAGGAAAAAAACGCAAACATTCAATCCCATTTAAAGAATGGGACATTTGTCTACTAAATAAATAGCTTTTTTTAAAAAGCCTTCTAATAACATAGAGTAATGAAAGTTTTTACAATATCAGAAGAAGCGAACAGCCATTCACTGCTTGGAGTAAAAATGCAGATTACTCTAGCTCACAGTCATAACCAAGGCTGTCATGAAAAGGTAATCTCTGTAATATGGGAATAGTATCAGTTAATTATAAAGATATAATTAGGATTGGAAAGAAATTGTTTACTTCTATATCATGCAATTATACAGTCTGATAAAAATTGCAGCAAAAACAGTGAAAAACCTAAGATGGTGTTAGATATCTTCTAATACTATAGTTTAATGAATGTCCCTCTATGATTTTTTGGTTTTTCTTTTAAATCATCAACATTCTTTAGATACACAATGACTACAGAAAGACTGCCGTCAACATGCAGAAAGAAAACCCAAACACTGGAGAGAAGAACCTGGACTGAGGAGCAGAACTGATGTTGTTAAGAAATGCTATTCAGAACACATTTAGCTTCTTGGTATATTTGCCAGTTACCGGATGTATGCATGAAGACCTAATTACTTCTGCATCACAATTACTTCAGTTTAGTAAAACTATTTTTCTGTACTGTAAAACATTCACATTAAAAACATCAATTCCACTCTTGAATATCTAGTTCAAGCCACATCTATGCACAGAGGCTCCATGGCTTCATTCAGGCTGTGCTATCATAGAACCACAGAATCATGGAAATCATTTAAGTTGGAAAAGGCCCTTAAGGTCACTGAGTCCAATCGTAGAACTAAAACTGCCAGGTCCAATACTAGACTATGTCCCTAAGTGCCACATCTACACATCTTTTAAATACCTCAAGGAAGGGTGACTCCACCACTTCCCTGGGCAGCCTGTGCCAGTGCTTGACAGCCCTTTCAGTGAAGAATTTTTTTCCTAATATCCAAACTAAACCTCCCCTGATGCAGCTTGAGGCAACTTCCTTTTGTCCTGTTACTTGTAACTTGTGAGAAGAGACCAACCCCCACCTGGCTACAGCCTCCTTTCAGGCAGATGTAGAGAGCGATAAGGTCTCCCCTGAGCCTCCTTTTCTCCAGACTGAACACCCCCAGCTCCCTCAGCCACTCCTCATCAGACTTGTGCTCCAGCCCCTTCCCCAGACCCATTGCCCTTCTCTGGACACGCTCCAGCACACTATGGAGCAGTTCACACAGGACATTCAGCAATCCAAAATATACTTATCCCCTACAGCAGCGTATATCCCAGAGTTACAAACATGGCAATGCATTATTGTTCTATTGCTAACATTAATATTTACCCACTTTTTAAGGGGAAGAGTTGTAGAAATATCACAATGATAAAAATCTGAGAAGTGTTTGTAGGCTTTGATACAAGAGCCATCACTGGCAATGTCAGTAATCTACTATTATGAAGTGACAGCATGATGCTAAGGCCACAACCCACCCCAATTCACTGACAAAACACAGGTGCATTGCCCTGTAAATTTTATGAAAACTGTGTGGAACTGCTTCCCTAGAAGAAAGATCTGCAGAAAGAAATACCAGGGTTTGGTCCAACAGGAGGAGTTCTGGGCTGCAGAGTGGGAGCAGCTACAGCAGAGCAACCTCCTAGGGATCTCACTCCTGGGATCCTATCCACTCCAAAAATGGACCTGGGAGATGGGCAGGGAATAGCTCTCTGTATGGCCAGCTCCTTATCTCCTTCATTCCTTGATCACAGAAATGCTAACACTGGCACAAGTAAATGGGCTGCAAAGTACAGCCAGATATGGAGGAAAGAAGGGGCGGAAATCTCCTTTTCAGCAGCTGCTTGTGCTTACAGCAGCACAAGTCAAACATGAGATGAACCCGCTACAGTGAAACTGCAGCTTCTTTCAAAATGGACCACCCAAACTAAGAGGGCAGCTAGGATAAAAAAAAATCTGTAAAGAGCCATAGAGCAAATGCTTTACCAGAAACCATGGGGTCTATGAGCCCATGCATTCTAGTACTCAGCAGCTCCTGTCTTAACAGTAAAGAGTGTGGACTCACCCTACTGCAGAGTGGCTGCTTAGCCTCGGACATACCACTGTTGACAGCGTTTGGCACGCTGAAGGAAGCAAAACACGTTTTGTGACATGTTGGTAATAGGCAGCATTAACTTTATTTTTGGGTACCATGTGTTATGGCCGTCCAGGAATGTCACCACTATCAAGATCTTAATTTCATTAATTTACAGGAAATATGCACCAACGTATACGATGAGATCTAAAGACGGTCCTCAATTATTGCTCTACCTGCACTGCAGCAACAGCCAGCTGACCAATTCCACCACTTTTCTTTCAGCAAGGACACTCCCTAGAAGAATAAACTTTGAATAAATGATAAACTCAGTATAGGTTATGTTATGACATACAACCTTTGCATAAAAATAACTAATAAAAAAATTCTCCATCCAATTATTTTTCCAGACATCTTTTACTATCTTGGTTTGTAATCTTTGCTCATTAAACAATTATTGAATTAAATGCCACCCCCTCTCCCCAGGTTTCACACTCCCATCCACCTTCATCAATGTCATCTTTTAACACCAAATGGAAGAATCTACTGCATACGTAAAAGCTACAAATTCATCTCAACTCCAACTATAGTAATCTACTGTTTTCTTTCAGGTAGTCTGATTGATCAGCCTACTTTAAATAAATTGAGAGAAATTTTGACTAACCTACATTCCGTTTGGATTGTGATATTGCTTGCCAGATTCTGAACCCCAAATCTTGTACATTTTCCAAAGACATGATATGGCTTCAAAAAAGCTATTAGCTCTCCCTTATATCCTGCCTTTGTTCATATCCTTAATGCTGTCATGACGGTATCAGTGATAGTCCTTATCTTAAAAAAAGGCAATGGACACCATGGCAGAGCAGAATCATACATCACAGGCAGAGCCAGCATCATCCTGTACTTTGACTCTTAATCTGTGAGGAGGAAGCACCGTGGGTGGGAAAGAACAGGCTCTATAAGCACAGCAGGATGGCTGGATTAACTCCGCCAGGGGCAGCAAGGGGACAGCAAAAGCATTTCTCAAAATATCTTTTTCTTTCATGCTTTGAGGTAAGAGCAGGAAGGAATGCCATCAAAAAGTGGGGTTACAAAAGGATACAAATAAAGTGGCAAAAATATTCATCCGTCAATAGCTCAAGTAAGTTCTTCCCGTGTGGCTCTCAGTAACACAACGAATTCCAACAGGAAAGATTATTGTCTGCGTGATTTGAGAAAAATCGAAACCACAAGGCAGTTCAGATCATACATATCTTCTTATGCAGATTCCTTCCTTAAACATTCAACATTAGTCTGGCTTAAGGAAGAAACATTTTTGTACATAACCAAATTAGAACAAAGCAAGCTGTACTGAAGAGCTCTCCAAACACGAGGCTGATTTTGTACTATGGTTAAAAAAAAAAAAAGATAAACCGAACTTCATATTAACCGTGAAAACGGGCAAAGTTTTGGTCATCTCAAACTTCTTGTCCTTAAAGTTATTTTATAAATGAAAAAGAATATAGATGCATGTTTTTGAATCCGCAGTTTGGGCAGATCAATTATTAATGAAGCATTCTGGCAAAACCCACCAATGAATAGGTTGTCATGGGAAAGGCTTTCTTGCTACAAATTCTATTTGAATTTTCTCAGTGAAAAGGGCTGTACAGGACTGACTCCTCGTACAGGGTAGTGCAGCATGTGTTCTACACCTCCACTCTTTCTCCTTTTCCTCTTCAGCCTTATCAAAAGTTCCTGAAAAAAGAAGGTTCTCTTCAAATGGAGGATAAACCTCATCTCCATGGCTCAGGCTTTGATTTTCTTGTTCTTTATCTTAACCCCACTCAACCTATACAATAAAGTCAAAAGAAGGAAAGACATTTCCAAGGATTCCATTCCTCACTTTTCCCATCAGTAGCAGTAACATCAGCAGGTCCTTATTTTGCAGCGTTACATGAGGGGATATTTGGACTTCCATGAAACCAAAATGACTTATCAAACCTGCGGGTTCACCTAACTGCAGGATAGTTGTCCCATGTTGCAAGAAGTCAGAGGCCCTGAATCACACCTATAATGATTTCCAAACCACACTGAATGTTGTCAAGAATCTCCCCAATCTCTAGTCATGTCTTTTTATAATTCTAAATATTGTAATTCAGCAAATATCTTGGCAGTGCTAGCTTAAACTCAGCTAACATTGTTCGCTTAACAGTTGGACTCGATCATCTTAGAGGTCTTTTTCTACCTAAATGATCCTATGATTATAAATATCCTTAACCTAACAACTAATTCTTAATTCTTGAATTATGATTTTTGTTCTGATTCTTGAATTATGGTTTTTGTTAATATTTAACCTAAATGGTCACTTCTATATCTCTTGTTCTGTCCTCACTGATTTATGAAAATAATTCATCATCATAAAGAGTTTTACTTTCTTCTGCAAGTCATTTATTTTAACATACATACAATTTTTCAAAACTCTCCTACCAAGAATAGAAATTTGTTTTCTTTTCCTAGTTTGTTTTAAGTGGACATAAAGAATATAATGTATAAACACATTATCCTAGGTGAAATATGAAGGGAAACATGCTAGGGGACAGAAATCTACAAGTTTTATACACATTCCTCTTGCTACTATGCACAACATTCATATATCACTGTCCTTTTTTTGTGTTCTATTGTTGACTGATGTTCAGTCAAATATCCAGTATCTCTAATCCTCCTGCCCAAATTATTCCTCCGTAGTGCTGTTCAGTGATATACTCAGAGCTCATTATATTCTCTCATGTGATCTGTACTTTCAAAATAAATCACTTTCACATTTCTTCAATTAAATCTTATATAACTGATTCAGCCCCTTTATGCATTATGAAGATCATACTCTATTTTAAACCTATTTTACAAATGTTACTACAATGTTAAATAATCACCCTTCAGATCTGAAACAATGCCATGAAAATCCACATTTGTTTGGAGCGACAAGTTTTGCTACAGCAAAAAAAGAGATTAGTTCACATGTACATTTATATCTCTTAATTTACAGTATTAGGTATAATAGCCAGAGGCATTATTGTGAAGCCAATTAAGTTTCTATATCATCTTGTCACAAATGTGCACTAAAGTACAGATCACATTAACTCACTATAACATAAGAAATCCTGTCATGAACATTTTACGCCAAATCACCACATGAACTGTGATTAATAATGAATCAGAAGAGTAGATTTATATGAATAACAAGCAAAGAGAAAAAAACCTCTTTTTTACGGACAATTAGATGATAATGTAACCTACATATTTGCTATGTTCTGATATGTAGCCACCTGGGGTATCTTCACATGACTTACTTAAAATGTATTTCAGAGTTGTACTAGAGAATTAAATAACATTTTGGCTTTTCAAATTAGTCAGTGAGCCTAAATTTAGTCACTGTTAAGTATAGTTTTAGAAAGTCTACTATTCAAGCATGCATCTCATTTATGTGAGTTTTTTAATTCTTCCTGTATTTGTGATCCAGATCTGGATCCAGTAAAGTGTAAGCCTTTTCTCATTTTAAGAATCCTGACATTTAAACTTACTTGTTTCTGCTGTAATAAGAACCGTTGAATCATAAAGTATTTTCCATTCATACTTCGTGTCCATATTTTCTTCTCAAACAGATTTTTCACAGACACTCAACCGCATAAGTAAATCAAATTTCTGAACAGAATTGTAAGGAAATGACTGTTTTGAATTTAAAATATGCTTTTGAAAAGTTATAATTTATTTCTGCATTAAAAACCACAGGCTTACTTAGCAGTGGGCAACTTCCTAATTTTCAGGAACTTTTGCTGTGTTTCACCCTAAACTTGGTCCAGTGATCTTTCAGGAATGAACACCGATCGCAAAGAATTTACCAAGCACTGATGTTCCCACGGAGCCCTGGGAGCCGGGTGCCCTCCCTGGATATGGGCCCAAAGGACAGAACCAGCACAAGAGTGGTGCAGACAGGTTCTTCCCATCAAAGCGTGTCATGGATGGACTGGGAAAAATTATCCAGATTCTTCACACTTGAAGATTTAGAATTATATCTAAAATTAGCAAAACATTTTAAAATCACAGAATCATAGAATAAGCTGAGTTGGAAGGGACCCATCAGGATCATCGAGTCCAACTCCCGGCCCTGCACAGAACCATCCCCAAGAGTCACACCATGTCCCTGAGAGCATTGTCCAAATGGTTCTTGAGCTCTGTCAGGCTGGTGCTGTGACCACTGCCCTGGGGAGCTGTTCCAGTGCCCAAACACCCTCTGGGTGAAAAGAAAACACTGAACGAACTGGCTCTTCAGAAATGCTCAGGATATGAAAATGTGTATTTCAGTTTGGAAAACAGAGGGAGCAGAGCACAGTGCACTGACCAGCTCCCTGAAATTTCAAGACTGTTCCTAGACAACAGCTCTCTGCTGGCAGAGCCTTCTGGGGACTGACACAGAAGCTCCAGTTCAGAACCAGGATGCTGGTAGGCTTAGGGATGGAGGAGTTTGAAGAACAGTGGAATGCTACAGTGCACAAATATTCCTACAACCACCCCAGCATGCCCTTTCTGCTTGGAGCTGCTTTGCTGCCATCCTGCACCTCCACTTCTGCCAACAGGGTCATGCTGAATGCATTGCTGTATGCTTCATCTCTGGCTTCACCTCAGGCATCAAAAAATCCTCTCATCTTCAGAGAGAGCTAGGACTGTAGAACATTACAATCTACATTTGTCTTACAGACCAATGGGAAATAAGAATTTGTACAGGCCAGGGATGCCTCCACATCCATGCTCAGGGCAAGCAAACATGACAAAACACCATGTGCAAATCATAAATGAAAAGATGGTGAGAGACACCACGAGTTACAACTAAGTGCTAACTGTACAAGGAATTATATCTGTTGAGAACTTGAAATGCAAATGTTAGGTTTTGTTAATCTGCTTCTTAACTGCAGATACAACCAACGCAAGCTCCTGAAATAATAAGGCAAAATGAGACTTTGGAACCTACGAGAGATAAAATGAGTGCCAGAATTTTAAGAGGATGAATAACACGGGAGAAGAATAGGAAGAACAGAAAATGGGTCATTATAGTAATCAGATGAGAAGTAGCTAATGGAAGGATTAACATTTTACAATAAAATTAAAAAGCAACTATTTAAAGGATATCAGCAGGTGACATCAGAAGGCATTTGTGACAACCAGAGTAGATTATTTTATCTGTCTCTTCTGACTGTTCGGGTAACTTTCCTATTTTCCTTTCCTATTTTCTTCTTTGCAAATTCAACTTCCTTCCCTCTCTGTCAACCTTCTCCCTCTCTCTCTTTACATCTTATTTTCAGGTCAACAGACCCCCAAATTCCTTTTCCCTTGCAGCTTTGCTCTAGGTCTCCTTTATTTATTTACCACCCATCACCCACCATCCGGCTCAGCAATTTATCTTCACTTGCAACCATACTCCCACCTCATCCAGCTGACCACTGCAGAGGTGACAGGGAGAAATGACAGCAAAAGAATAAGCAAAAACTGCCAACCAATGAATAAGGCAAAAAGTCCACGGAAACACGGGAAGGAAGCAGTTGGATTAATAATAAAATCAGATTTGATTTAATGGCATCTGCTCTCCTCCATAAGCAGTGAAATAACCATGTAACGAACATTTTTAATGTATGTTTAATGTCTATTATATACGTTATTTACAGGACAACCACTCAGGGTTGCAGAAAAAGACCATCTCATTCTTCAGCAATCTCTGTCCTTATTTTGCAACTCTAGGATACCGTGCAAATGAAGAGAACAAACACCCACATACGTTTCTATTCTTTCATGGTCTGTGCAGTCTTGTGTACAAGTGGTGCTGCAAGGAGAACTGCAACCACCTCCCCTCATCAGCTGTGACCTAGGACAACTGAGTTTACTACCATACATAGTATGATTGCTTAATTCTTTTTTGAGACAAAAGGTATACAGAACACACTGTTTTACCAATAGGAAGCATTTGCAGAATGGCTGGCTGTTAAATAACATTTTGAAGAAATAACTGATTTTGTGAACATGGGCTCCTGCTATGAATTATTATTTGCATAAAATTGTGCATCTAATTTTTAGCTATTTAAAATCACACAAAATCTCCTTACCAGGATACATTTTCTTACTGTCTAAACCAAAAATTATTACTCTGTCATGATGCAAGAAATACTTAGAAAATATAAAAATTTAGTCCTGTATGTGTTCCCATTGTATCATTGTGATAAAAAATTTCATAAGCCCCCAGGAACAGGCATGTATGTTAAAATCATTTAGGGTCATCTTTAGTAATTTACACGCTTCAGTGGTTCAGAATTTCATATTTTTAAGAAAATGTGGCATGTGTTTGTATAAGCAAGTTTCATCCCTCATTATCCATCTCCCTCCTACACCTTTCTAGTATAAAAACCCCTTCTGCTTGCTGACAGAATACTAATTTGGCTTCATTTAAATGCTAGAGCAATGTAGTCCAGCTATCTCATTTAAAACATGTGTAAAGCTGTGAAACAATTGACAAGCACAACGAAGAGTGTCCACCATAAGATTTGCGGGGAATTATTTTTCAATAGGCACTCAAAAGCCAAAAGCTTATACTAGCCATCCTTTTCTTTTTCCACATATATCTCTCAAAATCAGGGACAGGAAAAGGGTAGTATTTACCTCACAGCTCACTACTTCATACGACCTGTTAAGATTAAAGGCCAGGTGATGTATATCCAGAATACACACACACACACACACACATATATATATAGGTTTCTCTTTGTGCAAGGGCAGTCACGTATTCTTTTAACTTCAACCACATTTTTATTCTGTGTGTGTGATAAGAAAATGTGCATTAACAAAGCCTGCATCAAAAATAAATTGAGGGCAGGAAGAATTTCCATATATGAAGAGTACAAAAACTCTAAATACAGAGCATTCTACGGATAAGACCTGGGCTGGTATTCCTCAGAGATACCTTCCAGTGACCTGTATTGACAAATCTCTCAGACCACCCTCCTCATAAAGGCATAGTTTTAAGGCGTAAAATGGAAAGTATAATGAATCTTGCATTGGCATGATTCATTGAGTTGATTCCAAACACTTGGTGTGCAAGTGTGGGGGGTTTAAATAAACACACCCACTCTTAAGTAAAAATGCACGATGTGTGTTACCATCTTTGTACACACACAATGGCTAGAAAGCAGGAAACAAAAATGTGCAAGAGACGCCTCATACTACTGCAGCAGAGCCAGCCACAACACGCCGGAGAAACAGAGACCACCAAAGCCTGGATTTGAGTAGCATCAATCTGCTCCAGGTCAGAGCAAACTGGGAGCTAAGCCTCATAATTCTGGGGTACACAACTGAGGAATTACTCATTCAGATGTTCTCACAGAGACTCACACAATCTATTTTAAGTTCAAAATCAAGGCAGCTTCCCCCACCCCAAACAAAAAATGCAGACACAAGCTACTGTGCTAAAATGTTCCTTACAACAAAAGAGAAGGTACATGGACAAGTGAGATAGCAAAACTTCATAAAATTTACAACTGAGATTAAGATGAGATGAAAAAACCTTTTCTCTCTAAACTCTCTAATTCCTGAAAGGTTAAAGAAACTCCAGATATTTATCAGCAGAAGAGTCACTAGTAAAATTAATTTCTTTCAGAGGGTAAATATAACTTTTGTTGTGCAGATTGCAAGAAGACAAGAACTGTTGTCGGACACATCTGTATTTCTAGATAAAATAATCTCATTTACAGTTCAGTATTTTAAAGAAACGGAAATGTGGAAGACCTGATTCCAGCTCTAAACCTGCTCTGTGCAACAACACTAATGCAAGACTGACTTAAGAAGCTGACCCATATACTGAAAAATAGGATCTAAAATTAAATGGGAAAATGTACATCATTATTTTAACTTAGCTCAAAGTTGCACAGCTAAATCTCTGTGCAGCAAACTGAAAAGTTATCTATACACTGCAGATTATTATGCACTCACTGAACACACATTTAAATCATTTTTGCTATGTTAGTGGCATTTAATTTTTCATGCATTTTAAAGTTGGATAAATGGTTAAGAAAATAATTCAATAGGTCAGGCATTTAATTAACTTAAATATTAACAACAAAATCCTCCAAGCAGAATCAAAATGGTGGGTTTTTTTTTGTTTTTTCCCTTGCCTGTGGATTCATGTACTTTTTCCAGGGCAGGAGAACCTACTGAGAAGCCTTCCAGCTTGCTGAAGTACCAGGGTGCTGGACATCTGGGGCTGCACAACCTATACTCCCTGTAGAAACTAATCATGTTTAGATCCAAGCTAACACTTTATCTTTTGTCTAGATTTCCACTTATGTTCTTGGTCCGAGGCGCCCTGTTCCCAAAGGAATCTTTCCTTTGTAAGAATTTCTGAATATACACTGAATATATCGGCTTGACACTGGTTAATAACAAAGCATACATGTACTACAACTTTGAAAGTACCTAAAATATTTTCCACAAGTTTATAAATTAACTGCCTGCAATGATCTAATGCCAGTGAAAGATCCTCTTTCAAACACCAGGTATCGGTAACAAGGATGAGAACCTGGTTTTCTTGATGTCAATGTCAAAACACCATTGACTGGAATGAAGCCAGTGTCTCACTTGGACATGCTGTACTCCAATAAAATAGGGATTACACTGCATTGCAGAACTGAAAAGTATGGGTACAGTTAAAATGAAACAGTAGACCGAAAGCTGTGTAAAAATGGTATTTTCTTATTCAGCAGACCTACCCTACAAATATATTCAATCTCATAGCTGCTTATACTCAGAGCTAGAAAAACACCCTAGAATTACCTTTTATTTCAATTTCAGAGATTGCACAGATATGGTGAGAGTAAGCAGATCCTGTATACTGTCTTTGACTCTTGTGATTTCATCACAAGCCTCAACAAAGTCAATCTTCTTCCCAAAATCACAAACTTTTGAATCTCAGCTTTTGTTAGAAGACAAATGCACGAGTCCCATGACTGCACAGACAGTTTTGAATTATGACTTTTGTTTCCCTATGATATTTCAAGTCCTGAGGATGACTAGTTTTTCATCATGTAGATAATCACAAATTAAAGGACAACAGAACTTCCAAATTCTGCACACAGGAACAGTCTGCCCAAGCTGGAGCAGCCCTACTGTAAAATGCCACCTTATTGCTGTATAAGGGCAAGAAAGAAGGGTTACAGACACCAACTTAGGCTTTCAGGCAACATGCATATTCTAGTTAAGAGAAACCTCTTATTTCCAAACTTGACAACTTTTTCCTTGTGGTTCATAAGACAAAATGAACAGTGCACTTTGTTACCCTTCCCTAAAGCTTCAGCTTTTCACAACACTGGGTTGTCAACAATTCTAACTTTCACTGAAGTAAAAGGAATTTACAGTCTCTGAGGGATGCAAAGAAAAGCTTGGACACAAGTGTAATCAAACTACAAAACCCCAAAACCATATACAAAGATGAGAGAAGTTGTATGACGGTATCTCTCCCTGACTGTGTTTTGTAAAGACCTCTGTTGACTCAGGTGCAAAGGATGCTTCTGTTAGTGCTAATCCCCTCCTGCCAACCCACTGATTCAGTGTGTAAAACTGAGGCAGATCTGAGACAAGCTGGGGACAACCTGCAGTTCTGATGTGTTTCTCCCTCCTCTACAGGAACTTTGCCCAGGAAGTCGGTGCTAAGAGCTGCAGATCAGCTCATCCCAGTCACAACAGTAGTGATATGCTAGGACAAGATGCAGATGTTAGCAACTTTTACTAACAGCTGCCCTTGATCCTATATTGTCAACTCTCAACTCTTCCAGACTGCTTTGTTAACACCCATGTTTTACTACAGCAGAAGCTTACAAGGATCTTGAGTCTCAAGAAGAATGATACCCTTGGTGAAATGAAGAGAACTGGATGCATCCTATTTGGTAAGATTTGTCCTGGCATCTCAAGCATCCAGGACTTCTGTCACTCCATGGTAAAGTATAAGAGAAGACATGGGCCATCAAGATGAAATGAAAAAGGGCAGTAAACTGAACATCAAATGAGTTTGGAACTGGAGAGCAGGGAGCAAAGTACAAGTGCTCAGACATGGCCTCCCGCTTCACTAGATAAATAAGAATAGGGTAGTGCAAGGTGATTTAAGAAAAATATATGACACAGTATGTTTTATTTCACAGCATGCTAAAAAATGATTAAAGAAATGTGAAGAAGAATAAAATACTTGCTCTTTGAGCTTTACTTTCAAATACAGCAATATAACACAGAACCATTCTGATATGTGGCTGTATGCATCACTTCCGTCTATTATCCAGCTTCCTAGAAAAAGAAATCCAAACCTACATATTTTATCTTATAACAGCAGCACACGTTTTGTGGAGCGAGAGCTTATGAATGGTAAAACACAAATTTAGCACAAGTGAAAAACACAGTCCAAGCTCAGGGGTCTATTCTCTTCTCATTGCTTTTATACGCTTCTAGTTCTGGAAAGTTACGTAGAAGCATTAGGAGTAGAATAGACTACTGTGAAATGAGCTCACAAATTAAATTAACAGAGGGAGAGAGCAAGGAATAACTGAATCCCCTGAGCCAGAAGAATGCCATGCTGGAGTGTCACAGAAGGATATACAATATGTGCTTCTATGCACCCACTTTGCAGCGGACCCATGTAATTTATTAACCTGACAGCAATGCCATACATACCCACAGGCTCTTCCTAACCTCCCTCCTGCCCATCAGCATGCTTCCACAGAGAACTGCCAAGGAGACTGACACAATGAAAATGCAGTGGTTTGGCTGCTTTTCAACCTTCTATATACCCTGGAGACACAAGGATTACTTATTATTAGCAATTAAGAAATTTAATCCACTATCCTACATTGCATATGATCAAGCTTTATTGTACTCTAGTGAGTCTTATCATAGTACAAACATCAGGCTACAAGCCTATTTTTTAATGCATTGACTTTAATTTTATATAGAGTCAACCTTCCCTGTTGCAATGTGGTCACTTGATTCTGTATTGTTGATGAGAATGTGGCTCTTGAGTCTTTGAATAATGCAAGCGTATGTTTCTATCAGTGCAGAGTGGAAAAAAAATACTAACTTGATTTCTCTTTCCTATTTTCTTTTGAACAAATGTGAACCTGAAGCACATGTGGATTAACTGAAAAATTTGAGGTTGCCGGTGAAACTTGGCATACTAATAGGAATGAAAACCACATCTTCTAAATCCTAACACCATGCCTTATTCATAAAATCATCCTGGCTTTACTTGCTTGCTGTATAGACACAATCAGAATGGGTGAAATAAGACCATTAAAAAACATCTACCGTGTATGCAGTCTGGCCAGGCACTGTAAGAAGTGATTCAGAGTCTTCACTCCCTGCAAGCCTAAAATCAGATTTACCACGCTATTTTCTTACAGTGGTCTTTATTCTCCTTAACTAATGTCGATATTTATGAAGATAACAACACTCTTTCTCATGGACTGCTAGTTTAAGAGAAAAATTATTATGGCTACATAACAGACATTGCATTTACTGATCAAAAATATAAAGAAAATCCCAATCAAGGATTGCCAAACATTAATCCTTGTAAAAAAGTAAAATATCTGATTAAAAATATGTGAGAAAGCAAAAGTGAATTTCTAATGTCACCATCTATCACACCATTCCACTGCCTTCCATCCCAGAAAGAAGGCGTGTTTATCTGCCCTGCTTTCCCAGCACATACACCAACAAGCTTTCCCACAAACTGTGGCATTCTGCTCAATCCAGCTCCCATGTGGCACTGGCTTTTTTCCTGGGCAGAAGAGGAGAGCACCAGGTGCTGGTGGCTCTCATCAGTCAGGGTGCACTATCACAGTGAGAAAAGCAGTGTGAGAAGTCACCTGTAACAGAGTGCTTTTACTTAACCCAATATGCCATTCATCATCAGTGACTTGTTTTAAAGAGGCAGCTGGTGATTGACCAGTACCACCAGGAGCACATTTCCCCATGGATTTTCATGCATGTCTCCACAACCCTTCCCTTGGCCCATAGCAGAACTCCTCCTTTCTCTGTACCTCTTTCTCTGTATTATTTTCAGCTTCCTCCATCCTCACTGTAATTTCAGCTTCCTACCATGGCTCTACTACTTAACTGCACTTTTTCCTACCCTCAGCAGTGCAAGCCACAACATCCCTGCCACAACGAGGCTATTAAAAGGGTTCCATCTACTCACTTCCATGAAAGTTGTGGGAACTTAATACCTCTGAAAGAAGCCATTCTTCCAGCTCAAATGCCCAATCAGTTTGAAAGACCAAGAGAATCACTGCAAAACCATACTTCTTTAGGTTAAAAAGTATTCCCCAAAAGGAAACTTTAATGAAGTAAATCAGTGACCAATAATGCTAACATACATGTCTTTTAATAATACAGTTCAGAGCAAGAACATCAAATCTTGTTTCTTATGTAACTTCACATAACTGTAGTTATTTAATTACTGTTCACCTCATCAAATAAAAGGATCGTGCTACTTTTAATATTCTTTTGCTTACAACAAAAACGTTAAAGCACTCCAAATTTAGATTCAATTCTGCCCTTCTGCAACAATAAACACAAGTCAGCAAAACAAACCTAGGCTGTGCACTTGTGTTTACTTAAATGACATGATGTTCATGTAGAGTGAATGTCAATTCGTGCTCCTGTCAGAACAGTGATTAATTAAGCAACTGTCTTCAGTGATTCCTCTCACCTGAGCATGCACATCCAGAATATATACACAGCATTCTTTTGATGCAGATTGGAAAGAGAGATCTGATGCTTAGGAAGAGCAAGGATCAGATTGATTTCTGAGCTAACAATACATCTCCACTAACATATTAAAGTATTTTGAAATTAGAAAAATTCCAGTTCTTTGATGATTTCTCCACAAAGGAAAGCATTTTTACCAATATAGCCATACAGGTGATCTTCTGTTCAGTGAAGAATCAAATCATCAACCCGGCTGTTCAAATAACAAAAACATCAGGCAGGCCAATGTTGTCCTCTCTCAGTCTCATTATTACTACTGGGGAATTCTAAACAGCAGTGAAATGAAACACAAAGCTGACTAAATCTGGGGAGTTAAGGAAGTCCTACAGTCCATGTAAGTATGCCCCTGATGATGACGATGATCCAAGGGCTCTCTAGATGCTCCCAGTGCCAAGATAAATCAACACCTAACCCCTAACACCTGAGCCCTAACACACCGCAGCTAGGTGCTGTCAGAAGAGGTGAAAGTGAGGTGAGGATGGTCAGAGAGGCAGTGACCAATCCTGGATGCGTAAGTTTCCTTAATGCCCAACTTTCACTTGACAGGACATGAAAATGTAAAAAAAAATTATTTCCTCTAACTTTAAGATAACAAAATTGTATATACTGAAGGCCTTATCCAGCAATGGCTCCAAATACCTTCTCCTTTTGATGATTTACAGAAGAGAACCATCCTTATTTGTCCTTTTGACTCATACTGAAGCATAATTGCTGCTCTTTTTTTATTGCAGCACCCATTTTCTCTCATTTGTCCTTTCTGTTTTCCTGTTATTTCTTTTGATCTTCTACATTTATAGACATAGAAACAGCTTTATAAATTTTATTTTTTTAAATTCTATTGTGTTTTGGCTTTTTTTTTCTTTTCTGCAACTTTTCAGGAAAGCCAGATACTGTGAGAGTGCCATTTTGCCTCGTTTTATTTACTCATTGTTTGTGCTGAAATGGAAGCCAAGAGATCAGGAATACTTTAGTTCTTAAGACACTGTCCAAGCCTGCAGCTACTTACTTATGAAATGATTATGTCGATGACTGTGTTAGAAGTCATTAGAGGTCTAAGGGAAAATGTCAAGTGTGATACAATACAAAAACTACAACAAGCTGCAACGTTACCCACAGCTGCAAATACTTCTTAGCAAAGTTTATCTCAATGTTCCTCACCTGTGCTATCTCTTCTATCCTGGTTTTGCCTGCCCATCAACTGCCCCCTGTAGACTAACCTTATTCTCCATCACAGACTGATAAACACCACATTTTATTTAAATGAAGCAGGATCTTGCTTTGCAAAAAAACCCCCAACAAACCAATGAAACTGAATGATCAGGACTAAAGGTAATAGCCTTTTTAAAGGTAAACCACCAGGGTGAGAAAATCTTTATGAGTGGAGGTGAACTGCAGCTTTCTGGAGCAGTATGTGAATATCTGGAACCAAAGTTGAAAGTCTAACAGGTAATCTTGCAGGTTAAAAAGATTTGCAGCTGCTAAAAACTGATTGACATGAGGAAAAAGACAATGTTTACTCTAAAAATAGCAGAATTATACACGTGATTTATTAACTTCAGTCCTTGCAAGATGGAATGGTGTCATAAATTTAGGCAAGGGTGACTCAAATTGAAGCAGAGGGCCAGGCACTGATCTTTTGTCTCTGGTGACCAGCGACAGGACCCAAGGGAATGGCATGAAGCTGATTCAGGAGAGGTTCAGGTTAGATATTAGAAAAAGGTTTTTCACCCAGAGGGTGTTTGGGCACTGGAACAGCTCCCCAGGGCAGTGGACACAGCACCAGCCCGATAGAGCTCAGGGAGCATTTGGACAACGCTCTCAGGCACGTGGTGTGACTCTTGGGGATGGTTCTGTGCAGGGCTAGGAGCTGGACTCCAATGATCCATGTGGGTCCCTTCCTACTGAGGATATTCTAGGATTCTATGAATCATTCTAAAAAAATGTTCAGCCATACCACATTCACTAATTTGGCTAATGCTGAAGACAACTTTCTTCTGAATCAATACGTCTTCCACCACTCTGAAAGACCAACTGTTCTGCTTCAGCATGACAACAGAAATCCTCCTCCATGTACTCCAACAGTCTTCCTGCATCCATGAACACTAGTGAGACCTGGTTAATATGTCTCACATAACAGGGATGAAGGTGTTTACCCTGCTAAGAGTAACCTGACCTAAGAGGAGCGAGCATCTAGTCGATGGGGACTCCACCAGGACTGTATATGCTTCCCTCTCACAAATAGCAGCAAAACTGAACAAGATGAACAGCAGTGACATTTTGGTCATGGATACAGAATCCAACACCACCTAGTCAGTCACTGTGCCAGCAGGGGCAGCAGGTGGCATTAGCATTTACCCTGAAGGCAACTGTGATCATTCTGAATTTCCAGACTTGTGTGAGAAAGGAGGCAGTGGAGTGGCCTGGAGACCACCTGCCGATCTTCTTGGAGGCAGAACTGAGATGGCAGCCTGCCACAGGAAAGGAGCCAGCTTCTGCCCTGGTGACTGGCAGGTTTGGCCTTGATCCCTGGAGGAAAATGTATTGCTGCTGAAAAAGCAAGCCTGTCTGTGAAAGGCCAAAAAAACTATGAATGGACAATTATAGCTACACCTTATAAATCCCCTTATTTTGGTACCACTTTACTACTTGTTTTGTATCTGAAAGAACCCATTTTAAGACACTAAACAAATGATAGAGATTCTGGTGCTTTACTAAATAACTGGACATTCTTATTAATTAAGCATTTATTCTACACAGTAGAAGGAAATATTCTAATGAACTGATTATATATTTTTTCCATGGCATGAAGCACATAAAAATAAGCAATTTCAATAATCATTATTACTGCTCCAGTATGTATTAATACATTTCAGATAAATCATTGCCTCCACTATCAACTCAGCTACTGCTCCTGCAAATAAAGCAATACCTTGTTACCTAGCAACGAAGCAAGTCCTTGCTATGCTGCAAAAAAAATACATAAAAAAGGAAATATATATATTTATATATTCCCTTCGTTTCATGTTGAGAGAACATCCATAAAGAACAAAGAATAATCCACTCAAATGCCCTCAAATTCAATATTTAAATAAAATGTTTGATCATCCACATTTCATGAGTATTTTCAGAAGCTCGGTCTAGATTAAACATGCATAACCTCTCGCTGACAATATAATGTTCTTGCTATGTATTTCTTGGAATATTTTAACACATACATAAGTACACAACCATAACACATATAAGTCATGACAGGCTCTTAATGCTACATCTGATCTGTAACAGAATAGGAATAGGTATCACAGGGCATGTTTAAAGTTCGTTTGCTTATGCTAAATCAGTTCCTCTCCCATTTAACACAGCAGTGCATAGTATCACCTCTTACTGATGCAATATCTCTTTTCAGGGCGCTGTCATTTGTACAAATTGTTCCCTGTGTTGCATTGAAAAAGAAAATTTACTAAAAACCTCGCTACTTTGTTGCTTTATGTTTCATGTCTCTTTCTGATAGATTGCCAACACTGTGTAGTCAAAAACAAGTAAGAGTAGCTCAAGAGTCCTACTTGTGAGGATGAGCTACAGAGTTGGGCAATGTGCAAATCTGACAGCAGCCTCTGAACTCTGTGGTTACCAGTGTGTGTCTGGTCCATGCTTTATTCAGAGTTGAAAGAGGCAGCCCAAAGATTCATGGCCACATGACCGCAAGGTATGAAGAGAGATCCTTCCCTATGACAAGGACTGCAATTAAGCTTGTGCAACAGAGAGAATATAAAGTTATGAAAATTGTTGTCCTGAAGGCCTACAGTTTCGTTAGTAGGTTCTCACATCCAATATTGTCTAGGTCATCACATTGCCCTCAGATACAACATGAGATACATCTTAAGATAACACAAATTTCACTTCAGATTTAGTGGCTAATCACAAATTAGAAGATCACTAAACACCACACAAAAAATTTTGAATGTTGCTCCTGGTAGCAACATCTATAGGGAAAGCATTCCTGAAATATTCTGTTAATGTTCTCTTGAAACTTCTTGAAGTCACCTATCTCTTAGCATGCAAGGATATTGGCTCAGTTAATCACAGCACAAAGGTATACACAATCTATATCATGCTGCCTCGAACATCTGCTGCTGCTGTAATCCTTGATAATTCATGGCAAAAATATTCAGAAAATTGTATGCTTGCGCCCAAAGGCACCTTAGTTCTTGTGGCTCTTGCCATTATCTCTGAGCTTTATATAGTAGTTGGAAATTTTTTGCAGCTTGGTGTTGCCCATTTTTTAATACTCTTGCAGTCTTTAACAACTGGGGATCATAGTTCACCTCTCAGAGGGATGTGTGGAGTTCAGTAAAATGCATAATGCATACAGAGGGGCAAGGATGAAGTATCAGCTACTCTGGTGTTCAAAAGCCTCTTGCAATAAATATTTTAGAAGTTAGCGTAACTCTGGAACTTATACATATTAGAAGGATAAAGCAAACATCAGAGACCGTACCCTACAGGCTTTGCATGACGAAGTCTGTGCATATTGTCTCTCCCTCTGGAACACAGTCTTCAGTGACAGATGGCACAACCACTACCTACAGATGGCTCCAATGGGGGCTCCATAGCTTTGATAAATACTGCAATCAACTCCTAGGATAGGTATGGTGCAGGCAGCAGAGCAAACACAGAATAAATCCCTCAAAAACTTAACTGTATAATATTCACACACACAGTATTATCCTAAACAGACAGATGAAAGTCCAGGGCTCTTACTGAGCTGACAGAAATTCAGGACTACTTAAGAGGAGGTCAGTAGTCTAGGATAAAAGTGTTTGAAAATGAGCATCACTCAATTTCTTATCTACTTCATCCAGAAAAACATTTCCACTTTCATCATGGACCAAGTGCTCCTGGTGAAAGTATTCTTGCTTTCCAGTGGGATTTGTTATACTTTGGAGGAGCAATCAACCCTATCACCAAACAAAGCCTTGTTTTGGTTGGTAGAAAACATCCTTGCCTCAGATGGATGATTCACTACAGTGAGTAGAAGGATTTGAATCTACTACTCTAACAAAACCAAAAGTCATGGACCAATACTGGAGCTATTTGTAGCAGACTAGCACAATCTTTTCTAATCTTCTATAGAAGGCTTGAAATAAAAGCAACTGGGGTGATTTCATAAAGGAACATTTGCTTTAGTTGAGCCAATGCCTCAGAGACCCTGCTCTCTCACTCCTTACTGCTCAAAAACCCAAATATGACTTTGCAATGTCTTTTGTGGCAACACAGGGCTAGTGATGAGCCACATTTGCTATGACAGAATCATATAATATTTTGGGTTGGAAGGGACCTTCAAGAATGTCTAGTTCCTTCCATGGACAGGGAACCTTCCACTAAATCAGGTTACCCAGAGCCCCATCCAGCCTGGTCTTGGACACCTCCAGTGATGAGGAGTCCACAACCTCTCTGGACAACCTGTTCCAGTGCCTCACCACCCTCCCAGTAAAGAGTTTCTTCCTCGTACTAATATAAACTTACCCTCCTTCACCTTAACGTCATTCCCCCTCATCCTATCACTATATGCACTTTGTGAAGAGTCCCTCCCCAGCCTTCTTACAAGCCCCCTTTGTTATTGTTACCTGCCTTCAGCCACTCACACTTTGTGCCATTTGGCACAAGAGCTTTTTACCAAGTGGCATCTACCAGACCAACCACTGCAATGCTATGGACACATATGGAATTCAAAATACACCAATTCCATAAATTTTAGATATTCAGTTAAATAACAGGAATATTGCATTTTCAAGTTGATGTCTGAGATGCACTCTGTAAAAACTAACATGCCCTTTGCTCTAATTTGCATAGCCCCTGTAATGTACATACCTAAGATAAACACATATAACTATCAAAATATCTCCCCGACACATTAGGGAGGGTGGCCTCAAGTTCCATACAGAGTCCTTGGATTACACAAATTCCCCAGCCTGCACCTGGAGTATAATAGAAAACAGTATCTTTACAGAATCCTCACAAATGTAGCTCAGTAAGTCTTGTATTGAAAATAAAACAACCCTAACCCATTAGCAGGCAATATTTCAGTCTTTCAAACCAGCCCTATCAAAATCTAAACAAGAATATGCCTATTGGATTCTTGTCTGCGGAAGAAGATACCAGAATAAAAATAATAACAATTTAAACCTTGATTATGGTCCAATTAATACAGTATCTAGAATCAATCCTGAAGACCTGAAGTTTCTATTCCATTCTGCCATCACTGTTTTCCAGACTACAAACACGAAACACTAAAACTGCTGTTTTCAACTACTCCTCTTCACAGTTTAACAAGTTTACGTTCCCTAACTTTCAACCTTCACAGCCTGTGAATACAGAATACTGTAGAGTGAGGAAGAAGGCCTCTTTGTCAGAGCTTCAAGAGATCGAAACACCCCTTTATCTAAATTTTTATGATGATTAACTAACTGAACTTTTATCCCTTTTCAGATTATAGAAAACCATGACTGACATTCTTCTTTCTGAAAAACTGCTGTGTAGAAAAGGGAGACAGAGATTGCTACAATGTCAATGTAATTTCTGAATGCATCACACAATCTTTTGTAGTATGTCAAAAGTATAAACAAAAACACTCCATGTGTCACAGTCTACAAAGGGTATCACGTCTGATAGCACAATAATGCATGACAGGTCTCTTAATGCTTCCGATACATCAGTAATTATGTAAATGCCTTCAAATTTGATTATCCATTCACACACACATTAAAATTTGAGCCAAATTCAAGCTGCTTTATCTGTGAATTCAGCAACATGAAAACCTTTAAAACAAATTTGGTTATGTCAGTTTTCATCCTGCTGGACTAGATCCTCTGCTCACCCCAGCAATGTGTGACAAAGAGTGACTTGAAGTTATACTATGATCCCCTAATCCTCATTTTGAATCTGTAGGATAGGAGGGTGCCTCAAGACTGAGTTAAGCTTCAACCACCTGCTCCCTCCCATGTGCAGGGAGATTTGGAGCTTTGTCTCATCAGTGGGGCCCTGTGCTGAGGTAGGAAGTCAGGAACAGGAGGAACAACAGGAAGCCGAATGGTGAGGTCCATCTTGGAGACCACCAGTCAAGGGGATTCTGCACACAGACTCTGGAAGGGCAGCACCACCTCTCCTTCACCCACGGAGAAGCACAAAGGCACCAGGGCAAAAGGTCAGGATTTGTTTTTTGGAAACAGCAGATGTGAATAGTGAAGCATAAGATCCATAATATAAAAGTATAAAACTCAGACTAAAAAAACCAGGGGGACGGTGGAAGAAAAAAATGTAAGATGAACCAAAACTGCTAAATTCCACTTAGTTTACACATTCAAATTAACCTCTTTAGGGACACCTGACTTGTAAGGATTTCCTTCTTTCCTAATAAATTAAAGTAATACTTCAGGGATGTTATTAGTTTTTAACAAGCCCCCTCACTCTCTTAGTTATGTCTGCATTAAGATCAACACAACAGGGTTTTAACCAGAACAGGGCTGTGGTGGCTGAAATAAGATATTCTAAAAATAAGATTAATAAAATTGTGACACATCAGCCCCTAGCAATAGCAACAATACCAGATATAGCTTTTGTATAATGCATGAACATAGGATTACTTCCATGAATCAACAGTTTTGCATTAAAGTATAAAATCATCATCGCATACAGATAAGTAAAAGTGAAGATTGGTTAGAAAAGAAGAAATTACTTTACTTTACACAAGTATTTGTACCTCCAGTATAGAAAGAGATTATGAAGGTCAAATAACAATCCTATTACTTAAGTTACATAACTCAAAGCAGGGTGCATGTCAAAAACAACATAGAAAGATGACTGCTGTTTTGTGTTTATTCACTGCTTCTAACTCAGATTGTTTATTTTACACTACTTCTGCTCTAAACTCCTTTTGCAAAAGAAATTTTTTCACACGAAGTCTAATTTTTTCTACAATAAGTCAGAAAAGACATTTTAAAAACCAATTCTATGTGATGCTCTGCAGATAAAACAGGATCCTCCTCTTGCAAAGATCCCAGCATAGATTACCAATCTCAGACACCAAAGAGCGAGAAGCTGGGGAATCACTTCCCAGTCTCACCAAGCTACTGTCCCCACATGAGGTGATCTGACCACTATGGGGCATCACCAAGTCCTCGGGCACCACGCATGTAAGATGCTGCACCACACTGAGAGTCAGCAGAAGCCAGCAGCAGCTTTTCTTTACTTGTAAAAGTATTTAGGAAACTGTTCAAAAAAGAAAGAAGCTTCCCAATTTTCTGTTAACTATAGTAGTCTTTAGTCTCTCTAATAACCAAAATCTCAATGCCGTCAACTATTTAAATGGAAAAAAAGTTGCTGTTTTGTGGGCTACGACTTACTCTCTAGCTTATGTTTTCAATAGCATATATTTTTTAATGAGCATTAACAATAGTTTTATTACAGAAGTGTAGTCCTGCAGTACTACCCTTAAATATCAAGGCCAAAGGATTTCAACAAAATTTTCGACCTAGGAACATCACTTGCTTGCATATACAGTAGAACATGGCATATTTAGTGAAACATACTTCAAAGGGAAACTTAACACTCTTCAGCCAAGCTTTCCAGATGAGGACCACCTAACCTTAGTTTCCTATTTCCACAGCTGAGCATTTACAGAGAATATCAACTATACTAACACTTCCTCTAAAGGCACCTTTCCCTTTGAAAACCACATATCGAGTTTCCTCTTCGACATTTCATTTTCTTTGAAGTTTTAGCCAATTAACTGGTCAATGCAAATGAATCAAGAAGTAAATAAAATCACATTAAAAGATGGCATCTTTAGCAAGACTCCACAGGGTTTCTCTCAGTGTCAGCTCTCGTGACTGTGACAGCAGTAGGGAGATGCTCGCTACCTTCTGAAAGGAACGTCAGGAGCAGCCCAAACGCTGCTTCACTGCAGTGATAACTGAAAATACTCTATTGCTTGTCCTTCTTCCTAGTATCCGGGAAGATTACTCCTGACAAGGTACCTGGGACAGCCTCTTCAGCCTGTGCAGTCAACGGAATCAATGGTGCTATGACAATTGTCACTAGCTGAGACCCACGTTCAAAACCTCTGAGTGCAAACCCTCAGGGTACGTGACGCTTCCTTCCCCTGCCCTACGCTTCTCTGTGCATATCATCACTGCAGAGCTGCTGCTTAGTCCCAGACAGCTCTGTAAGGAACAAAAATGGCAACAGCAAGGAATGGGTACAGCCAAGAACTACAGGTGTAAAGGGCATATTTCATCAAGGTAAGCCCAAAGATTATCCTGCACTGGTTGGCAGATGCTTATGAAAGCAACACGATGTGGACAGCATTAAACAACTAAACTTGTTATTACTGTGCTGTGACTGTGACTAACACATACATAAAGTATTTAAAGGACAAGTATGGAGCTGTCTGGTGGGGTGCTGAGATGGTTCAGTGCAGGCAGTGGTTTGGAAGCACTCAAGTCATGGCACCACACGATGATTCCAAAATCTGTACCTTGTGCTAAGGCAAAGGGTCTGTTAATCTTTCACACAAGTTAAAGATACTCTTGCCAACAACAAAACTTAGGATCAATATAATTCAAGCAGGAAATGATAGTTGTAATATTTAATGTTCTTTCCATATTTTAATGCTTGATGAAGTGCAACTCTGCAGTATAGAGACAATATTAAAGATTTATTATCATTTTGCGCAAGTATGTAAAAATGACATGGATAGTTAATTAATTGAATTAACAAGCAGTAGTGAAGTCCCTAGGAAAAGGTTAGTGCAACAGGTTTTTAAACCTGTCAGAACCTGGTAAATATAACACTTTAATGTGAGTTTTTAAATGAAGATGAGGTTTGGAAGTTTTTTTTATAGTATGCCTCTTGCAGAGCCAATTTTTGCTTCTGAAATACCCAAACTGGGCATAACATGGATTACAACTGAAAAGTACACACAAAAGCCTATGGAAATCCTTGAATTCTTGTTTCTTGCTAGTGCTAAGAGCCAAATCCGTACCACATTCATATTTTAAAGAAAAATAATAACTTACATCCAGTTTATAATGGCTTCAGTAAAAATACAATGAATCACACAATACCTCCCTTCGGTTTTGCTAAAGTATTTTTCTGTGTGACTATTCACTCCAATATCTACTTACCTCTGTGGTGGTTTATTAATATTGGTACAGAAAATTGAAGTTCTATGTATTTTGATCATATAATAATAACACAGGTGCTTCACAGACCATTCGGGTACTCATTAATAATGTGCTTTCCAGGTGGCTGCACTATTAACAAAGTAACACTTTTCCAAGGTTTAGAATTATATCTGAAACATTCCTGGAAAACAAAAGCATTACGAAAGTACAACAGTGGCATAACAGCTCTTTGATTACGGGATCCTGAAGGAGATAATTAGCCAGTTTTCAGTTAACATAAAAATTAAGTGTTCTAACTATTCGCAAACTGATATTTACCAGCATATTTTTTTATGCAGTAACATTATCTAAGATTGCATAAACAGTAAGAATTTACTAGATTATTTTCACAAGCACTTTTTATGATTCTTTTCAAAATTATGAGAGCTTTAATATCAGTTTCAGTGGGGCAAGATGAAGCTTGAGAACAGTGAGATGATCACATATTACAACAGTAAAACTAGAATTAGAATTATTCCTATCCTACACGCATACACACATACATAAACACACATTTTAGTATTATATAATAAATTTGATGAACCGTGTAACTGACTTCGCATTTTCCTATATTGGGAATAATTACATCCAACCATTTTTATGGTTCACCAGTTTACCAGTGGTTTGTACCATCATTGTATTGAGATATTTAGAAATAAAGATATTGTGTGTAATAGTGTTCTTCATTGAACAGCTCCACGAAGAAGAAAGAAGTTATCTTCAGTATACCCATGGTAAAAGAGACATATTTTCACTGATACCATCACAAAACCTTTACTTCAAAGTACACAGAACCAGCAAAAGCAGCATACATACAAATACCCAGATGCTCTGAAGGTCTGACTCCAAACCACAGAGGGGAGGACTAGTCAACTAACTGAAGAGTTTAGACAATCATCAACAGTTGAACGAGCAAAACAAGTATTTATCACCTTCACGTTTCACCATGTTTGAATGTACTGCAAATCTAAATGTTTATTCTCCACTGTAGAGAAGCATTTTCTGGAAAAAAGAACTTCAAAAATTAAACAACAGTCTAAAATCTTCTGTCAAACAGGCAAAACTCCCTGCTGACTTCATCTGCTATTATTGGAGCTATTATTAAATTTACCCTTTTTACAGCCTCAGAACTTAAAACATTCTAAACAATAGAAGAAACTCTCTCAATGTTTGCTGACTGCAGGAAACAAGGACACAATGAAGAACAAACCAATTACATGTAACGAACTTCATATAAATCACCTTGGATTTCCTTCATCAAAGAGCTGGAAAAATGTAAGAAAAGAGACATATCTTTCCTTAACATGTCCCAGTTTCGTGTTTCTAGAAAGAGCAAACTCCAAAGACAAAGGCCTGGGAGAAAGAACCTTCATCTCAAGCTTTCCAAGACCCCACCAGACACATATTTCAGGCACTGCTGGTAAGCCTATAGCATGTGCGGTACATTTAGAAAAAACAGGAGGGTTAAAATTACTTAGTTCTGGACCAGCTGGAATTTCCAGTTGGTTTTCCCAAAGGAAAAGTACTCTTCTTTTAGCAAAAAATCATGCAAGTCTCGGAAAAAAAGCCAAGATATGAATATACACATGGGAAAAAAAGTACAATCTTAACCATCCACAGAGTGAGTGTATTCCAGTGCTGAAGACTGCTTTCTAACATTGAGCAAGTGCCCTCAAGTGATAGCACAGCCAGAGATTTTAGAAGGTCCTCAGATACGCTGTCATTGCTCATTACTTCTTCTCTTGATCAAGCTGTGTTTCAGGCGTTTGATTTTAACCCAAACTCAGTTCTCAGGGCACAGATATATTGGGATTTGAGTCCTAATGAAAAAGAGACAAATGCTGGGTATTGTTAACACTGATAACCCTGCAGCCCCTATGCTCTTGTCATTCCTCCAGAGATACCACTTCTTCCTCTAGAAGATAGTATCCAACCCCACAGGATGGGCCAAGCAGGGACCAAATATCATTTGCCCTTAGGAAAGGCATCATAAAGCTCTCTAAGATGTTCCTCAGTCAACTGAGTTAGAAATAACCCACCAGTAAGAGGCTGAAGGCAATAAGTAAGGAATGGAGGAAGAACAGATAGGGTCCTGGATTTTCTCTGTGCTTGAGCATTTTCATGACAATAAGAACCACTTTGACTCTGAAACCAGAGGACAATCTCCAGGAGATGTACCAGCACTTCTCAACCACGAATCACCATTCCTTTAACAAGGAAGAGAGGCTATCTCCCTGGTGAATTTCCTTTGGTTAAGGGTTGTTCAACACCAGCATCATCACTCCCTTAGGCCAGACACAACAATTGCTATCTGCAGCTAACATGAAGCTGAGCACAAATGCCATCTGAAATGTTGCAAGATACTTCAGAGGAATTCATTGTGGGGTGACAATGTCAACAAGATCCTTTAACACCATGCTCAAGTTTGTGAGAGTGAATCCAGCCCAAATTTGAGGTTTTTTTAAATGAAGAATCTTTGGAGAGAGGAAGAAATGTTTCCTACTTGACTGAAGGACCTCTATAAAAATTCTACTGCTCCAGAGTACGTAAATAGAAAAGATGCAAAACAATCCCAACCCAACACCCTGTATCTCCTCTTCTCTCAGAGTACTGAGCAGTATGTAAGCCCATGTGAAAAGCAGTATGACCACCGAAACTGACCCAAAATGCCCCAGTCTTTACATGTAATCCTTAAACCAAGACAAGCTCCAAGAGCAATTCAAACAGAGGCGCAGACTGATACCCTTTAGAGCTCAGCAGTTGAGAATAAGGTATGTGAAGACCTGCATCTTTGAACTGCAGTGCCCAAAATACTCAGCTTAACATGCTGAAACACTCTAACAAACTTACAACCTTTTGAATCTTTTCTCCTCAAAGGCAAAATAATACAGAAAGACTATGGATAGAGACAGCAAGCAAACTAAGACAATGAAACAACTTCCCCAGCTTAATTACCTTGTCAAAGTCGTATTTATTTGAAGCATAACCCTTTGATACTTGGAACCATGACTACTGTCTTGTAGACAAGCTGGCATAGTTGGCACATGGACTAAAAGATCAAGTACAAGCAGCCCTCTGTTATTGCCTACACAAAGGGAAAAATTGCATTGGATTGTAAAGAGTGCCAGTATGGTACAATTTTCTGAAGGTGTTATTCTCCAGAATTTGACTGTGATTTCTTAAAAATAAGCTTGCAGCTCGTAGAACTGTGAAGACAACATTGAAAATGTGAACTAGTAGAAGCCAATATGTTCCCAAATGTACAAACAATACCAAATCACATCTCTCAGAGTAAAAACTGGCCAGTTCATCCCAATGCATGTTGATTTGGAAGATTAATATAATTTTTCAACATTTAATAAGCAAAGCATTATGATAATAGGATCATCAGAAAAAAATCTAGTCATGATTGGTATTTGGCAAGCGACTAAGCTTGGACCCAGAATGGTGCCATTCACTCTCATCTCTGCTTTAACTTGCAGTCTGCATGCAGAGCAGGTCTCAGGACCAAGAGCCAAAAGAGCTCAAGTCCAAGGCTTGACAGTTTCTCAGCCTGCCCAAAGCAAGGTGGGCGTTTACTATTTGTGAAGAATATTATTCATTATGCCTATCACTAACATGTAACAAATAACTACAAAGATCCTTACCAAAATGCCAATTGTTCAATGGTAAAACAAAGCAAAACCTGCATCCTCCTGAGCAATGGAAACAAATTAACATTTCCAACATGGAATTCTGATTCCTTCAACACTAAAGTGTCTTGTTCTTGGAATGTAAATGAAATCATGACTGACCCGGGTCACAGCTCTCTCTTAAGTTCCTCAGCGGCAAAACTGTTACCTAGAGCCAGTTTGCTTTAGGTTCTTACTTCAGAGCAGCCACCTTTGACGGCAGCTTCATTGCCAGCTCTGTTCCCAAATTTCACATCCTCCCTTTTTAACTCCATTTGCCCACTTATAGCTAGAGTTGTCATTCTTCCCTCCCCCCTACCCAAGAAAAATCCTAAGAGAAAAAGCAGCAGGCCCTCAGCTTTCTGAATTAATTTTGGGGTACTGCATTTCAATGCCTTCTAAGTAGAATGAATATGTATACTACATTTTAATTTGCCTTCTTACTGGATAAATTTATCTCTTCCTGACTATCACATCTCCTTTCTCTGGAAAAAAAATTATAAAGGAACTCACCAATAGTACAGAAAGCAGAACTTTGAATACATCAGAGAGCTCTTCTCATCTGTCAAACATTTGCACAAATTCTTGAAATGGAACTTCTCAGGTGTGTAAAGTTAAGAGGGTGTGGGAGCAACAGCACAACTGCAGCTTGTATGCGTTATACTCACGTGTCAAAAAGATCTCTTAGTGAGCAACTGCCAACAGACCAAAATTTTCGGCTAAAGTCACTTAATCTTCATCTTTTTTCAGAGCACTATTGAAATTTTAGAATGCTATCAGAATGGAGCTTTAATTCATTATCCTAATTATACACCATAGGATCAAGGTTTTGTACTCAGCAAACAAGTATGAACTTCACATGAGAGCTTACTATTTATGATCATATTTATTCAGGAAGAAAAAAAAGTCATACGCACAACCTTCCAGTGAGGTTTTTTTCTAGCAGGTGACTATATTTTATATTTTGGCATGTACAGAAGAGGACACAAATTGGTTCTTAAAATGCATTCAAATGGGAAGTTACTATCCATCATGCCAAGGTCTAACAGTATTTTGTGCCTCGTTAAGGGAACAAGTTAAAATGTTCTTTAAGGAATCATAAGATACGTTCCACCGGTAATCCTGTCACAGATGGACACTGTAGCATTCCTCATTAGTACCGCTACTCTAAAGAACGGTACGGAGTACACCTTGATTTTGTGCATGTTGGCACGCATTGCCACTGCTCGCACAGTTAAAGGCATTTTGCTAGGCACATGGCAACATGCATCATTCCACATGCTAAAAATTCTCAGGAAAACTGTTACTGCACGTGTGCAGCAAACTAAATTCCGAATTAAATGCTCAAGTATCGTTTGTCTTCCAGCATCAATGCTGCCTTCTCGCCATAAGGTACAATAACTGTTCGTTACTATGTATTTTTCAAACACGAGCCTTTTCTGAGATACGAAAACATAAACCATCATTCTGATCTTTACATACTTCTGCTTTTCATGCCTTTTTTCCTTTTTTTTTTTTTTCGTTTTGTTTTGTTAACAACCGTAACACTTCGCCCAACTAGCGTTCCTGAAATACCAAGCGGACAACCAGCGGTGCCGTGAAGGCGAGACCTCGCTTGGCAAGTTTCGGACCTGGGCACAGCACGGCCAAGTTACCAGACCCAAGCAAAGAGAGCTTTGCAGCGCGCACACGGACACGGCCCCCCCGACAGTCGCTGCTGCGGGCTCTGCGCGCCGCGCTGCCGCTCTCCCGTGCGGCACCAGAGGTGGGTGCCCCCCTTCCCCTGGGATTAATCACCGCTCCGAACGGCTCGGAGGGAGCGCACCGGGGCGGGCGGGGCTGCCCGGGACGCCCTGTTCCCGCGGCCACGCCGGCCCGGTGAGAACTCACCAGCCGCGAGCACCGGCTCCGTCAGGCGGCTCAAACTCCGTCCGCCCCGCCGCCCACCGCTGCCCCGTGGC
>VWZW01002784.1:2001331-2089840 GCA_013397115.1 Edolisoma coerulescens
TTTTTTTTAACACGACTGTCTAAATAAATCTCATCTGAGCTCGAATTCCTGCGTTAATACGAACAAATAAGCATCCCACGGGACTGTTTACTTCGGTGACTGCATCCCATTAAGCAGCACCCGCGCTGTCTAATAAATGAAATAAAATACAAAAGATAACGCCCCTATAATTTAACTTTACAAAATGTCAGAGGACAGAGTTGTACTTTCAGTCCCCCACGGCGGCTCTTATCTCTTACTCTGCTTCCCTGAGGAACTTACACACTTGATGGCTGAGCACATTATCTGACAAGCTCAGCCGGTGGAGACTGGAAGAAACATTTTACCAGGTCAAAAAATTTTACTCATTTACAGCAGGTGAAGTGATGGGGAGGATGTGGTTAGTAACGCCTGCTGCGTTTGTCCAGCCCACTCCTGGCAGATCTATCCAAGACATCAGCCAGGCAGGTGCCTCAGGCCCCAACCCTGCCTTTGGAGGCTTTCTGTCTTCCGTGAAATAAAATCCTTAATAAACAAGTGGAAGAAAAACTAAGTGTTTCTCTCTGGGCACCAGAGCTTTACACAGACAAGTCACAGTGCTGAAATTCAGTGCCATTTTCACCCTCTGCAAGAGGAAGAGCATGGATGAATGATGTAGTAGCTGCAGTTCCAGCACACCAGCAAGGCAAACTTTCCAGGCGTACAAGTTCACAGTCAGACTTCTCAGAGATCTCTCACTGATTAAATGTAGAAACCTAATTCGCTAGCCCTTTTGTCTGGCATGTTCAACTGCATCTGCTTATATAGACCTTCAAGCATAGATGGCTTTGAGCACCAAAACAAATCGTGTTTAAGGCTTGGAGTGTATGTCCCTCAGAGCATTAATCAGGTCTCAAACTAGTACTAAGCTGCATTTTTTCAAAAGCAAATCTTTCAAGGAGTAAACGATCACATTCACGAATGGTTCTCTTGGTTTTAAGCAGAGTTGATGACATGCACACAGCCACGAGCTCAGCAACGTGTAATGGGTTGGCTGGACTGACTCAACAAGATAGTGCTGACTTTGAATGCACTGGTACGTGTGTGAGTGAAGGCAGCAACGTTTGCCTATGAATCACTAAGATCAACTGCTGATTATTTAAGAGTTGAAAGGAATGCTTAAAGTAGTAATGAAAACTCCTAGACATATAGTTTTCTATATCATAACTGATTTCAGCTAATTACTCCTGCCACATTTATGTTGAGGAACCCTAAGCATTAGTTCGAAAGCACATCTTAGGATGAGATTTGGCAAGTGATTTTGATTTTAACTGAATACTCTCTGCTTCTTTGCAGAGCTCCATTGTTTCAATAAAATCTTACAGACACAGTCTGGTGTTTATATAGATTTGATGTAGCCCATCTGGAGAAGGACTGAACAGAATACAAAAGTTTAGTTTCATCCTGAATCAGGGGAAAACATAAACATTTTGCAACATTTTCTGAACTGAATTCCAGAGACTGAGGTGGTAAATATGAAAATGTCCATTTCAAAACATTTCTTTTTCATCTTTTCGAAACATGTCAATGCAGCTTAAATTTTTACGGTTAAATTGTCAGTGTCACTTTTGTTCTGACAAGAACAGGTCTTTTCAAAGCAGATGCTTTGGCAGCATTTCTTTAAAATGTTGAATGATGTTTATGGATTTGTCTATACTTTTCCAATGCCTTCAGTCTCCACATCTCTATCCCTGCAACTAACAAGACTTTTAGCACTGTTCCAACTTGCTTTGTCCTGGATTTTGTTATCTGCATTTTTAAATTGAAATCAGATCTTTAGTATAGGTGGGATGTGATCCATTAACAACTGTCTGAGTTAGGAGCAATAATTTAATGGAATTGCTAAGCCAGAGGAGGAACCAGTTAAGGCTGTCAGCGTGAGGCCAATGCGATGATGGCAGAGCATAGCAGATGTGCCAGCCGTTTTCTATACGTGCCCTAAACTTCATTACTTCCATTGATTGTAACATATTCCAGACTATAGCAGCTCTCCATGAAGGAAAAAAGTTTGTAACACCTAGCAAGTCCTAAGAAAGGATGAAGGTTTCTAACAAGATGGTGAAAGAAAGGGCATTTTTAGACATTTAGAAGCTCAGTGAAGAGGCAAACATGAACCCAAAGTTTATAATGTTTTGACAGGGAAGATCTGCATGATTTCACCACTAGGTACATCTCCCATTCAGCCAACTCTGGCCTTCTTTTTGCCTGGATTCCTTTCCAGCCAGCAGCACTTTCTCAAAGGTCTGACCACCTACAGGTGAGCAGATGCTATGGCTGTGTCAGTGGTGAGTGAGCCACGTCTGCACCTGCATGCTGTTACCAGCCCAGACAGTTGTACCTGCTGCTCGCGCCCTGCTCGTGTGATGGAGCTGAAGAGAAGGTTGGCTACTCGGCATCCTGGCAGGGCCAGATAAGTAAAGATGAAAATAAATGAAGTGAGGGACCTCTGTCATGGCAGGAATGTACATTAGGATACCTCTCAGTCTGTTCTGTAGGGGAGATCTGTTACTATAAAGGGAAAAAATTGCCTCTCTCATAGCCAGGAACAGGCCATTTCTTCAGTTAATGTTCTTGTGGGTGTTACAGGTTGGACAGAGATGGGGTGTGAGAAGCAGAGACTGTGGAGAGACTGCAGTCCTGGCTTGAGGGCCATGTGGACAATTCTGTGTTTCAACAAGTGTGATGACTGTCTTTTCCTGAAGGCAGAGTGAGAACTTATTTTAGTAAGGGGGATCGAGGCAGAAGAGACAGGGATCCATTCAAAGAGTTTTAGTGAATACTTTTTTAATCTTCGAAATCTTAGATGTGTATGTTGAGGCCAAACTTTGTCAGTGATATGAGTGGATCTGATCACAAATATAATTTTCTTTTCTTAAAAATTCCCTGTGATTTTCCTTGAACTGATCAGCAAAGAATGCTGATGTGCTGATAAGAGTGATCAAAGCTTGGCTCAACACTTCATTTATCTGTAGATCTGTAGATCACTATGAGGAGCTGCTATGGTGGCCATGATTCTTCTTGTAAGGAATTAAGCAGCTTGCTTTCTCCTTTACAGCCATGGGACAATCCTGTCTAATTGTTTGGTTTTGTGAATGGCTTCAGAATTTTTTTGGGTGCCATTACACATTCCTGCAAGCTTCATCCATTGTGGCTGATTTGTGGACCTGGTTCTCTTAGCTGATGTGGTGCTAGAGGGGAACTCCTGAGTGCTAAAATCTGGAGGACAGCAGACAGCATGTGATCCTCCTGCCCTGGCAGCGGCTCAGGCTGAGCAGCAGTGGTTCAGCTCGGGTGTCTTCAGCAATGTCAGATGAGGAGCGCTGCTTGCTAACCAGCCTCAGGGGAAAGGACTACCATTATTGTAATTGTCTGAATGAAATTGGTCTGACCAGCAGGGCACTATGGCGAGGAAGTCTCCATTCCTAGAGAATGGCTAGAACAGGATCTGCTTTCTTATACTCATCTGGTATCCAGATATGCCTTAAAATCAAGTACTCTGGGGAATTCCTCATTGTTGTGGAAACCACCTGTGGGCAGCAACATTCCATAGATTCTAGACCTGAGTCACCTCCACGTGAAAGTAGCAGAAATGCCTTCTACACATGAGATTGCAGAAATGGGAGGGTTGGATTATTTCTGGAAAAGGATCACCCTAATCTGTAGCACAAAAGACCGTTTTAAATAAAAAAACCAGTCACCACATGCACAGAGTTAATTACATCCCAGATTTCCCAGGCTTAGTCCATGAGTATCACTACATTGCACACTGATGAGTAAGTCAAAATAGATCTAGATTTTTAACAAAATGGCCCTTAAAAGTTATTTTTTCTACTGACAAACAAAGTTACATATATTTTCATGGAAAGTGAAATCTGTTGAAACATAAGGAGGAAATCTGTTTTCTGCTTAAAATTCATTGTTAATAAACAATTAATTAGCTTCATACTGGAAGTTTTAGTCATAGAAAATTAATGTCCTTTAGCAATGAAATTTATTTCTAAAAATAAGTTGAAACAGCTTCTTAGTAAAATGTAAAAATACTATATCATATACTCATTTTTTTTCTTTTGCCAGTGCTGTAAAGGTCTGTGTTATAATAATTTGACTCTTTTTTCTTAGAGATAAGATTTTGCTAATTTGAACTGCTTCCCTGATATCCACACTCTTACTGGTTTATAGTCTATCAAGGGATCTAGAAAGCTAAGGCAAGATAAAATTAAACCATGCTTTCAAGTAGAGAAGCGATCTTCATTAAAAAGCAAGATAAAATGACTGAAAATATTGAACCGGACTGCTTTTACAATCTTTTTTCAGAGCCATGTTGATTTTGAATTTCCTGAATAGCGACTGAGCAGATTGACTTTATACTATAGGTTATTACAAGTACACATAAACATAAGAATATTCAGATATTGAGTAAAGTAATTGTTTATGTATGTTTACTGAGCAAGCAAAAGCATAATGTGAATCTAGGAGATAAACAGAAAACATATTAGAAAATTTTACTAGTAAATTATACTTTCCAAAATGCCCCTATAGCTGGTATATAGAGGTCCCCATACCTGGGAATATACAGGTGAGAAAGGACACGTGGAGAGGGAGAGTTTCAAACAAGAATCACAGAAGTCTGTGACTGTGCACAGTCCTGGAAGTCCAGCACTCAATGAAAGGCTCTGCACTTGGTAAAAATCTGCTTACGTAATGCTCATGATATATAACTCGACAGAGACTGTAACACTTGCACCAGTGCTGTAGCAAATCAGGACAAAGGGAATACACTAACTGAAGATAGATGGAACAGCTGTATTGACTCAGGTAAGATGCAGGGACTTAAGTTTAAAGTGAGGAAGAAAAAGGAAGTTGTCATTTTTTGAACACAGAAAGCTAACAGAATGATGTTTTAAGCAGGGAAATCTCACAGGGAATTTAAGCCAGTCCTGCAAGCTGGCTTTACTTTCAGCTCTGGGTCAGTACTCAGATGATGGGATCTTGCTGTATAGCACAAACACTTCTGTCAGCTTAAATATTCTAGAGAAAAAAGTTAAGGACTAGAAAGAAATCTAGCTATCATACTACAACCAGAGTTGTCTTTATATGTTTCTTTTAATTCCAGTCTCAGAGTAAGAAACTGAAATGCCCATACTTCAAAATAATTCATAATTTATTTTGATTTTTATTCTTAAAATTGTCCAGTGTTGGAGAGAATTTCAAAGAAGTCAATAAATTTGGACTATACAGTCCCTTTGGCAAGAGCAAGTTCCAAATAAAGTTGTGTGGGCATGCACTTATTGTAGGACCCAAAGAGATAACTGGAGCTATCTTCTGGAGCCACTGGAGTCTCTGCAGGAGCTGGTGCTGTGGTGTGCTGGGGTTTAAGGAGAAATTCTAAATGGCAAACAGAGATTGTGCCCTTCCCCCCCAGGACAATCTCATAGGTCTGTAAAGAAATAAAGCGTTAATCAAAGAAATTTAATATGTGAAGATCAAACGAATGTACAAAGAGAGGTCTTGTCCATACAGACTCACACAACACCTGGTTCTTGCTTGCTGAGAACTAACAAATATCTGGGTGCCAAAGGAATGGAGTAACTACAAATCCCCTTAACCTGCTTTTGAATGAAGTGCCAAGAAATGCTCTGGTCAATTAGTGATGCTGGTGATGATTATAAACATGGAATGTGCTTATAAACATGGAATATTTGTAAAGCCAGTTTCTCTGAGAGCAAAAGACAGCATAAAGAGTTCCTGAGATAGTACAGGCTTCATGCTTTCAAGTGTGGTTTTTTTTTTTTTAATTTCCCTAAAAGAACCACATTTCAACCTGAATTGATGCAAAAAAAGATATAAAAGTAATTTTTAGAAAACTATAGAATCTAGTTTGAAGTGTCTTTGATTTTCCATATGGAATATTGATATGAATATAAAGTATAATCTGGTTTCAAGTAGGTTAATGGAAAGAAACAAAGAAATCTAGGAAAAGTACATGCATCCATTTTATTCTTGTGACCACAATGGTTATTCTACCTTTGACTAATTAGAAAAGAAAATAAAGAGTTGAATGAACAGATATAATCTAATGTGTGATCAGAAAGCAAAGGAATGAAAAAGAGTGAAAATCTCCTCTTAATCCTGATTAAGAAATGTATAAAGTGGAATATTACCTCAGAATTATAGAACAGAATATTTGTTTCCTAGTAATCAGATAATTAACCATGGACCCATGAAGGGGATGTATGTGAATGTTAACGTGCATGTATTTACTGGGAGAAGGGAAACAATAATGGAATATTGAAGTGAAGTAAGGAGAGACCTGGCTCAGCCACTTGGTGGTTTTTATCTGGAAAAGGAAAGCATAAAATCATAGAAGTAGTTCTGTTCTATTATTTTTCCCAAAAATGTACTATTTTTAAAGCTTGGAAGTCAGAGAGGAAGGAATAAATGCTTCCCAGAGAGTTAGAGAGAGAAGGCTACTTGAGAAAATTAATTTTGAGCTGGATGGTATAGCTAATCCAAAAATACCATGAGATGATCAGCTTCTAACAGAAAGAAAACTTTACTTGACTTTGGAAATGCATGCATGTGCATGCAGATTGCATACAAACACTAAATATATGGCTTCAAATGTCTGTTTAATGTCCCTGTAAGACACATATATATGTTTTAAAAAAAATCTAAATACTGAATACTGCTATTGGTGTCAAAGGCCATGCTGCAAATAGTTACTGTATTGTAATGGTGGTCCTAATGTATTTGAACTATTCAAATACTAGACACAAACAGTCTATTTCTAAGACTCTTCAGTGTAAAATGTCTCAAGATATTACTAGCAGATTGACAGATGCATTATAAAGTAGAGGGATCAGAAAAAGGTTTGAAGAGAATCAAAAGGTGCACAGTATCTTTACTAGGTGGCTTACTTTATTGATAGCTATAGTTTCTTCATAATTAACATGTTCCATTAAAACCACTGAATTTTCATTTGGAAGTCTAGTGAAAATATTTCTTCCTCAAATGCTGTGTTTTGAGTAAGTAAAAAAAAAAAAAAAAGAAAGATACCATATTAATAACATCTTTAAAAAAAAAATAATTCTTGACTATCTTTCCAAATCAATGATTTTCTCACAGGATCTATATGTAAGATTTCTATGTTTTCCCGGAAGGGTAGAATACCTTAAGGTCTTTTACTACAGTACAAGATTCCTTCTGAACAAATACCATGGTGAATCAGAGGAATCAGTTGACTACAAACTATTATAAAATATGTCTATGAATACTGATCCCACATGAAAATGAATTGAATAGTTTAAAGTGCAATGCTACTATTTTGTTTTTGCCTGAAAATTCAAAACAAATGTCTGTCTATGACTAGAAGTATGGACATCTTATACATCCAGACTATGTTCTGAAAACATTTTCAGAATATTTTCTCCATTAAATATTTTCTGATTTCAGTTTCTTGACATGAATCAGTTAAAAGACATTTTAAAGTTAGAGAATATTCACTGAATGGAAAAATCTTTATTTTTACCATTTTAAGAAAAAATCTATTAAAATTTTAGTAATTAATCAAAGAAAAAACATACATTGTATAAATACAAAACCACATTAATGATTCAGAAAATTCCTGTGTTCTATGGTCAGAAGGTATTGCTTTCAAGTAAATACCTGCCTTTATTCCTTTATTCTTGTCTAGTCTCTGGTTTTAGGTGGCCACTCAAGGCATCAGCTACCTAACAAATGCAAAGCAAAGGTACGATGACCTTTAGTTCTCTCCCCAGGATCAAATATAAATTCATCTAATGTTAATATTTCACATGGCTATGAAAGAAAGAAATGTGTTATTTTTCTGTATGAAGATACTGGAATGTCATCCTGTAAGACGATTTATGGCAAGGGAGAGGGTGTAAGGGAGCTGTCTCCCATCCCAGGAACACTTGTATGCAAGAAGGGCGATAACACACGCTCTCCTCCTGGGCTCATCAGAACAACATCAGCTCTTGCTGTTCTGTAGTCACACCTGACTGACCTGGGTAAGCCACGGGAGAGAATCTCAGGACTCTCATGGCTGCTGCCCCTCTTAACATCACTCTTAATTTTCCCCTTAAATTGGCCTCTGTCTCCTCCTTTTTTGTAGGGTTCCCTTCAGGCTCAGATGTTATTTTTCATTCACTCTGGAAAAGCACAACGCAAACACTGAGCAAGATGGCTGTGCAGTACTCGACAGTGATTAAAGATCAGAGAATTGTCGAGGGACACAGTATTTAAAAGGATGTGCTCTGGCCAAGCAAGCTGAGTAGACTGGAGCTGAACAGAGGTATTTGGAAAACAAGATCTTTGTGGGATTATACAGCTAAGCAAGTGCCATCTGGAGGAAAATGACATGACAAGACCTGTCTACGAATAATTAAAGGCATGTCATAAAGTAGGCCATATTTTTTGATTAATCAAAGAAGACTGAGGAACTAATTTAACATGCAGAGGGGAAAATTTAGGTTACACATTAGGAGAGACTGTATAATATTTGAACAAATAAGAGTTCACATACAAACGAGAGTGTGCCATCACTAGCTTAAAGTGAAAAACTGTTCAAGAAGTCTTAATTTCTTTGGGGTTGTTTAGAAATAATTAAATAAACTCCGTGCTTTCTAAGAGAAAGTATCAGGTGACCCCTAGAGGTCATCTCAAGACCCAGCAACTCTGCAGCTGCAATCGCCTATGGCTTTTGTTAAAAGGCAACAAAACCATGAAACTGATTAATACCTTTGTACTGTATACAATAACACTGTGTTTTAACCACCCTCTGGGTACTTCAGACATCTGCATACTATGAATGCAAACCATTCATTTTCATAAATGGTTTGCTTCAAATACTGTTAGATTAAAGATGTTAGTGTAACCTTATAATATAAACAGAAAGTGGTGATTTATGGGCATGAGCGAATAAAAAGCAGACTGAAAAGCCAGACTATGAAAGAATACATTTGGTTTTGTCAGTAACAACATTTTCAAAGCTGCCGTAGAAATCAAATCTAAAGTACTGTAACACTGAATTGTGCATGACAGTGGCTACTTAGGCCCCAATCTTATAAGTTGCATTGTGGTGAGATGATCACTGCCAGCATGGTGCAAAATCCAGTGCCTGGCAAATGACATTGGATGCTGCATATTTTCATCCATTAAAAAAGATTTCCAAGAAATTACTTTTTTCTCTCTTCCATTTAATAATCCTTTATCTGGAGATCCTCCAAATTTCTTTCTTATTTCCAATGAGCTTTTGTGGACAATGGGACTACACTTTTTTCTTTCTAAATGCTGTTTGTTCCTCTCAACTATGTATTAGTCAGTGGCAATTTCAGCAATCCCATTTTTGTCAAGGTAAAATCTTGTAGATTCTTCAACTCATTATTTTAAAATAGCATTCATAATTACCTATTCAAATTATTTCTTGAATTTGGCATGGTATTCTGCAAAGGCCAGAAGGGCTGTTAATTAGCTGTTAATTAATCTGAATGTGTGATAGTTTTTATGCATATGTTTCCAGCATTATATCGTATGTATGCACAGTACATACATCATTAGGAAAGTAGAAAGGGTCTCAATGACAAAAGTCTGTCAGTAAATGAAGATGTGACATAATTCTCTATCCATTCATTTGTGATGGGACAAATGGACATAGTGGAGGGTGGATTGTTTAGAAAAATTCAATTGACTGCCTCGAAGGAGACATAAGCAAGGCAGCCCAGCCAGGTAATTTCAGATTTTTGTTACCAAAATTCTGCCAGTTGATAAAGCATCAGAATTTAGCTAGCTGTATGACTTACAGCTGGCTGATCACCTGTTTTATGACAGTTTTTAATGTAAGTATTATATCTATCTATCTATCTATCTATACATAATTGAAGTTTTAATACAGTATCTGTATTAATGACACCAATGCATAACAAACTGCAAACTCCAAGCACAGAAAAATGTCATTTTTTGGTAATCCATGATTCTGGAAAGTTTAGCCTGAAAGATTTTTGGTTCAACAGCCTGAACTCTTACCCACAGCTTTGGGGGTCAATACAGCCTCACCTAGAGCAGTCAAAGGGGTTTGAGTTGCTTTTTGTACAAGTTTCTCTCATCCATTCTATTGCTTTCATGTTGTTTCAGGCAGAATGAAGCAAAATACCAGCAAGCTTGAGCCTGTTCCTGAATGGATACTGCTTTTTTTTTGTAGTCAGCAGAACCTGGGCATGCCAGAAAGAGACCCTGATTAATTTTTTTTTCCTTTGGTAGTGCATAATTTTGATAGTTATTTTTTCATTAGAATATGGGAAGATTCACTGGTTACAATTTTCATCTTCACCTACGAATCTATAAAAGCAATGGCAGGTGGTGATAATGAAATGACAGCGTTCAGGGTGTCAAAAAAGGTAGCTTTAGGATAATCAGCATTTTCAAGTTGTTTTCCAATCTGGTGCAAGGAATCAAGCAGTTTACTATTGATACAGGGAGTTTTGTTGTTGATCAATGAACCTAATGTGTATAACATTTTGTAACATTAAAACAATGGATATATCAACAGGTATTTACTCAAATAAAACACCACATTCTATCAAATAAATTACATACTTTAGAGGCCAAATGACTAACATAAATTGTGATATGAAATCAATTTTAATAATATACTTCTTCTGCTACAATAACCTAACTAAATGCAATCTTAAATAAACATATTGGGGGGCTCAAACAGAAAATTTTAATGACATTTGTAATACTTTCAAATTTGGAACTATTTTTTTATCCTTCTTTCTCAAGATAACTTGCATTGTTTCCACATCCACAATTCTACAGATCTCTGAAAATGAAGAGTAATGGAATTACAGAGCAGAATAAAATTATTCCTTACTAATCTGGAATCTAGTATAGTGATTAAAGCATGTGGGCCATGCCACTGGAGCAACTTACCACAACTATAAAATTATTCAAAAGCAAAACACTTAAGTCTGAGCCTAGAGAGGAACACAGTCTTCTGGATAAAAATAGAGTGGAAAATATGCTAATGGCTCTGTAAAGAGGCTCAATCTGGTTTTGGTAGACAATTAAGGTGAAAATAACTTGTTCCTACAAGACTACTTATTTTCCTCTTAGCTTTTCTTTAGAAGCTACTGTTCTCTTGGGATATTGTAGAAATTAATTCAGCTTTACTATTTTTGTATACCATTCTATAAAAACACAAACTGTTGCATTATCTGTAATTATTTTTTGTTGCACAAAGTTGCATAATCAGCAGTTGCATAAATCAACATCTCTAAATTTTCTCTTCCTTGTGTTACCAGCAGCTGATACAGTGGTTATTGGAATGAAATATAATGTATATTATTGGGTGAAACCTCAGGTTAACTTCTGCCACCAATGTGTTCAAACCTAACTATAGTAGCTCAATTCCAGAATTAGAGTTCTCATGTGGAAAACTAACTTTTTCTGATGTTTTAAAAATATAAAATAAAGTATCTTCCCTTACCTCTTTTAGATGAATGGAAGCACAGTAATCTTTCAAGCTTGAAAAACTGATTTGCTACTCTGTATTTTTCATATTCCAAGACAAAAATTAAGTTTCTTTTCCACCTTTCCCTGTATTCTCTGGTAACTGTATTACAGGACTGTCTAGTGGCAGACTTCACACATTTCTCTAGTTAGGCCTATTTCCAAACATGCAAAAAACCCCCAAATCTGTAACCAAATAAAATAGCCTTTTGTATTTCACTGATGTAGCAGTATATTTACAGCTACCTATCTATTGCATTGAGTAAAAAAAAGAAATAAAGAAAAGGATGACAGCATCAGGATAAGATTCTGTCTTAATGAAACATGTGTGGTCAGCAAGGAATGCTTTAAATTAGGTCTTAAGCAGTAAGGGCAACAGCAAGGGCTGGTAACATTGCCTGACTCCAAGCTCTGACCAAAGACTTGCCAAGAGCAAGAAGTCCAGGCTGGGGCTGGGGTGGTCTTCATGAACAAGAAAATTGACTTTCCAGGAAGGAAATAATCCCGAAAGAGAAACTGGATGATTCATTTTCATGGAAATACTTCGGTTTATCAGGTTTGGATAAACAAAGACAATCACAGGAAATACCTGATGTTGTTTTTCTCCAGGCAAGACGGCTGAGGAAAAAAATTCTTCAGATCAGTTAAGTAATTGCTGTTATGGTTCTCCAGTGAAGGCCAGGTTTGAGATAAGAAAGGAAGAAAATCTTCCCCTGAGAATGAACTACTAGTAAGACGTTTCCCTGAAAAAGAAGTTCCTGATCCTGATGGAAAGACTGGATCAGTAAGACATTTTGTGTAGTAGTAGTGATTTTATTTAATTAAGTAAGACATTTTGTGTAGTAGTAGTAGTGTAAGACATTCGCATGTGTTAAACAAGGAGGAACTCCCCAGCTCATCTAAATGAGTGTTAACTGAGCATGATTTACTTACAGCCCAGTCAGCCGTTCACTTCTGCCTGTCTGTGCTGAAAATGTCACTTGGCTGGCAAGTATCTGAACATAGCTGGTCCTGGAAACGGTGACTCAGTCCCAGGCCCCCGTCACATCTTTCTTAGGGCTATAAAGCATTGATTTAATGACACAGAAATCCCACCAAACCCATGAGCATCGAGGTAGTTAGAAAACAGCTAATGCCAACTTCATAAACAACAGACTTTGTGTCTGATTTTTACAGGATCTTTTCTTCTGAATATCAGGGGAAAGGGAGGTGAGACTGTCCAAGATGACAGCCACACCCTACAGCAGCATGATTAAGGAGATTTCACAGTTCAGAATGAAAATTTCCTTTATTTTTGAATATATATATTTGAGCCCCTTGCATCCTCTCCCTTCCACAGCAGACATCCCTTGCTGTACTCTGACAAAAATAAGAAATTGATATTCGTATCAGACGTTTTCTGGATAATATTTACCTTCCTGATAGCCTCTAAAAACGTCTGAAAATTCACATGTGTTCAGAACTGACCATACAGGATGAATATGTTGAAGTCCTTTATAATTTTGGAGATTATTGCAGATTACTGTCTACTAGAACGGTAGTTAAACAGCTTTTATATTTATCATTTGGACTGTGTAGCTGTCAGATCTTAGTAATTGCCGTCCTCTTTATTGTGATGGATCTCGTGTAAGGAAAGCCCATAACACTGAACAAAATGCTTCTGGTTGTTTAATGAATGGTGCTTTTCCTTGTGAGTAAATAGCAAAGTAGTACACAAACCACAGGCCATATTATATAAACATGATACCTAAGTAGTTGCAGTTGTAAGGGGAAAAATACTTCCAAAGTTTCCCAGAAAACACATAAATCTTGCTGACTGACTCTTACTTTGGATAATTTACTTCACCTTATTCAGTGAATTACTGAAATTCTGTAATTCTCATAATTTTTTTCATTTGATACATTACTACTCTTTTATCATTATTGATTTTTTCTTGTTATTTCTCTTTCTATTCCTTCCTGTTCACCACATTTATTTTCTGCATCTTGCATTCTCGATCTGCACTTAAAACTCTTTTAAAAAATCCTATTTTAATTAAATAAAATCAGTTTGTAGTGATGGTAAAGTACATAAAAAGTGAGTACATATAAAGTATATATTCCAGATAATTGAATGAAATATAATCTTAATTACAAATCAGAATTTATAAAAGTTCCTAGTGAGACATCAAGCAGTTTGGTGAAAATGTACTAATGTTTTACCAGTCCTACTAATTCACTAGGATTTTATTTATTACATTTATCCAGAAGCATTTTGGTAAAGGAATACAGACACAGGCAGATAGTCTATCATGTTAATCAAAGGATTTGAGATTCAATTTCAGGACTGATAAAACACAAAAGTACTGCTAAAAAAGATCAGAGCATCGGAATTAAAAAGTTAGAGAAAGATCAGCAGCAATGAGACCCTACTTCACAGTTTTCTGGGAATAAACACTGAAATAAACAAGACTGATCCTGTGTGTGGTTGCAGGACAGAAGACTAAGGTGGTGAAAAATTGCCAGGTGTAAAGGGCAAATTTCATACATATGACATATTGCTGGGAACTCTGTATTAGTCTGAAATGAGTTTTTATTACATCTTCCAAACTATTAGAAGGCTTAACCTCTTGAGAAATTTTCATTAGTTGTACAAAAAAATACCATCAGATGGCTTCCTTTTTCCAGTCAGGGATTCCACTCAAGAAACTCTGTGTAGCTGCTGGCTTTGATCTTTGTCCCATTATTTCAGTTTCATGCTTCCTCTCCAAGAGTCTTACAATATCCACTTTATGAAAAAAATAATTTAACTGCCAAATGAGAACTCACTTGATAAATCTGGATGTTTTTAAAAAACATGATAGAATACAGTAAAAACTGCACTAAACCACATACTTTTAACTTTTGAAATAAGCAAGAAAAAATGCATTAAAAAATAAAGGATTTAAAGGGGCGTCTGAGAAAAAAGAGCAATCGTGGTACATATGAGCAAGAGCTACAGTAGGATCACCTTAGGAACAGTCTCTCAAGATTTGGTATAAATTGGAAATGTGAAAAGATGCTTGGTAACAGTGAGAAAGTCTGGCAGCCAAGATGTTTCTATATCCAAGATACAGTCATTTTCTGTCCTAAATTTCATGGTAGAAACCCTAAAAAGGCAATAGTCATGAAAGCCCAAACAGCAGACATTTGAGGTCCATAAAAGAATGGCCCAGATGGAAGCTAGACTTTTAAATTAAGACATATAAGAGAAAAATATTGCGAAGCGGACTTGAACATATTTACATTTTTATATTAAAAATATTGTAACAGGGAATCTTATGATTTTTTTTCTTCCCTAAGGGACATCAGCATAACAATATGTCATCATAGGTAAGGGTTGCTCATCTTTACAAACCTAATTTCTATCTGTAGCACAGTGCCACTGACCAAACAAAGTATTTTAGGGTTGCTTTGCTGGATCTCTCTTTACTAGTTTCTCCTGGTGTTTGCTCTTGTGCTTTGCTGAGATATCCCTGTAATTTGTTTACTTCCCTAACCACAACAAGATCTTGCATCAATGACTTTAAGTTTCTATTTAACATCAGCATTTCGGGCTGTCTTGCCCAAAATTGATTCAAAGAAGTTAGAGCTGGAGAAGATCTTTATTAGTGTCCCATTAAATCTCTGCAAATACAAGGATATTCCCTATATTTCCTAGGTTTTTTTCCCCAGACTAGATTAAAAGGTGCCAAATGAGAAAGTTTTGGCTATTTTCACAACAGTCTTTTACTTTTTCATTATTTTCACAACAGTCTTTTTCACTGTACTTCAGTGATACTTTATGTCACTGATACTGAACTCTCAAGTTTGTTTTTTTCTCTTTTCTTTTACTAATGGCCTTTGCTGCCATTTATTTTTTTGTGAATAAATTTATTCTTCTTTTGTATTTCAGTCATTTGCACATTATTATGTTACTGCTTGTGTATGAAAAGTTACACAAATATTTAAAAAGTCTATGCCTTTAATCAAACCAGATCTATTGAACGCTCTATCATATTTGTATTTAATCTCTCAAGACCAAGGTCCATTTGCTCCACTGTACTTCCTGTTATTTTCCCTGACAATGTTATTCTCATAAAAAAAGCTTGATATTATTTTTGCAGCCCATTTCTACAGATACAGTTCAAAATAAGACACCAGCCTTCCTTGATCTATATAATTTCTAATATAATATTCAATTTGGTTTAAATAAAGCATTTCTAAAGCTTAGTGAAACCCCTGTTTTATTAGATTGTCCAATAAATATGGCAGCATAAGAAACAAAAAACAAAACACCTACCAACAGGAGAGACACTGAGAAAGTGATAGAAGCTACACTAGAAAGTGATTACAAATAGATACTTCCAATTCAAATAGGAAGGAAGGAAGGAAGGAAGGAAGGAAGGAAGGAAGGAAGGAAGGATGGAAGGAAGGAAGGAAGGAAGGAAGGAATAGACAATAATTCCTAGTAAATATACACAAGGATCATATCAATTGCTGATAGGGAAAGCATACATTTAAATAAAATCACATTGCACTCTATTTGTTGAGGCTTTCCTGAACACAGAAGGCTACGGAACCTTTCATGGCTTTTCTACTCAAAGTCCCATATTCATTTATGTGTCCCCTTTACCATCCTATTGCCGTTTCCTCTTCCCTGTTTTCCTTCCCCCGTCCTGCGAGCCCAGAGATTCTGTTTGCCCGTGGTGAATCTCTGGCTGCACCAAGGGCAAAACAGAAAATTTATGTCCTTGAGAAATTGACTGTTTTCAGTGTTCTGGAAAAAACAATGGGAGGGAAGACGATTGGCACAAATTAGCTCGGTCAGAGGATAATAATAATGAAGTTTAACAGACAGTCCAAAAGTGACAGTTATTTTTGTCATACAGTGGACAGTTGAGGCAAGGCGAATGAGGAACAAAGTGCAGACCCAGCAATCTGTTACTTTGTGGTGCCTAATTATTACCCACAGCTGATATCCTGACAGAACAGGGAGGAGTCCTGCTGCAACTTCTGGCAGAGGCAGAAGTTGTTTGATAAAACCAAATGAAGAGACGAATTCTGACAATTCTTGTCACTTTTTTTTTGAGAAGTTTTTCTACTTCTGCCATGTCTTTGTATAATCAAAGTAAGTCACTTCAGTACCAATGCTTGTTACAGAAGGGAAGGAATATATTCACCTGTCTGTTATATTGAAGAAAACACTTGGGATTTCCCCCAAATTGAAGATGATATGGGAAGACAAAGTGCTGGAAGGAGTTATGAAAAAAGTCATAATCTAGACTTGTGAGGGAATTGTAAGAGAAAACATCCTAGGTTTTCTTAGGACAAATCTTGACTGAAAACTTAATTCCTTTCTTGAGAGACTTAATATGGTACTGGGCAAAATAAAAGCACAAAGACGTATTCCTTGAGCCTTTGTTCAAGTAATAGGAGACTAAAGAAAAAAAAAAAGGATGTTATTGGAGCAGAACTCTTTGCAATACCATACTTGCTGTACTGTGCGTGTTGCCACTATAGGGGGGTCAGAAAGCTACAAAATTCACCATTGAGCACAGACTTCCAAGGCACCTCAAAACTAGCCAAAGAATGTAGAGCAGGAACAACATCCTGCAGTAAAAACCTGTACATTTCTGACCACAGAAAAGCGCTGTTCAGATGCAGAAGACATTGCTGAGAAGAGTTTTACTACCCAAGCATGCAAACGGCTCAATTTTAACTCTAAAATTAGATTACATCTCTTTACGCTAGTGCGTGGACAGCATAGTAATGCAGTGCTTTTTAAATGCCTATGAAAAAAAAGTGATATATTTATGAAACTGTATACCAGTTAAAAAAGGGACTTTTTTGTCTTTTTGAAGGAAATAATCTCTTTTAATGTGAAATGGTTTTTTTATGGTAAAAAGAGTATACCATTAAATATAAATGGTGCAGTGACACATAAAATCTTAGGTTCTAATGTATATTCTCAGTAGTATCTGAAGACTCTAGCATTTGCAAACATATTTGTCTAGTCCTGTTTCCTTTGAGTCCTCTCATCCAGCACAGATGGCTTCTAGAGGTCCCTTCCCCCTTAAATTACTTTGGATCCTATGAAATAAAGAGGGTAGCATGGAAGTAAAGTAACTAAGACCTGCAGATATTTTGGTGTTAATTATACTTTAAAAAATAAACTCTAGCTTCAGTATTCTTAGCTGGTAGTCAGAAGATTGCCTGTATTTGAATGATGAATTTATACAAGCCGAATTCTGCCCTCAGTTACTCAGGTTCCTTCCCACTGACTCCCTTGGACTCTGTCCCTTGGAATTTGTTTAAGCAGGACATAAATTAGTTCATGGAGTGCCACCAGGCCAATTCATTCTCGGGTATTTATATAATGTCTTTTAATAAGTAAATTATTTGGGCTCAGACACTGATAATTTTTTTAGATTTCAGTGACATCACCACTTGAGAATCTGAGTGCCCAATAACCAAGAAAGGCAGAAAGTAGCTTTGAAAAGCTTTTCGAAATAGAAAAAAATACAGGTCAAAAAAGTAATCTTCTTCTTAATTTCATGGAAACATCTGATTTGATAATTAGCAATCATATTATTCTCAAATTGCTACTCCTTGTAATATTTGCAATTAGATATGAGCATTATAGAATATATTTATGTGTATTATATTATAATTTCCATATGAACATGTGAAGGTTTGCCTATCAGTAAATTATACAAAATCTCAAGCAATCTGTAATATGCAATAACAACTACACTAGTTAAATGAGAAAGTATTTGCCATATTAAATTGTTATTACATGATAATTACCAGAAATTAATGTAACTCAATTAAGATGTTATTCTTTCACTATAAATCACTCCAAGAATGGCTACAGCACATTTCCAATCAGCATCTGGTGAAAATTCTTCTGAATGTATTATTAGGCCTGAGGCAGTAAGGCAGATATGCCTCAAGGACTCTTGTCCAAAGGGCAGGAGGGGTATTTGGATGTAGGCAGAGGCTGTGTCCAAGTTTGTTACAGAATGAAAACTCCCTGCATTCAACACAAAAGCCCCCCACAAATCCAAGGAATTTGTCTTTGCCAGTGACCTTTAGCCAAGTCCTGGATATGTCAGAATAAATTATTAAAGGCAAATGCCCCTATCTGAATAGATAACTTACTCTTTTTTTTTTTTCTCATTTCATTAATGTATAGACTTCATATAAAATTTACTGTGATAATTCTACCAGTGTAGGTAATTCAAAACACTTTCATGGCAGTAAAGAAACTTGAGGAAAACACCTTGACTCCTCCAGCCTCTATCCACGGGGAAAAAACATAATATGATACTTTCAGCAGAACGAACTCCTAAGTTGTGTTCATGTGTTCTCTCTGTCATGTACCAATTACCACTGTTCTATCTTTCCCCCAAAAGGCTCAGATGGTTTGCTGGGTTTCATTCCTTTTGAGGGACAATAAAAAGCAGAAGTAACTCCCAAGTTCAAATACACATGCCAACAATGAGCTACTGTTCAGAACAAGATCTGTAACCTTCAGATTGTACTCTTTCACTTCTCTTTTTCTTCAGCTGAGTTAAATACTGAGGTAAACTGTCATTCAGAACTCTCAAACCTTAAAACTAAGATCTGATTAGAAGCAGTCTGTGCAAACACAGAGTTGCAGCATTGTCCTATTTATTTTTCACACATCTTTCAGGTTTTGTGAAATAAAATTTGAGTTGTGGAAATGAAGAGCCATTCAGAAGAACAGTAATGTAGCCATTGACTATAAGTACCCTAAAAATCAATCTGAAAATGCATCCAGTGGCCCAAATTGACAAGCTATGTGAAATGCAAATTTAAAGAATGCCAGGAGTTATTTCCGATGCATCCACTAGCCTGCCACAACAATTGTATTTTGTGAACTACTGTATGTAAAGTTTTGTACTGTTTGATACTTAATCAATAATAACCGAAGTATAATTGGAAACACCTGCTAGTAACCAATGCCCTTTGAGAACCAACTACATCCCATAAAAGGGAAGCAGTCAAAGCATCAGGATACATACTAAATATAAAACATATCAAGAAAACTAGACAATTTCCTACAGTGGAAAGCATTATCAGTTCCTCTCCACACTCCATTTAGCAGTCACCTTTTCTTATGATCCGTCTTTTAGAGCTCCAGTTTCAGCAGGGGCACAGTACCTCTCTCTGGATTTATGCCTCTGAATGGCATCCCAAAGCAAGCCAGTGGGAGCCACAGGTACTTGGGAACTTGCTCTGCACTTTGCAGAACTGGAATCACTGAAGAGCTCCCAGGCAAGCACTCTGACAGAGTGAAGTACGTATCACCATCCCTACAGAGCACCACTGCACTGCCAACAGTGATACATGGCATATGTCATTGAAATCAGCCTGGGCTTGATTCTTTGGGTTTTGTCGTAGCTGGATTTTGAATCTCTGTCACATTATCTCTCTTTACTATAGGAATTGTTTATTCTTACATAACTGTCAAAGGAAAAGAGAAGTATTTTGTGGGAAAACAGTGATTTAAATGCCTAAGGGATCAACCTCCCACTGATGTCCATGGACAAGCCAGTGACTCTGGATGGTCCCTTTTGAACCAAATTCTCATCAACTTAGTTTAATTATTCACTCCTTTTAAAAGGATGGGCAGTGAGTTTTAATTCATTATGTTTTAATGACACTTGTTTATACTTGGATTGGACATTCCAAATCAAAGCCCCTCTAAAATAGCTTGAATTGAGCAGCAGCATTATTAAGTATAAAATCAATGGCTTTAGATTGGTAACATTTTTTAACAAATGAAAATCTCCAAGCTACTATTTGCTTTACCTGAAACTAACGCACATGCCATTAGAAAAACAACAAGAAAAAAGAAATAAGTTGACAGTTGCTCTGTGGCTCACTGAGAATTACTTTCCTTGCCTTTTCATGAAGATTTAGAACCACTATCATGCCCAAGTTTCTCAGTTTAAAGATGAATGGGCCTGTGAATGCCAAATCCTTAATCCCTATGGGTGAGGAGGTGTCCATATTGCCCAGCAGTAATTCTTCTGGGTAACTACACTGTGTTAATGGGTTCTCACGAGAATCCTTTTTTCCTTGATAGGAGTCAGTGATCAACATTAAAATATTACTTATGGTCTTGTCCGCATCAGCAGAAAGGAAAAAATCAAGAATTTTAAATTGGGAACTTGAGAAGCTCTTCTGAGGCATATTTTATTACCCATATATTCTGAAAAATTCTCTGCTCAAGTTTTCCTTGAACTTCAGGGGATTACAGATAAATCATGAGGAGAACACAAGTGTTGCTTTAGCTTTCTCAAAGAATGAAAGCATAAATGAAAAGTTCTGTCAGTGGGGGAGGAGAGGAAGGGAAAGAGATGACTAAGCCCTGCACAGTTCTGGCACATTAAGGGGAGGAAAGGACTGTCCTGAAGCAGGAAAACAATAACCTAAAAAATAAAAAGAAAAGAAAAGTTATTAAAGCACTTGGAAGAATTCCTTTTTATTTGACTTTTAGTTCAGTTTATAATTAGATTTTTTTCTATTTAATGCTGATTTTTACGAACTGTGGTTTTTATAACAGTTTTATTTCAGTGGGTTCTTTTCTAATTCCAGAAAGAGTTCCAGGGCATGTACTGGGCAGAATGTCACCGAAAAGGACTTCAGTAGTTTCAGCTCTTACTCAAGGCCTGGGCATGGCAGCCTTTCAAATGAAATATATACTACCATGCCTTCTTGAAGAAATTTCAGCAATAATGAATGCCTTTGGAAACAAAGATTCAGCTGCGAGCATGACAAGAGTTAGTTAAGAAACTACACAGAGCACCCTAACGGCAACTAATTTACAAAAAAATTGGATGAGGTGCAAAGAATAAACAGACATTTTTTTCCTCAGGACACCTTTTCTAATTAAAGGTAAACAAACTTCCATTTCATAAAGTAGACCGATTTCTTTAGCAGCTATACTTATTATCAGCCTCATTTCATGCCTGCAATAGAAAATTCTGTAGAAAGGGGTTCAGATGTCATCTCCACGGAGACTAATTCCATAATGAGCTGATGGGTTTCAGGAAGTTATCGTTGCTTTTCCTTCCTGTTGCCATATGCTTTGGATCATGCTCATATTGAATTACAAAAAATTGCAACAGTGACACTTACTGCAGAAAATTTTCATAGTATTTGATTCACTACTGGAATAGAGAACTGTACTGTTCACAGTTCTCAGTCTCTGCTAATCAGGTAGTACAGTGTGAGGAAGGAGGAACTATTTTAAAGTGCTCTAGAGTGAAACATTTTCTACTTAGATCATGATTTGAATTGATGGTATTATGTTAGTGCTTTGGCTGACAGTCTTTGATAGCCAGTTCCCCCAGATTTAAGAGTGGCTTTTGAAGTTGTTGTGAAAGTGCTTTTGATGGCTTCTCCTGGAAGATTTTACTGAATTGTGAAGTTTTAACAAAAACTGAGTCTGTTATGCAGCACCGTGGTTTAACCCCAGCTGGGATTAACTCTAATCCAGCCAAAACCAGCACATGCACAGAAATTAAGTGTATAGACAGGATTATGTGAAATTTATAGAGGTCTGGGTTTGCTTTTTTTTTTTTTTCAGAACATTTCAGATAAATCTTTCAGCAAATGGAGTCTTTTCTATCAAAATGCAGATCTTCTCTATACATTGAAGATTTTAATTTAAAAAGTGATCATTTTCACTCTCTATAAAATTATGCCCTATATTGTTCTATGTCATCCTGAGATAGGTTTTTATCACTATTTCAATCACCTCTTAAAGCAGTTCTCACCGCAACTATGACAAACAGCATTGCTCCACATCTACTTTGCTTACAGGACTCTGTTCTCCTCCATTCTTTGATCTCTTCAACCTATGATCCACCCCATTCATTTATTTAAATGTAGACACATTCAAAACTTGGCAGCTGGTAATACCAGCACATGACAAGGCCTTTGATGGTGAGTCAGCTGCATGCAGAAGTCCTGTGCTTCTGAACAGGCATGATACAAGATCCTGATGTTTCATGCCTTTAAGATGAGGTACATTTTAACTCTGTTTCACTTATGTCCTAGCACATTACACTTACTGTAATTAACTCTGTTTCCAGGGGGCAAGCTCCTTGCCAAAGTTCTCAGGGTGAATAACCAAAACCCAAAGTCAAAATAACCTTTCTCAGTGCACATTTCCATATGTGCTGTGTGAGAAGCTGGACCAGGTTTTTACCTGGCAGTCACCACAGAACCATGACGTGTGTTCAATATTTTGTGACTGACTTGCAATACATCAAACACATCCCTGAGACCATGAAAGCCATCAGAGGGCAGCCAAGAGAAATATCTGCTTTCACCTGCCTTCAGCCTGTTTTCTACCCCGTGAAAGTCCCACCATCAGATAGCCTATGAGAAAGATAAGTAACAGTCTTGTAGAAACTCTCTAATCCAGGAGGTACAAAGTGCTTTAAAATAATTAAGCCTCCCATTGCTGCTTGCTGTATGGGATTTGAAAAATTCTGTGCTACCTCTACATTTAGTAAGTAATGACAGGACAAGACTTCAATGTCCTTCAGCCCTCCAGCTGCTTAGGTGTTTTCCTAATGCTGTAGCACCTTCAGAGTATTACTGAAGCAAGAAAACAGAGCAGTAAAAACAGTGAGATTTTTTCCCCACTACACATTTTAATCCTTTATCTATAAATCAAGTAAGACTTCTCCCACCTTTTCTGATTGGTTTGACCATTTCATCTCCTATAACTACTTCTGATCCTCTTTTTTCCACTTGGCAATGTAACACATTCAGAAATAAATATTAATGCCCTTGAACTTACCATGGCCATGTAATAGAAGAAAAGAAAAAATGACCAAGAAATACTCCAGTAGAAAATTAACATAAGGTCATAGATTTGGTGCCATACCAACCTTTTAGAGATAATAAGATTTTCTTATACATAAAATGGAATTTAAACTGCACACGCTTGAGGCTAAATTATTTTAAGCTTTCTTTTAAAAAACCATATAAACGCTATAAGCTATTGTTGCATAACGATTAGAAATTCTTTTTCAATACACTTTCACTTGTAAGCAACACATAAACTTGTGCCAGTGTTCATGATATGTCATCATGATCACTAATGGGTACAGATATTGCTGCTTCACTTTGCTTTGGAGTTGGGGTTATAAAAGTTCAAGCAAAGCAATCTAGAGGCTTGGCTGCGTGCTATGTAGGTAGTCCTTCCCCTACTTCATCACCATCTTGTGAAAATGGAGGTTGTTTCTGCAGTGTTAAATCAGAGTTAAGAGGCAGGACAACGTTTTATAATTCAGGACTTTCTTTTAACAGCCTTGTGTGCCCCTATTAGGCCTCCCCTCTGAATCATTCCTGCACACCTTGAAAGCCAGGCCACTAAAGGAGCACTGTGGTATTTCCAATGACTCAGCTGTTTTTTCTCTGCCAACTTGAGCACCTATTTTGACCTTATTAACATTCTGGTCAGAATCCCTTTCTCTCTCACCCAAAAAAGATAAGGTGAGTGGAACCTGAAAGTACATGAATATGTAACACCCATTCCTTCTTCAGGTGTCCTGTCCAGATACTGCCAGTCAGAGAAGATTTGAATCACTGTTTAATGGGTATTGAAATACTGTCCTACCAAGCTAAGCAGCTGACCCAGAAGCCATATCTCATTAATACTATTTTGTATGGTATGAATAGAGATTCTTCAAGAACAGGAATATGTCAGAGACTTCCTAATGATCTGTCCACTCCTGCTGTCATCAATTTAGTCCAAATTCTTGGAGAAGGAAAAATTGATACTACCCTATACCTCTTTTCTATATACTGACCAATTCATCTATATAATGACTGAGAAGTAATATCGTTCTACAGTTGCCATAAAAATGAAAGGTAAAATATAAGAAATAGAAATCTAGGTTTAGAGATTTCTTATTCATATTTCAAATTAACCTGAAATATTCACCTTTATGAATTGGCAGGCTTAGAAATATAAATCATAAATAAATTCATAAGACTAATCATCAGAGCCTGCCTTACCAAAAGGATTCTAGGGGAGGTTAACTTTTTGAAAAAGAGCAGCTGCCACTATAGCTAGCAAATTCCTCTAACGTTGCAGATGCCATAAGACTTATAACAGCTGTTGAAAAATGAATACATAAAATAAAAAAGAATCCACCATGTTTTCAAAGGAATCCAGGCTATATCCTTGCCAAATTAAGTTTCCATGACAGAACTTAGTCTTTTACGGGTGAGTACAAATTAAAAACACCTTTCATTCATTTTTAAACTATATCATGTGCAAAAGTAAATTTATTGTCTGCAGGGATATAATGTGCTGCAGCTGCTCAGTGATACTCTGACAGAAATTTGTCTAGACCATTTAAATAGACTAAATATGAAAAAAACACATTGTACTGGCACTCACATGGGATCAAGATGCTGGTCAGGGTCTAGCTTAAACATTTTGCTCTCATGATAACTTCCTGGAATTGATCATTCTACATCTCAAAGAGAAAGGCTTTTCAAGGACCACTTGGATCCTTTATCCCCTGTATAATAAGAGAATCTGGGTGATAAATTTTCTTTTCCTGTTTACGAACGGCATCTGGCATCACTGGCAGAACACTGCTGGAGGAATCAAGAAACTTTATGTACTTTTTATCTTGTTCATAGAGAGTCACTTAGTAAAACTCTAAGTTATATCTCAATCACGAGTTGTTTAAGAGGAAAGAGCATTTCTCCAGTGTCATGTGTTTTCCCCTCAGTTCAAAAGAATCTGATAATGGCAGCTTATCTTTGGCAGTTTTCAGCTGAATAAAAGGTTAAATATATCTCATGGAACTAGATCTCTTTGAGCCAATTCATGCATACATGTTGTTCCCTCTATGCCATTATCCTTGCCTACAAAAAGCAGGAAATGTTGTTTAACACTTATTGGTCGCTCTCAGTTTTTATGCCATTTGCTAAACCCTTGGTCTCAGGATGCTGAGGAACTTTTTAGTGCATCTTTCCAATTTTGGGGTTTTTTTTGATTAATAGCATACTTTAATTCTGGCTGGTGCTATCTGCAAAGAAAGGACAGCCTGTCTTGGAAGAGTTAAAATGAAGTTACTAGTCTTACTACTTTTAAATCCTTTGCCTCTGCTTAGGAAGATGTGTGGTAGTATTTGAAAAACTATTGTTAGAGTGTATTGCAGGGAAAACACACTAGAATAAAAACAAGAAAAAAAGGAAAACAAGGAAACATTTTGAAATTTTACTCTTCTTCCTGGAAAATACTCTTCAGTAAGGGAATCAAAAATGTTTCTTTTTTTTAGTACCAAGTACAGCATACCATGAGGTGAAAAAACTGGTATCAGTAGGTAATACCTTGCTTTATCTCTAAGGGATGAGAAAGGGAACGAAAATGAAAAATTGTGTTGCTTTAACAAAACCCAGCTATGCCTCCAAGTTAGCAGCTGCACAATAGCAGAAAGGAAGACTGTCATTAGAAGAGAAGAACAAGGCAGAAGAACTAGAAAAATGCCAGAAAAAGTCAAGAAAAGGAAGACTGGACAGAAAAAGTTGTATCCAGGAACAGATACTGGATATGAAACAGTAGAGCTGAGCTCACTGAAGGACAGTGATTGACAATGCATAAGGGTATTGGCCTATCTAACCCTTTCCTAAAACCTACTGAGAGCACAAGACCACTGAAAGTTTTCTACTTACATGGGACAGACAGACCCTCCACTTGTTAAGAATCACATCTAGAACAGCTATGGTCCATGGTTGTACAAATATGCATTCATCCTGCACATCGCCTTTTGGTGTGCTGCTTTAGTTTTCCAGTCTACTATGCTGTTATACCTCAAAGCTACAGCTTTATTACTCTAGAAGTGCATTTCACTGAAAAATGCCATTCAACTGCATAGCCCCTTTAATCATGAATTTTACTAACAAAATCAAAGCAGGTACTATAGTGTGAAATATTTTCCTACCCAATATTAACCACTCAAAACCTAAAATCCACTTTGCAAATAAAGCACAGTGTTTTCTTGGTCATGTCCCCAAAGCCCAAGAGGACATCTGAAGAACCAGAGTTGCAGCCTATTGAGAGCATTCTGACAGACTCTCTACATCTGCTCCCCATCTATCACCTCTGTGTAAACATCTTTCTGATGTGCAGACACTACAAATGTCTACCACATGAAATGAGTATCATTCTGTAATTTGGATACAAGTAACATCTTTCAGCATACAAACAGCAATAATTTTTGAGAAACAGGGAAGCATGATCCAAGGTGGATCTTTCAGAATAACGTCTGGAACTATAGCACCGCTAATATCTGTTTCAGGCAAGAGTTTCATTATTCAGTGTTTGGAGAAGGGAGAAATCTCAAAATGTCATGCTACAATGGAACTTTTCAGATATTTAATAATGTTAATGGATCAATCATACCTAATCAACTGGTACTTGCAGTGTCTTTTGCCCAGCGGTGAGAGGGCAAATATTAGTTATGTATGACTCACAGAATCACAGAATGGACAAGGTTGGAAGGGATGGGTCATTTGATCCAGCCTTCCTGCTCAAACAGGGTCATTCTGGATCACATTGCACAGGATCATGTCCAGATGGTTCTTGAGTATCTCCAGTAAGGGAGACTCCACAACCACTCTGGGAAATCTGTTTCAGTGCCCAGTTACCTGCACCATAAAGAAGTTCTTCCAGGTGAAACTTCCTGTGCATCAGTTTCTGCCCATTGCCTCTTGTCCTATTCCTTGGCACCACCGAGCAGAGCCTGGCTCCATCCTCTTGGCACCCCCCCACTTCAGATACTTACAGGCATTGATGAGGTCATCCCTCAGTCATCTCTTCTCAGTGCTGACCAGGCCCAGCTCCCTCAGCCTTTCCTCATAAGTGAGGTGTTCAAGTCCCCTCATCATCTTTGTAGCCCTCCACTGCACCCACTCCAGGAGCTCCATGTCTCTCTTGTACTGAGGAGCCCAGAACTGGGCACAGCACTCCAAGGCCTCACCAGGGCTGAGTAGAGGGGTAGGATCACCTCCCTCAGCCTGCTGAAGGGCTGCAGAGCACTCTCGAGTATTGGCCACTCTTCCCAGCATTGTGTCATCAGTGAAGTTTCTGAGGAAGCATCTTCCCCCTCATCCAAGTCATTGAGGAATAAGTTAATAAATGCTGGGCTCCGTATTGAACCTTGAGAGACACCACTAGTGACAGGGCTCCCACTAGACCCTGTGCCACTATTATAACCCCCTGGGATCTGCCATTCAGTCAGTTCTCAATCCACCTTGCTGTCTACTCATCCAGTCCACACTGAGTTTGCCTACGAAGACATAGTGAAAGACAGTGCCAAAAGACTTCCTGAAGTCAAAGCAGGCAATATCCACTGCTCTCCACTCATTCATCCAGGTAGTTGTTTCATTTTAGAAGGCAATCAGGTTGGTCAAGCATGATTTACCTTTAGTGAATTCGTGCTGACTACTCCTGATCACCTTTTTGTCATCCACGTGGATAGAGATGGTCTCCAGAATGGGTGCTCCATCATCTTTCCAGGGATTGAGGTGAGGCTGACTGGCCAGTAGTTCCCTGTGTCCTTCTTCTTACCCTTTTCAAAGACTGGGATTGCCTTCCAGTCCTCAGGCACCTCTCCTGACCACAATGACCTAAACTATGGTGTCCACCAGCTCTCTCAGCACTCATGGATGCATCCCATCAGGGCCCATGGACTTGTGGATGTCAAGTCTACCTTGGTGTTTTCTGACCCAATCCTCTTTGACCAAGGGAAAGTCTTCCTTCAAAAATTCTTTTACCCTGGTTTCTTGGGTCAGAGATCCCAGAGGGTTGGTCTTGTCAGTGAAGACTGATGCAAAGAAGGCATTCAGTAACTCTGTCTTCTCTGCATCCTCTGTTACCAGGCTCTCCCCTCCATTTAGTAATGGGCCCCCTTTTTGTTTTCCTTTTGTTTTTGAAGTATTTGGAGAAGACCTTCTTGTTTTCCTTGACATCCTTGTCCAGATTTAATTCCAGATGGGCTTTGGCTTTCCTTGTCTCATTTCTACTTACTCTGACGACTTCTCTATATTCATTCCAAGGGGCCTGACTCCCCCTCCATTTCCTGTGTATTTCCCAGTTATGTTTGAGTAAGGACAGGAGCTCTTTATTCATCCACACAGGTCCCTTGCCCCTTTGCCCAATTTCTTGCTCATTGGGATGCATCATTCTTGAGCCTGGAGGAAATGATCCTTGACTATCAGCCAACTCTCTTGCACCCCTCTTCCCTGCAGGGCCTGTTCCCACAGGATTCTTCAAAGAATATCCTTGAAGAGGCTAAATTTAGCTCTCCTGAGGTCCATGGTTGAAATCTTACTCACTGCCTGGCTCCCTCCTCACCCAATACTGAACTCCACAATCTCACGGTCTCTACAGCCAAGGCTGACCCAACCTTCACATCTTCAACAAGGCCTTCCCTGTTTGTCACTATGAGTTCAAGCAGCACAACATTCCTTGTGGGAACCTCCACTACTTATGACAGGATGCTTTCCAGGAACCTCCTGGACTGTTTGTGCTTCGCTGTTTCGATTCTCCAGCAGATGTCAGGGTAATTAAAGGCTCCCACAAGAACCAGGGCCTGTGACTTTGAGGCTGCTTCGAGCTGCCTGTAGAAGGCCTCATCCACTTCCTCCTCCTGGTCAGGCAGCCTGTAGCAGACACCCACAACAATGTTGCCTTTACCAGTCTGCCCTTTTATCCTGACCCATAAGCTCTTGACTTGCTCATCATCCACCCCAAGAGCCCGATACATTCCAAGTGCTGCCTTGCAAAGAGGGCAACTCCATCACTGCACCTTCCTGGTCTGTCTCTCCCAAACAGCGAGAAGCCCTGCATGACAACACTGCAGTCCTGTGAGCTATCCCACCATGTCTCCATAATCACAATGAGGTCAAAGCGCTGTCACTGCACCTGGACCTGTAGTTCATCCTGTTTGTTCCCCATACTGCATGCATTGGTGTACAGGCACTTTATACAAGTATTTGATGGTCTCAGTATCTCAGTGAGGGTGGGGGTGCAAAACGACATGCCACAGTCCTGTCTTGTGGTTATGTCTTTGGCTGCTTATGCTTGCTCGACTTTAGAATTTAGACTAATTACTAAAACCTGTAATTAATCTTTTTTATGCCAAGTTTTATGGCCAGAGCAGGCTTATTTTGAATTATCAGAGTATACGTCTGAATAAAACACGTTCAGTGGTTGATTTAGCAACATTAAATGGCTGATTATAGGCTTATACAACTGGGAAAGAACTAGCTTTCCAGATGGCAGTGGCTAAACACTTTTTACAAGATACAAAGTGCACTCCTATTACAGCTCAAACTACAGCTTCATCTAGGTCGTCAAGACCTATGTTCTGTGTTCAGCCTACTATGTTCTGAAGTGCCAAAAAAATAGTCTTGTCCCACCAGCTGAAGCCACTTCAGAAAAATATCCTGTAGAAGTAATGCCTGGTCCCACCTCTGTGTCTTCTTGATGCATGAAGGTACTAATGATCTTCCACGCTTTCCAAAGTCATCAGTCATCATGACTGCTCATCTATTCAGGGCAACCTATTCATATGAATTGCACTGTTAATCACCAATGTTCTCACCTGCTCTTTACCATAATTTTGAAATGTTTTGAAATCTGTTTTGAAATAATTTGAAAATACTGCTAGCTGGGGGAAAAAGAATGAAGGAATTAGTGGAGTTTGATTGTGACTTCAGGAATTTTGTTCGGTAGACATCTCAACAATCACCACTAAAAGATTCCTTAATGTGTCAATATCTGTTCAGAATATTATGTAATTGTTCTTTAATTGTCTTAAAGGCACTCCTCAAGAGACACCAGCTTTCTATCAACCCAATTTCTAATGAAAGGTGGAGAAATGCCAGCAAAAGTTGAAACCTGGCAAAATTTTTAAAAAAGTAATCTCGCTGGATATTCCCTAAATAAACTTTTTCTGATCTTAACTGTGAGTTCATGTACATGCAAAATTGGTTTTTATAACATGAAACTTGATCTATCTTTAATAATGGAAGAAGTACCATCCCTTACTAGGACCTTATCACCAGGTATCAATTTATGACTCTCACCTTATTAAAAGCTTAAAAAATACGTAAATAGACTTTTATGGCCAGAAAATATACCCTTTTCTTGATAATTTTGGGGTGTCACATAATAAGTGGAAAGTGAAAAAACAATCTTTAATAATTAAAATACCTTGAAATGTATTTTGCCTGATCCTCTACAAAATGCAAAAAGAGATGATCCAGCTATCTAGGTATACAGTACCTGCCAGTATAGCTTAGAGAAAAAAAAAAAGTTTTTAAAATAATAATCTCTCTGGGGTACAAATAGCAATCAATTATATCACAACTTTGAGATTTCCCCCTTTTGATCCTATTCATTATTCATTGTCATGTGAATTGTTCTTTCTAATTTTCCCAATAGTAATTATCATTCCGTTTATTATAATATTTTCTTTTTTGTTGTTTGTTTTCATATTTAACTCAGGTTTCTCTTAACTGCTTCCAACTGTCTATGTATTTCATGAAACCTTTTTTGGTCATTTTGTTCATTCTTTCAAGTTCTTATTCCCTTACCAGAGAAGGGTATCAGTTCCCATTGCAAACTTCCCCACAGCCCTGCCAGCACTCTTCAAACCATTTTGCAAGCATCAGCTCCCCAGACATGCAAATAATTTTGCCTTTGAGTACACATAGTCTTTAACCAACACCACTAACAATTTGTAACAAATACAGAAGCTAGAATGGCAGCCATGAAATACATTTCACATATTCCACTCCAGAGTCATCAAACAGCAGTATTAACAATTCGGTATTAACAGCTTGTGTCAGCTTTGAAGGATTTAAGATCCAAAAAGAAAGAGCGGGCTCTGTATGATGCTCCTAATTCCCCAGCTTATCTAGCTGCAAAAAAATATGAATGTGAATGCATGACTCAAAGGAATTCACTCTTCCTTGCTATTCAAAAAACCAATAACCTCATCAGTGCAGAAATACTATCATCGTATATTCCCACACTACACAACTAACAATGCTGAGGTTTAAAAAGGACGCAGTACTAAACTGTACCAGAATTATTAGGCATGTATTAGGCATGACAGCATAACGTGAACCTTGTTCTAGGTTCTGTACAGTACTCCCTGGTTCAATACTGTACATCCACTTTTGCCCCCTTGACCTCTTAGTGCAATTTCTCCTCAAAGCTGGGGACACGGAACCTGATAGTTATCTTACAGAGTGGATGTACAATCCCTTAAGCATATCATCCTGCACAGCCTGCAGTGCCCCTCCTTCTCCCTCACAACTGCTGGAACAGATCATAGCTTCCCCATGATCTTAGTCCACTGAGATTGGACTGGTTGGACAGTAGGAGTGAGAGAGAGGAAAACATACCGCCTATGGCCCTTGAATCCTTGGTGACTCTCTGTCCAAAGATTTAACAGAACTGTGATAACTTAAGGCTACCATGATCCATTTCTGTTACCACTTTTATCAAGACAGCATCAAATTTTATAGTTCATTACTAATCCAATGATGTTCTTCTAAGATACTAATGCTTATCTACTGAGCTGTGCTCCATGAGACATTTTCCACACTTATATATCATATCAGAATATCTTGCTACAAGTCCCAAGCATTAAAAAAAAGGGAATGGAAACAGGAATAATACTCTAATATTAAGCAACACTCTTCTATAAGAAGAAACAGAGTCAATGTCTGAACAGTGGAATAGATGGAGGTTTTACTAAGGATGTTTTGTTAGCCTTCATGTTGATTCCTACTACCACTTTTCCTCTCTCTTTTGAAATTTTTTTGCTTTATCTTTATATCTATTTTTACTTTCCACTCTTATTTCTCAGACATTCAGTGTACCACTGTTCTTACAGGTTCTAGAACAACAGCAAAAGTAAAGCTATCTGGGCTCTGCTCCTGTTAACAGCACTTTCCCTTTGGCAAACGGACAGCAATAAAGGAAGGCTCTCATCAGAGTCACAACATTGTTACCATGCAATCAAGTGCACCTTTAAAAGTATGAGGTGGCTTATCTCATCCAAGAGAAAAAAACATACGCCCCACTGTATACCTGGCAGTATTTATGCTCATTTCCCTGCTTCTGGGTTGTTTGGGTTTGGGGTTTTTTTTCCCAGTGAAATTCTACCCCCCTGAAAGAAAGATTTCTCCCATCGAGACAAAAAAAATGCTCTCATGGTCATGTCTTCCTTTCTAATGAACATTTTTTAGTAAGCTTGGAGTTTTATTGAACTTTTTTCTTTTTCTTGCCCCAACACTTAGACAATAGTGATTTATGATTTCTTTTCTTGCTGGTCCAGTCTCTATGAAACAACGCCTTTCAAACTCAGTTTCAAAACTTTACTGTTTTCTATTAGTGCAAGGAAGACTAAAATGTAACCTTGCAATGTGACTCCATCAAAATTACTGCCACCTCAAATAAAAGCAAATGACAGATCATTCAGAGTACTTGTAAAATAATTTCAGATACATTTTTGGGAGTCATCTGGGAAATACGGCATTACACTATCTAAAAGTACCAATTTTTACACTGAGGCAGACTACCTACTGAAAAGAAAGACTTTTACTTTGAGAAGGATTTTGAATTTTTACCGTAACTGAGTTGACTAATTCTGAGTCTTATTTCAAGAGATACAGAGGGAAAAACAGGAAGGAATAACATTAATAGTCCAACTGAGTAGAAGAATTCCTAAGATGAGAAAAGGAAATGTGCACCATCTGGAAGAGAAGTTTCTAAACATAGGCTATTAGGTTATATGGTTCATGATTAAAATCTGGCAAAAGCCTTCTTTTCTCTGGCAGAACAGACAGTATCTTGACTCTTGAATAATATTCATGATACTGCTTCAGAGCAGAGAACATTAGTTTCTAGGGATATGAAGTTCTGGATCCCCTGGGAAGAGGCCAATCTCTTGTTTGAGTTGAATACATTTCACAGATGAAGGGGAGGAAGAAGAAAGAAAAAGATCTTGCCTATTAAACATGGATGCTATCAGTTGGGGAAAGCAGTTTGGCACAGCTCCATACAATGGGCTAGCAAATATCAGTAATAGTTTTATTTCTTTGTTTGAAAGGACACACATTTTTGAATCAGTCCCAGTAATTATTTGAATTTTTAATTTATCAATATCCATAGTCCAAACTGGAGCAATTAAAAAATTATTTGAAATACATGTAAATACATGTAAATTTAGAACTAAGTTTTTTAGCTGTGCTCTGTAGGCAGCTGTTCCCTATTAGTGAAATTATGCAAGATAATCTTGAAAAATCTGGGTATCACAAGGGATTTGGGAGTGATGACACCTGACAAATCATTTTGCCAGGCACTACACCAGAATTTTTTCTACGCAAGGAAAAAAGGAGACTAAAATATAAAACAGGTAAAACCACTCAGAATAATGTATGAAAAAAAAAATTCTTTCATTATTGCTTATCTTTACACCTTTACCAGAGAAGAAACCTTTTCAATTATGATGATACAGCCCAATTCAGCACAGAGTACATCAGTGACTTGCAGCACTGTAGTCACACCAGAGAGGGGTTATGCCTTGTCCAACACACACACAGCTTCTTGGCAGAACAAATTAAAGCAAGCAGAGTGCAATAATGCAGCTATGTTCCTCCTTACTAGGTGACCTGCCACTGTCTCCTGCAAATGCCCTAGAGGTTAGGGCTGCACAGAGCTGTCTACCTCAGGGACTGCAGCTCCCTCTAAGGTTATGTTCTGTGTTTAGCTATTACCTTGATTATTCAAGAAACAGTGTATTTTATTGAACTTCGGAAGACTGAAATATTTTTCTATCTAATTTTTCTATTATTATAGATGTTTTTGCAATAGTAATGCCAATTATTTTCTTCTAGTCTTCTAAATTCTCAATTCACATATTAAAAGTATCCAAAATAAGATAGTCTTGCTATGTTCTACATTCTCACCCTCAGATTCTAAATAAGTTACTCACAGTGGAAGTATTTTCAGTTAAATGAGTTCTTGTCTTTCGTAATCAGTCTCCATGTACACAATAGAATATGAGCATAAAGTGGATAAAAAAAGGTGCATGTGGGATAGTTTATTCACCTTAGAGACATTTGGACAATATGTCTTTTAATATTTAATTATTTTTTTAGATTTCTCAGAGGCTGTGGGATATTCGGGGTCACTCATCTTTACAAGGAGAACAAGCAGGCCAGGATCCCCTCAGGTCAAGAGCTATCAAAAATGAAGGATCTTTTTCTAAAACTGATGTGAAAAAAGATAAACCACGACTAATGTGACAGTATGGTAGTCTAAAGTCTCCAGTACGCAGGCTGCACACAGGAATTTTCAGATCATGTATCTGATTATGAATCAGGGGAATTAGTTTCATGAATTATAAGAGAAGGTTGGATAGATTAGAGAGCATAACTGTTACGTAAACTTTGTTGAAAATAATTTAGGAAGATTTCATGAGCAGATTGGTGTCTGATGGTCTGTTAAAAATGTCAGCAATGTTTTCTTCAAGCAGAGTGCAGAAGCTTTTTCCCTTTTGAGAAGAAATGGAGGTTTCTGATTTACTGCAGACCAGCTGGGTGCAGGAGGCACCTTCCCCTAGAAGACTGCAGAAAGCCATTTTTCACTGTAGGTCTTGGGCAGCTGATTTAGCAGGGAAGGGAAGAGAATGAAGGTAAAATGAGCTAAAATAGCTAGGAAAGTAGCTTCTAGTATTTGAATGCAGAAATACACATACTGCAGCTGTGGCATTACAGAGGCAATTAAATGGGTGTTCCACAATCTTAGCTTGACTCACAAGCCGAATGGGATGTACCATTTTAAAATTCTGCCTTCATGTACTACATACATGAATAAGTGCTGTATAATAATGTTCTATCTCCAGATTAGTGGAGCCAACATGACTAAGCGTGCTATTTTAATCACCTTTGCAATGATGATTACTGTAAGACGCTTCTGAGAATCTTTAATAAGACTAGTCATTCATCTCCACTTCTTTCTTGTCACAATCCACCCAGATGCTGTCTATCATGACCTTTCTGCTCTTATTTCACTGTGCTGTTTGCCAGAAGATTATTTTTGATCCCTATGCTACTTCATAACAAATATGCCTTATTGCTGTCTCTATATAGACTGAAAAATAGTGGTTATCTCGATATCTATGATAATCTGTTTAAAGTAGTACAGTGAAAGTGATTGCACAGGAAATACTTTTATGTAATTTAATTCTGCTTCTTCTATCTGCTCTACCTTTGTTTTTAGAAAGGGAGAAAAGAAGCAGACGCAGGATGTTTTTGTGGAAGAACAGGAATATTGGATAAAACTGCTCTATTCACTAAAGGACTGTCAGTGGGATACTATCACTGCAAAGCAACTCACTGCGGAAATAACCTTTATATTCCTTTTGTGCTACCAGATTTGTATACTGATAAATAACAGTGATCCTCAGCTATTCTCTCAGGATATGAAGCTCATACAGGAAAAAAAAATTGCAAAACCTGCATTCATCTGGTGCTAGTTTTTGCTACATCTTTACTATTCATATAATAAAATAATGCTGATCCCAAACTGGTGGTCTCAGAGGGCCTCAGGTAAGCCAGTGACATCTTTTTATGAGAATTATGTTAAAGGGGCTTACCCAAAATTCAAATGGAGGGCTCTGTGTTATCTTCTGTTCTTTACAGAAAGTGTAGAAGAAGTGATGGACCAAAAGTTCCTATATATCTGAGAGCTCCCATTCTGCTATGCTCCAACAGATGGCAGGGCTTCCAGGAATTTCTAGGGTTTTTCCTGCTGGGATCCTATGTAAGGTATGGTTGTCCCTCTGCGTGAAAAAAAGGCAGAAGAACAAGCCATCATAAAACATAAGGGATATCCTTGTGTTTATTTTCCTAAATGAATTTACATAATTAAAGAAAGAGAAAGCTATAATTACCATTTTTGACTGCTAGATAGTGTTGCTGATTTTTTAAGCACATCTCTATAAAGGGTAAAATATAAAAGTTCATCTTGTTCTAAAGACAGCATTTGTTGTCAGGGCATTACCTGTTCTAAGTGGTGGGATAGCTCTGGAAAAATAACATGCACTTAATTATGTCTATTAGATATTCAAGACAATAATTTATTTACTGGGAACAGCTTCACAGTTTCGTGTAAGGTTGTCAGAAGGGGCATCTGCTAACTACTTAGAATAAAACCCAGGCAATTAAGATATACAGATAGGAGAGAAATAATAGTCTGTGGAAACTCTGGCCATGCTCTGCCCTCAGATCCCTTTATGTAGTTCCAGAATAAGTCTTCCAATAGCTAATAGTTACTCTGAAACAAGAAGACTGAAAGCAGTACTTGCTATATGTTTGGAAACACAGTGTTAATTTCTACCTGAGACTATAGAGGTGAACAAAAATGAAGGTTAAGTTATACCACCTTCAGTAAACCTGACTGATACTATTTAAGACACCACATTACTAACTGTCTTGCTGGTAGCAGTAGCCCTAGAAATGCTCCTTGAAAAGAGTCTATGATCACTGGCAATTAAGACGTAAAAATGAATGTTTCTGATGTAGCAAACTTATAGTATCTTGGATTGTGTTGAATGAACTCTGTGGCACTCTTAGAGCTTGCTGTAAAATATCTGTAACTTCCTCTGTTTAGATTAGCATGCTTGGTTTTTTCCTGCACAGAGCAATAAGAGCCATAGTGGAAATGACAGACAATTTGCAATTCTTACATGTTTCAAATCTTTAGAGAATTTAAGCATATTCTGAATTTTGAATTAGTCCCACTGAAGTATTTTTTAATAAATTTAGTTAGCTATGGTTAAAAGTACATGACATTAAACGTCATTATGACCCGAATGATATCTGCAGTATGAGTCTATACTAATGAACATATTCTTATGCATAACTTTCTTTTTAAATTACACTAACCACTACAAAACTGTGGAGTATGTAATCAATAGATTTTGTTCATTTCTGTCTCTTCCACAAATTATTAGAGGTAAAGGGCAGGTCAATCAAATTGTAACAAAGTATTTCATTCCATTATGGGGTGTGTGAATTAGGTGATCAGGCCAAAAGTGACCAGCTTAATTCACCATGATGTATCAGCAAAACTGAACAGCTGCCTTGGGGTATTAAAGCCTCCGAGCTTTAATCTTTAATCACTACATATATATAATCACATGTCAGAAATACACTTCTGATTCAGTTCTAGAACTTAGAGTAACAGAAATATATATACCTCCTAAACCTGTCCTAGAGTCAAGTATTAGTTCAAGGGCTAGTTGCTTTAAGCGGTATCAGAGTAGAAAACCTGTGAATGCAAAAATGACTGTACAGTTGCATCCAGATATTTTGGGCTAGTATTCAGTGCTGATTATATGAACTCAGACACTAAGGAATAAATGCCTTTCCTTAACTACAGCACAAAATAGCCCAGAATTGCAAATGACCTTTCCTTCCCTCCCTCCTCCCCCAGTTTGCAAGATCTAATACTCCCATGACAAAGTCACTTCAAAAAAAGTATGTCAAAGCACATTTGAAATGGCCAGTTCATGAGGTATATATCTACCTGAGTGGAATTTCCAGAAATACTTACTTGGAAAAATGCTGACTCTACTGTGGCTGTGTTTAGACCCATTTGAGTCTAGTTTTTGTGTGCCTATTCAGGCAAATGAGTCAAGTAGCAGAACAGTTCACAAAAGAGAGAATAAGAAGACAGAAAAGTTTGAACTTAGAAATGTGACTAGTCATAGAAATTTATAAGTTTCTTTTAACCAGTCCTGAAACACAAAAATACTATATGACTCATATATCCAATCAAAGCTCTTTAAAACAGCTTAGATGCTGAATTTCAAGTATTTTTGAACAATATATACACTAAAACTTACTCAGAGAAATTTTCTAATGAATACATTTGAGAAAATTATAACATGTTCATGACAAAATCACATGCAGAAACAGAGCTAAAACTAATTAACTCAATTTTTTCCCAGGAATTATTTGAAACTTCTAGTTTCACCACTATCAGATACCAAGCTGTGAAATAAGAGTAAAAATGCTTTAAAGCAAGAACAGTATCAGTCCCTTCCAATTTAGCATATTCAGAGATTCTGTGACAGTAGCCAACATTCACGCCCTTACTCATGATTATATTATTTACATATGTTTTTATCTATGACAGAATACAATCAGTCATTTTTACTTAGTTTCTTAATTTTATTAGAATTGTTTCTGAAAGAGCTCAGTATTGTTACAACTGCTTGAAGCATGCTAGATGACTTACAGTACAAACAGAAGAAAATTAACTTTATGCCAATGAGTTTATTTTAAGAATGTTTTTACTTCAGCTTTCTGAAAATTTCTTATGAAAAAACTCCAACGAGATTGATTATTTGCGTATAATCAATAAGTACTATGTATTTGGATAAACACAGGATCACAGACTTGTACGAAAACAGATAATGAAACAGCAAAAGAAAAACTTCATTTGTTCAATTTTATACTGTGCATAAAAATTACTTCCAACCCTTAAAACTGTTAATTTAGCTGAAACCTTAAATCATAACATAAACCCAAGTGGATATGCTCCATCAACCCAACAGTATGGCTTTAGACCTACATTCAATGAAGTGATCTGCAGAGCTCACTTAAGCTCCACTAAAATGATTTCGTACTGCTAGGTAGTTGCTAGAAACACAAAAAGAAACCCGAGTGAGAAAAGCAATCTTCAAACTGGAGATATGCTAATATTTCCCTAATCAATAACAAATTACTAATGCAGTGGTGCTCTGAGAAGCAGCTGCAAATTCCCCCAGAAGAAATCTATTTAAGATGTGCTCCACAGGAAGGAGGAAAGTTGTTTGGAAAGTCAGGACTTCAGTTTGAACTTTGGGGATAATGGCCCACAGTAGGGCTTCTGAATGGTTTCTATCTCTAATCAAGAAACTGTGAGGAGGAGACCACTCTCCTTCAAGTTGACAAATCACAAACAGTTGCAAGGTGGAACAGCTGAATTAGTAGCTAAATAAAACAGATTTATTTGAGTAATTTTTACTTCACTGCCTGCAATTTTAAAACTCACATTTGTATTTCAAGTTGATGACTTCGAGAATAGCTTGAGAGACACAGTAATGCAGGAAGGAGACATGATATCAAGTATCTCATACAGATGGAACCTTTTTGAATGAAAAGGTAAAGAGAGACAGGACAGTGTAATGCACTCCAAAGACGATGATTTATTAATGCACTAAATTATTAAAATGGATGTTAGTTGTCGTGAAATCAAATTATTTCTGTAAATTCAGGGTTGTTCTGTAATTCATTCTCATGATTCAGCAATGGACATAAACAATATCATGAAAAGCTGCCAAGAGGTTACTTCTTCTCATTCCCTCCTCCTTCTCCAAGAGAAGGCAGAAGGATAATATGACGGACAATGAGTCTATAGAAATAAAGAAATGGTTTCGGAGAAAAACTAGTCTTTGCTCACTAGCAGCAAAACTCTGATTCCCTCTTGATGCTTTTTTACAGTCTCTCTATCTTACTTTCTTCTGCAGTGTTTTTTTTTTTTTCTTGTTGCTACTGATCCCCTTTTTTCAGTACTGTTTTGATATGCTGAGGATACAAACTCTACAGAAAGACAAAGGGGTTCACCTCCTATTTTTGCTTACTCTTTTCCCCTTTCTTATTCTCCTGGGCTTTTGCAATTCAGGCTATCTTCATGATTTCTTGCATAAAAGGAGGAAGACATCACATCAGTCTTCTGTTCTTCTGCAAGTTCAGTTGCTATGCAGCTGAGCTCTCTCCTGGCCTCTTTCTGTTGCTGTATGACCATATGTAATGTCTTCTCACTTGAAAAAAAAAAAGAAAGGTATGAGGACGTTAGAAGTGATATTGTGTACTCCATTTCTCTTCAAGTTTTAGACATACAATATGTAAAAGGTAAGCTGGCAGTGAAGCAACACTAATTCAGATCCTCTGAGGACCTCAACTTTAGTATTGATAAGTCACCTTTATGGAAATGCACCTACTTAGAAGGCCAAATTGGAGTACAGTAGTAGATAATGCAAACCTGCATGTTTGGTCCTGATCCAGAAGGTCTTATTTGCACTGGTTAGCATCAGTTACAGAAGATTTGGAAGACCTCTTGGCCTCACAAGCTTATGCTATCAGTATTAGTAAATTCAGTAAACAAAAGTCAAACTTAATAAACCAGCACAGGGAGAAAATCTTGATAATGTGAGGTGGCCACCTAAGCATTTACAGATTGAAAATGAAATAGGCAGCTATTCCAGGGCCATCATCTAAACATGTTGATCAATTCATTACTAGTAGATAGAGTACAAATAACAAAGTAGGCTACTTGCTTTCTAGTAAATTAATTTAATAGTTGCTATTTCTTCTTTGGAATACTCACATTCTGCAAGGCATTTATCTTTTACAGTAACAATGAGATACCATCTTTACTTTGGGGGCTAGCATAGTTCTTACATCAGAAGTAAATATTAAAAACATCAGCTTCTTAAAGTGAAATGTAAAACTAAGAAATGGTCTGTAAAGGATATTGTGATTGACATATGCAGGTGGTTGGTCGAGACATTAATGAAACAACATATCAAGTCCTGGATGCTGTCTGCTAAAATTATAAATTATGACATCCATTCCCACAAAAAACCACACACCCATAAAAGCTGTGACATTAAAAAGCAAAATACCTTGTCTGGTGGCTTCACTTTTTGATAGCTCTCTGTTTCACTTATAGTAAGCTCTCCTGCAGGTCCAGAGAGGTGCTTTCCCTTCCAGGGGTGCTCTTTCTCTTGATCACCATTTTGAATGTTTTCTGTAATACCTGCCCTCCCCTCATGATACAGGAGATTGTTCTTTGGTGCTGTTCAATAACATGGTAGGCTCTGCAAATGCAAAAAACTTCACAATCTATTCCAAATCACTTAGGAAGAAGTAGATGTATCAGCCTACCACAGAGATTCTTTTGCTTTCCAAACTTAGAAAGACATGTCTTAGTGTTTGGTCCCATCACTCCTTGTTGCTGTGACCAACATCTGAATGATGCCTGGAATGCTTGGAATAATCAAGATGAGAAGATCCTCCAAGATGTAAGAGCCAGTGCATCTCCTGGATGGTTGTGGGTTTCAGAAAAAACAGCTTACATAGTAATTACTGACATTTAAATAGGTCTATTGGTCAAAAGGAACCAACACCACTTAGAAATACTGGTAATACAGGTTGCAGAACTCATCTAAGTAATCAGATTTAATTCATTAATTCTCAAGAGGTAAGCATTTGCCTCCTCCTGGCTCAGGAACAACCTTTGCTGAAAACCATCCAGATGCAAGAGGAGTCATATCCTCCTGGAACTACTGCTATAGCGCAGGAGAGGGAACTGGGTCAGAGTCTGAACAAAAGCTGAAATCTGGGACTACAGCTTTGTATTTTCCTGGTGTTTTTCTCTAAGCTCTTCTGGGAAAATAGTCCTTTTTGTGCAGTAGGGAAAAAAAGAATTATAGTACTCATAAAAACAAATACAGGCTTCTGCAAATCTAATTCACCCACTGCACCCAGGAGTAAAAGATCAGTGATCTGGATTTGATTAGCTGCTGTATATATATATATATATACACATTCAATTTTTTTTTTTTTAATTCCTGTAGAATGGGACTTGTGACTGTGTGCCAGGGCATTTTTTATGGTACACGCAAAACTGGATTCCTTGGCTAGGTTGCTCAGAAGTTGCCTTTATCTCATAATAAAATTGCATTAAGACTGCATGAAAGAGAATGAAGTATAAGCTGGTCTTTTCCTTCCATCTCAGGCACCAGGTTCTGCCAGTGCTCCAACAGAAGGGCTTGCATCAATTTATAAAGCAAGGCAAGAGCAGCAAAGCAACAACCGACTGAACAAGACTGAATCACAACTTGCCTTTGAATCAATGAGCAATGTCCATTAGCAAGCCTGAAGCCTGCAGAGAAAAGCTGCTCATTCCAGCAAGGATAGTTCTGTTTATGGCTAAACTGCTCAGTGGAATGGAGCCAGGGAGTGAACCCAGGCACCATGCTGCTGATCATACATGTTAATTAACTGATAGCCTTCACCCTGGGACAGCAAATTAGCACTCTCTGTGGCACAGTTCTCAGGACAGACTACTCCAGGGACCATTCTCACTAGCTAGTTCAGACATCATCACCTGTTCTTTTGGAGGTAAGAATGAGATTTTTGCTGAATGGATACTAGTCAGCTCATGCCACTTAATTTCAGAACCCACCAACAGTCCCTAACCATGTTCAGCTTGCAATCTAACTCAGGCTATCACTACTCTCAAAAAATCCTTCTTCAAATAGTTTCTAACTTTACCAGAACCTACCTTATCCTATCTAAGTCCATCAGCAGAGAATGGCCTTGATGGCTTTCTAAAACCTATACACTGTTTCATCATACACGGGATTTAACTGCTTATCTTAAATACTTTAAAAGCTCATATGCTCTGCTAATCTGTCAGGGTTCTTACTGCAGTTGAAAACAGAAAAGAAGAAAATTCAAGTTTTGAAGTTGTAAATACTACATGATAACAAAAAGTGTCAATCAGAGGATTTCCACAAACCAGTTAGCAGCATGAAAGTTGCAGAAATATCAAACAGTACTACCTTTCTTGGAGTTTGTATCAATTTTAGCATTTTGGAATTTCTCCACAACTATGGGATATATGACCTTTTCCTGAGTGAAAGTATTTTCCTTCATAAATAAGATAAGTTGCTTTCAAATATTTTTAGGTGAAACTTCCTGCCTTCACAATTACCCCAAAATCCAAACTTCACCTCAAAAAGCATACAGACTCTGACTCCTCTGGCAGTTGCCTGCTTCTGTCAATGGGTAAGAACATTTCTTTGCTCAATTTATATGATGTATTTGATGTAGCAGGAACAAGAAGCTACTGGATCACTTCAAGAATGATCAGAAACATTCTGAAATTCTTCCTGCTCCACCCTCCAAATCAGCCCAGAGGATGACCACACCACTCAGATTTGGTGACTCAGAAGTTTTCTGGCGTATTACTCAACATGCAGTCACTGCTATGATGCAAACATTTCTCTCCTCCCCAACCACTGCAGAAGAGATCACTATCCAGACGTAAAGAAGAAATTTTCCAACAGAACAGAGCTCAGTAACATGGAATGTGGATATTAGCACAATTTTATTCCCCATCATACAGTCACTGTTGAATAGAGAGGTCAAAAGCACAATTTCAGAATAAACCAACAGTTTAGCATGTGATAATTAGTCATGGGAGGTACCTATTTCCTTCCACTGACCTTGGAGAATGCCTAAAAAGTAGCAAGGATAATTAACTAATATGCTTGTATCAAAGAATAAAATTACCAAATAATCAATCTACACTTCTGTGAACTTAAATATTACAACTAACAATTATATTTCTTTGTTAATAATAAGTACATTTCATCCAACATAACTTATTTTCTTGTATTTGCAACTGAAAAAGAACTAAACGGAAAGAATGCGATATTTTGTGGAAAGCGTCAGCTTTCTGCCAGCCTGCACAGTCTGATCAACTCAATTTTTAGAAACCTATGAAAGTTTGAAATTAATTTAGAGAAATAGAGATAAACCAAGCCAAACAATAAAAAAATCACCAAGCTTCACATTCAACCCTGTTAAGAGAGCTAGATTGTGATACACAAAGGAACGACAAGCCAAAGTCAGGTATCCCAGAAATGATTCTTGAGTAGAAACACTTAAAATGTTCCTGTATCCTATATCCTAAAGAGTTTCTCCAAAGGTAAGCTGCTACAGCTATGCAGCAGTGACCCTCAGTAAAAGGATCTCTTTTATACTCAGATTTTGACATAAAGGATAAAGAAAAGCAGAAGGTTGCATGGAGACGTTATAGCAACCTTCCAGTACCTGAATGGGGCCTACAGGGAAGCTGGAGCATGACTCTTCATCAGGAATAAGGAGTAACGGGTACAAATTGAAAGAGAGGGAATTTAGGTTAGATACTAGAAAGAAATTCTTTACTGTGAGGGCGGTGAGACCCTGGAGCAGGTTACCCAGGGAGGTTGTGGATGTCCCAATAAGCCCTTGAGCAGCTTGGTCTAGTGGGAGATGCCCCGGCCCATAGCAGCAGGGATTGGGACTAGGTGATCTTTAAGGTCCATTCCAACCCCTTAACATTCTGTGATTCTATGATATAAGCAAGTAGACTGCTGCATCCAAATCTCTGAAGGGGCTGAAAGATCTAAACAATCTCAAATTCCAATAAAAAAGTACTGATATATTGTAAACTACATAAAGAGCAAGGTTGTCACATTCTGGACGGTTTTAACAACTGAAGGAAGAAAAGGAGTCACTGGGCTCATGCTGTTGTCATGTTCCATTTAGCTACCTCTACACTTCTGGTGAGGCCCAGAGCACGTCTGCTCTGGTGTCCATGGCATAGTGGAGGCCCCCAGACACCGCCACGGGAAAGCCCTGCACAACAACCCTGGGGCCATGTCTGACCCCAGCCCTCACACCTGATCCGGACACCCTCTGTGGGCCTTCCCCAGGAAGATGCCCGATCCCTGGGGCTGCCCTGGTCCCCCCCAGATGCCCTGTTCCTGGCTGGGGTGGTGGGACAGGGCTGGCCTGCCAGGCCCTGCCCTGCTGCCCTGGGGAGCCCGGTCCTGTGGGACCCTGTCGCTTCTGGACCCTTCCTAAATCTTGTTGTTCCTCTGTCTATTCTCAAAATCCTTTCCAGCAGCAATGGTAAAACACTGCTTTAAGTGTTCTGCAAAGTGACTTCATCAAACAGACGATGGAGCTCTGTGACATGTGTCACACATCCGCTTAGTTCAGCTTGGAAACACTACAGTTTTAAATAACAGCGCTCAAGACTTCCGTCGCTATCTTACAGAGAAGTTGAGTCATTTCTGGCTCAGGCACTGCCAGTCAGAGGGAAGAGGCTGTGGGCAGGAGGGTGCTCTGCACCCACACGGCCCCACCTGCCAGGCACAGCTGACTGCTGAAGCACTGTGGCACAGACAGCGCAGTGCCAGGCTCACCCTGTGCCATCCCTGCCCCACCAGGAGACAAAGATTCCCAGCAGAAGCAAGTCACAGGCTGGGACGTACACAAGTGCCAAGGGAACAGCTGCCCAGATGTGTGGCCTCAGCCTGCGCTGGTGTACCTGGATAGCACAGCTACTGACAACACCAGGCCTGTGGTACCGCGAGCTTCAACAGCTATTCCCTCAGGTAAAATTTGAGATGGAACGATTCCTTTGTAAAGGATAAACCAGCTTCCACGGGGTAAGCCCGGCTGTGTGAGACCTCTGAAATCACACCTTCATGCTGCAGTGCAAGCAAACAGAGCCACCCTGTTGATGCAGGACAGCTGGAAGACTGTGTAGATAGCACAGTGATCCCTCCTCTGAGGAGTTTGCAAAGTTAAAGCAGTAATGTCTACAGAGTGAGCCATGGAAGAAGTATCAGGCTTTAATTTACAGCTGATGTCAAAATTAGAAAGCAATCCAAAAACCTGGGTATTATAGAATGTGAGAGCACTGAAAAGTAGAGCAAAATTGTTGGAAACAAGATAATGGAAGATATATAACAGCAAATGCTGAGATTATTCTCACCCATACTTTGTATCAACTCTTTAAGCAATTTTTCAAAATTATGTATAGTATTGTATTATAGTAAAAAAGTAAAACACAGTAATAAGGGCAGGCTGCCAAATAGTACTTACAACACAAATCAAAGGAGTATGCTGGAGTACACATTAAAATTTAAACCTTTCATCTGCTGCTTGTATGACGGCATTGTGAGAAAGACAGAAATGGAAAACTTTTGCCCCTAATTAAAACTCCCCGTTGAGATGCAGGTCGTTAGAATTTCATATAAAGTGTTGTTACAGCAAGACAGTAATGAAGATGGGTTTGGGCATAACTAAGACAAAAAGGACAGGGAGTTAAAGATAGGCATTTGTCATTGCAGATAACAGGATATTTTTAAGCTGGTTTAATGCATGTATATACTTTATGATACCAGGGTAAAAATCATGCTGAGGGCACAAATTCTCCTGCATTTTCCAGAATACTAGGATACAATGCAATGAGCAGAAAAATAGAGGAAGAAGCAAAAAAGAATCTTCATTTTTTTTCAAGAACCTCTTCAGTGCTAGTAGGTATATGCCAAAAGGTTACTTGGGTCCTTCTGAATGTGTGCTGTAGTGCCTGGACACATTTTCTGAACACTGTTTAATTTACTAATATAGACATAGCTATGGAATTCATTGCTCTAAAGTCACGACTAATTTGGTAATGTACCATAAGCCAGAGAGGTTATGTCTGTTTGCTTATTATTGCAGCAAGTACAAATCCACCAGGAGTAACAGATACTTACACAGAATTAAAGAGGTAGCATCCTGGGTGGTCCACATGGAAATGAATGCAATAATGGCTTTGCAAAACGTGTGTGAAATCAGAATTCTAATCAAAACAATTCTTCAAAGTTTTCTGTCTCTACTAGTTTCCAAAATTGTCTTGCTGTGTCAAGAACCACCAGGACAATCTGTAATCTGCCAGGCTAGTCTGTGACATTTTACATGATCTCCTGAGAAAAAACATACCATAAAAGGTTACTCTAGAAACAAAGCTCACAATGACAAACAGTGTTTAGGAGATAATAGAAATAGTCTTTTGAAATACCAAGACAAAAGAAATATACTTACAGGCTTCTGAGTTCAAGGTCAATTCTGGCAATGAAAGTCATGAACCATATGAAAAAGCTTTTCATGACAAAATGACTGACCCCTGTGATTTTTATTTTGAGCAGTAAGACAAGTTTGAAATATCCAAATGTTGGCAGAAGATTATTTTGTTTTCATATAACTATGTAAATTTTGTAGATCACGAATAATGGAATTCCCCAAGTAGGTACTCTTCCTTTGTTTAAGGCAGGGCTTGCGGGCAGAACTGAAGCACAGGAGTGTTGTAGCACACTAGTATTGTTGCTACTGTACTGCTTCGAAACAAAAGTTAAAAATAATGCTCCTTGCTAATTCTTCACACTCACAAATGCCTTTTTATTGGTTACAATGACAGTTCCTGGCTATATCAAGCAACAGTAGTCAAAAGAATTGAAAAGCAAACTTCTACTGGTTGTTAACTCATAAGATTCTGGGTTTTAATCATAAAGACTGAGTAGGTTTTTTGTAGTTCAAAGGCATGTCTGCTCCAACTTGACTAAGAAACTCTGACAGAAATAAATTTTGCAAATACCTACATTTCTGCACCCAGTACTGGCTACGGAGTGCTTAATTGAATTTGAGTACAAAGAGAATTAATTTCTTTCCATAGATACATTTCTGTATTGCAATATCTAGTTCTAGTTGGTCTTATGTTTTTCTAGAATAAGAGAGGTCCCAAGGGTATTTCAACACATGAATCACAATCCATTTCACATTTGATCTTCTATTTACCTGGAAATTTTAGGCAAGTTTCCTGGAGCTTAGAAAGCATTTCTATCACACCTTTGCAATACTTCTGATATGGAGGGCTGGCTATGGCAAGATGAAAGAATGAGGAGGAGCTTTAGAAAAAGTGCACCACTTTTTTTTTTTTTTTATTATAGAAAGATGGAGCTTTCTATGTCTGCCAGCCAAATAATTGTTTCTTAAAACATGCCATAGCACTTTTCAGGCTGGTTTACTCTTTTTGATGAATGTTTTTTGGATGTTGCAATCTTTTGAGATCCTTATATACAGGGAAATACCTCTACTTCTACTCTTGCTCAATGACTGAAGTAGATCTCCATTCTACACCTACCACGAAAAGAAGAAGATTATTCTGGTAAGCAGTGCACCAATCCAGTTCCCTGCACAGGTTGTGTGGCACAGTGTTAGATGAAAACAGCTGACGAGTAGATGCTCTGCACCTTCATATTTAATAGAAAATGCACAGCCTGATTTTACAAGCTTTCTTAACAGTGAGCTAAAGAAAAAGAAAACAGATACCAGATAAATTGTAATTATCAGTAGCACATGATATAAGCTCTCATTTCTGGCCTGATGGGAGCCTGTCTTGTGTTGTTGACCTCTGTGGGTCTGACAGTAATTTCTAGTGTCTCAGCAGGGCTATTGTCAATAGGCTTATATTTGCTGCATATGAGCCCACATGTCCCCCAGAAATAAGACCACATATAGTGAATGAGTTTAAAAAACATTATCAGAATTGGTTTTCTGGTGTGCAGACTTGGAATTTATCATATCTGTTATGCTTTATTTTCTACATTATTCTCTGTAATATTCCAAAACTCCTTCATTAGCATATTAGGAAAATGCAAACACAGATGAAACAAACAGTCCTGTAGTTTGTTTGCAGAACTATTTGGAGTAGTTACCTTGCATTAATGACATGAAGCATGCTTGCAAAAATAGCTAAGTGTGTAACACCAGAAATGGCAAAAAAAAAAGACAGAAAAACTTTTCAGACTCTTTCTTTTTCATAGAAAATCTTACACTTTTTGTAGGACCAGCAACCCACTCTAAACCTTCTCAAAAGGGCAGGATTTGTAGTAATGAAAAACACCTTTTACTAGACCAGATTGACACATCTGGGAGATGCAGGTGTTTGGGCAATAAGGCCTTCAGGTCTCAAACAGCAATTCCAGCCTTTAAAGAAGAATACAAGTTGAGAATATACAAGCTGCATGCCTGAAGTTCCATATCTCAGGCCATCTGAGAGATAAAGGTGATAACTATAAACTGATTTTAATAAAAATATGAGTGGCTGCACCGGGCCATAGCAGAGCTCTGTGTTTAAATCAACATCCCCTTAAGTAATGGTCCATACAAAAAGAAAGTTCCCCTGGTTGCTCATGTTCCGTTGTCACATTCTACCTTAGATGATAAAAAATTTTTAAATGCAATCAATTTACTAATTAAAATTCTACTTAGATTAATGATACTTCATAGAAAAAATGTAATTAAAAGTTCATTGTGCTTACAGTGTAAGTTTAAAAATTCAAGGCATTTTAGAGGGCTGAAATAAAAAACAGCTCTAGCAGTTTAGATAAATACTAGTAAGATAAATACTAACTACTTAGCAATGGAATTACACATTATTAAAGTCTCATATCTTGCTCCAATTTGACCACGGGTATTTTATCCTTAATCAAGAAATATAGTATTAGTGCTGACATCCAAAATATAGCTAAATGTTTGGATTCTGACATACTCAGAGTAGTTAAGAAAACAATCAAGACAAAAAAAGATAGAGCACAGAATTGCTGTGCACTAACATTCTCGATCCCTGTTAGAAGAGCACCAGACCCACCTAGTGGAATTTTCCTTTATTACAATGACTCTAAAATGCCATCTTGTAAGCAATATTGCAGTATATGCTGCTTGGTGGGAAAGCTGGTATGTGTTATTGCTACCGAATCACACAAGTTAGGGCTGGGGAGATTCCTGCTTGGTTTCTTCCTGTCATGCAGGACTATTATGCTGGTTTTCACCTACCTTAAATTTATGAAAAAATGTTTACACATGCTCATTAAGAGAGACAGTATTTTCTAATTTTTCATATGTCATGAACTTTTCTTTTCCTCTAACAAAATTAAACGTGTATTTTTTGTGTAATCTTATTTTTTAAGCAATTGAATACATTACTCTGACAACTATCTGGTTTTAAATTTCAAACCTAGAAAGTTCTGTCACATTCCATCTGTAGTCCATAGCAGTATTGGAAACAGTATTAAAATCTGTTACTGATATCTTTTAAACTCTCTGGTGAACTTTTTCTTTCTTCTCTCAGCTCCCTGAAGCACACAATAGTATCTTTTTGGGGATATGTTCAAAACTGTACTAAGATCATGCACAGAAATATCAAGGACACTTAAAAATAAGTTTTGATAACATGCCTTTTTGTAACTGTAAGATCATATTCAAACTATTTTGTATTTTAAATTAATCCCAGGAATATGGGCAGGAGTTGGTGATTCTGCATGTGTGACTCCTTTGTTTTCAGCACATAGGAAAGCATAATCAGATTTCATTGATTCTTTACCATATACATACTTATTTTCTAAGAGAACACTGGAAAAATGTTTATAAAGTTTTCTAGGCCTCAAATGTAAAGCAGATTTATTAGTTGAACCAGCAGGACATGAAGAGCTATACTTTCTCAAGTGCTTGGTTTCACTGCTGAACACAGAATTTATATTTATTATCTTGCTATGAAGTTTACAGATTCATATATAAATTGATGTGCAAAGGAAGTGCAAATTGGTTCAAATCTTCAGGCATAGCTGTAAAGAGCCCTTATAAAATCAGGTCTGTGCTATTTGAATGGGTTTTTTCTTGCCTGCATAAAAAACACAGGTCCTGGACAAAGCACAGGAATTTAAAAAGGAAATTGGAAAATCTGTTTTATATAGGACTATTCTGGACTTTTTCAGAAAACTGACATGGTACAAAAATGAGGTTATTTACTTTAGATGTTCTTTCTATTCATAACTAAGAGTGTGGATTTAAGAAGACATGGTAGAAGTTGTTCTCTTTTGTGATACAAATGCTGTAGAAGTATGAGAGACATAGTTGCAGGACTGAAAAAAGCCAGACATATGATACATGATGTTCCTAAGGAGTAGGCAGCATTTAGCAGTCTGGTACATCCAGTGGCTGCTAATGATAAAATGTGTTGGTATACGATGGTGTGCTACAATTACTTTCTCAGAACATACCGAGACTTTCCAGTACGTTTCCTCAAGTAAGAAACAGGTTTCTAGGGGAAACAGGTTTCATCTCAGGAGTTTTGATACTGGGACTATTTTTTAATTATTATTTTTCCTGAGTATCACAATTTTAAGTCAATAATTTCTATTGTTATTTTCTCAAGTACAAAGCCAAGTAGAGATTCAGAGCAATATTCATCTTATGGCATATAAAATGTCCACAATAGAGATCTCAGTACTCATGTAAAGGTCTCTTTAGTTAACAGGGAAAAATAGGCACCTTTAAGGTATGACTCATTTGATATAATTTAAGCATTTGCTTTAGGACTAGATGAATCACATCAGAGAAATGGCTGCATATCTTCAATGATTATAGCGAGAAGCTAGACATGTACCTCCTATGACTGAGTTGTAAATATGAATTTCACTGATATAGTCAGAAACTGAAATGTTATCCTTTCAAAGATCCTTCTTTTGCTAAAGCAGAATACAATTTAGCATGTTCAATTCAGGTCAAAGAAAACACTAATGATTTCATTCCAATTGTCTGCAATTTTAAGTGATCACCTAGGTACATGAAATAAATTTTCAAGATTTTTTTTAGTATTTAGATATTTTTAAATTACATAGAATTTCAAATGCAATTTAATTTAAAAATATTTTAAACAAATTTCAAAATTTTCTTTTCATAACTGTGATATAGTTATGAAAAAGAGTGTCTGTTTCCTAAGCCAATTTATTTTATTAAAAATAAAATAATCTGGAAAGTTACCAGTATATCCATGATTGCATACTATAGGGCCAATCATCACAAGCAACTTAAAAATTAACACATGCATAGGAAAAACATAGGGTTTTCCAATGTTGCAAGGTCTTGCTCTACTTCCACCCACTTAATGAGTGGAATATGTAAAATAAGTAATTAATATAATGGGCAGATGAAAGACACAGTTATGAATTTTGCCCAACAGTGCCCTTTATTTGGAATAATTTAGTAAAGTTGTGCTGTAAACCCTTTTGAACTTGAAGCATTTTGGGAACGGCTGGTTAGAAGATGTACTTTAAAATACCAATAATGTAACAGAGTTCTTCTGCTTATCCATGAGGAGAGAAACTGGTTGAGTTAAAGCTCTCTGAGAATATTGTTAGCCTTGGTTTTTTTATTGCTCATGCTGTAATATCATATGAAGACTGGCAGAAGAGAAGTCTTAAAAAACAAAAGCCAGGGAGGGAGGCCATAAGCAAATTAAACATAACACAAGAAACAGATCAGTATAAGTATACATGAAATTATATAATCCTGTTAAATGATTGTGAAATGCTTTTTTTTTAATATTGCTTTGTATACAGCTTTACATATCAACTGAACATCTCATGGTATCCTACCACCAGAGACACTTGAGTGCACCCATTTAAAACATTCCCAAGAGCCTCATGGCAAGCAACGCACTGAACAAGCATGCTGGGTTACTAAAATATCAGTAAGTTTTATGAGAAGGCACAGAAGAATCCAAGTTTTCAGCTGCTGGCAAGACAGCTTTGGTGAAAGCCCTGAAGGTATAAGACCTCCAAGTACGTCCCAGAATGTACATTGCACTGACCAGTGTTTGTTCTTTCTGTACCAAGACTACTTACTTTTGGCATGTCAGGATTAGGAAACAGGATTAGGAACTCGGGTGGCAAACCCACAGTGAGAGTAAACAAAGTTCTGAAATGTTTTAATGGGAAACTGCCCATGAGATAAAAAAGATGAAGCAGAAAACAAAATTAACAACGAAAATAACTGATTTCCCACAGTATTTTTCAAAGCCGAGTGCCAGCTAGCTCCTGAAATAAATTAAACATGCTACTACTTATTATTATTTTACTAGTTGCATTCAAAAACTGACTGTGGGTATTGTCACTAACACTCATCTCTCTTACAATTCAATAAAAGATTTGTTATACAGAGATAGCTCTTCTGACAGATACTTGGGAAAGGTTTTGGGATTTTTTCCTTACTTTTGTTTATTTGTCTGTTTTGTAATAATTTTTTAACTTGCGAGACATCAGGAGGACGTGACAAAGACTAAATCCAAGTACAAGATTTCACATATTCAGAATCATGTGTGTTGTGATTCTGATGACAGATTTCTGCAGTTATCAGTAAACACGTTTCTGACCCTCCTATTCATTTAAACTTACCTTGACATTTTTCCATCAGAAGATTTATATTTCAGAACCTCTGAGTCTATTTAGTGTTTTGATAATTGCTACAAGCACAGTCAAACAAAATAAGTGCATTTCAGGACCAAATAAAATTCTTCATTTTCCTATTAATTGGTCTGTGTTTAATTATCAGCAGTATCTTCCTTGATTCCTTGTAGAAAAATGCAGTAGCTAATTCTATACTCACACGGAAAAAACCCCTTAGGTTAACACAAACAAATGGGATGCTAAAATGCTGATGCTTATGGAAATATAACAAATTGTCAGCAATAAACACAGAATCTCAGCCATTTTGCTTAACAGCACCTCCTGCAAAACAGTGAGGGGGTTTTATCCTTGACACATTGGAATAATCTGTGTTAAATCCCTGGGGAAATGCAGGGAAGATAGCAGCCAGATTGCTTCTCTTCCTTATCTGAATTCCAGCGACCATTAGAACTCTCATGGTGAAAAGCTGAAGTACACTATATCAAAATCCACAGGAAAATATTTTGCTGAGAACTTCATCTTAAATGAAACATCTCTAAAGAATCTTTTGTAAACTCTTAAACTCTTTCTCACATCAAGGCATTCTTGACACAAATCTCTTTACCTGAAACACTATCCAATGTTTTATTTCTTCTATAATATATGACATGTGGTCATCTTTCGTATTTTCTGTAAATCATCATTTTGATACCATAGTATTGTTTACTAGTAAAACCATAAAAATACTCAGAGAAACTATAATTTTTGATCAAACTCTAGAGAGTGTTCTAGGAGCTTGCTATCAAACTTGGATGGTGATTCTCTGATGCAAAGGGTCAGCAAGATGATTTGACTAAAGGAAAACAGAGAAAACCTAATTGTGAAAGCAATTTTGAATATTTGAAACTCTCTATGTACCTGTGTAGTCATTTGCTTCCATTTTTAACAGACATAAAACAAGGACTTTCATCTTTTTTCTGTTTTATATGATACTTAGATACTCTGTGTTTGTTTCTTCAAAATGCATTTCTAGTCATTCTTGCTAAGCCCATTAGTGTCTAATGGCACTTGTTTCTGACTCTTGACATCTCATCCTTGCATGTAACTCCCTCATTTACTACTAACTCTCCTCAGTTCTCAGTTTCCTCTTTTCCACACTTCAGTTCTAGCGAATTTCCAAAGCCAACCACTCCATATGCTTAGAGGCATATTAAACTTCTGTCAATTTTTTCTCTCACATTGTCACATCTTATGCTTCTGATTCCCAGGGAGCCACAAATTAACAAAAAAACCTGTTCACAGATCAGAGTAGATAACCTAAACTAATGAACTTTTTTTTGGTGGATGTCATGTACTAGTGCTACTGTATACTTTGCTATTAAAAGCAGGTAAGAAGAATTATTTCTGCTTGCAAATTGTTGCTCAGCTTCAACTAAAGAAGCAGCATAGATCTATCACTTCTCTTTAATAATGTAAATTTATGAACTAGCCTGGTGTTTTGCCATCCATCCTCCTCAGCTATGGCTTTGATGCTTATCTATTGCTTATATAAATCTTACATAAATTTAACTTACAAAGCAGGAAGCACAAACTACCTTGCATTTGGTTATGTTCACTGAAAACACAGTAGAACCATATTGCGTGTGGGAACACAAATGTTTTAAATACTTAGCTCTGCATAATTCCTCTTCTTGTGCTTTATGTGTGCACATGAGTGCATATGCATTTCTTTGTGGCTTACTGGAGGAGAAAGTATTTTAAAGTACGACATCATGACTGTTTTCTGTTTTCAAGTAGATCATGCACATAGAAGACAAGATGAAAAAATCCTTTTGATGACAGAGACTGAAAGACAGTCATTAGAAGCTCATCTGCAACTACTCAATAGAATTATTATTGAATCTATTACTTTAAAGGGTAGCATGGAGTCCAGACCCTGAGAAAATCAGGATGGCCAGGTGCTTGGCTGATGCCTCAAGAGTGACAAAAAATGCTATTTAGAAAACCGATATATGCCCTTTACTGACGAATGTGTTCATACAACCTGATTAGCTCAGACAGGTTCTGATCCAGCTTTCAACACATGAAGAAAAGAATAACTGAGGTCTAATTATATTTTTTCCAGTAGCTTCTGTCATTAGTGCATCTGAATCAGGTACTTAGTTCATTGATTAAAAAAACACAGATAAAAAATTCTAATAGATTTGAAACCGATTTTCTGTTTTGAACCCCATAAAACTAGAACGATCTCTAATTTTCTATTAACAGACTCACAGATTTGCAACAGCTATGTTGTAACTCATTATCTGAATAACATTTTTAATATCATTGCAAAAAGAAATAAGTTTAACTGCGTTTTCTCAAATTACTTTTTAGATTATAGTAGTGCATTCAAATCCATACACATACTGCTTTTGGATGAATACTGCATTTTCAAGATCTCTACGTGGTATGAAGAACATTCTTTAAAACAAGCAATGAGTAAGAAAGTACAAACAGGTAGGAATATAAATCAGGAGTTGAATGTACATAACCTTGCAATGTCTTGATCATTATGAAAGGGATCACAAATACCTGCCAATAACTATTTCAAGGATGTAAACATTTGGGCTGCCAGTGTGTTATTTACATCTATAGAAAATTTATAACTGGAGATAACGGTATGTAATTTTGAAATAATAGAGAATATGACAGGTTTCTCTGCACCAACAGCTATTAGAATTGTGCATTGCCCTTTCTGGAAAGTGACTGAAACCTTATTCCTTTGAAATTTAAAAACAGTGAAGGACAAAAATCCTTGAAGATGACTTTAAGGACTCAAGCCCTGTTGGCTGTAGGATGCAACAGAACCTTTTACAGTTGAGTAAATACTTCCTTTCCCCTCAGCTTTATTGTTTCAAAAAATTTTGACCTCGCTTCTATTAATAATCTTGGTATAATACTTTTCAGTCTTTTTTGAAATCCAGGACTGTATCTGTATGATACAAACACGGTGGATTGCAGAGATATCCAAAGTAGCTCTGAACAATGTGAGACAGGAGAATCAAGCAAAAGACCCAGGGTAAGGCTGCTGTCCTAATTCTGGCACATTAATCACACTGATAGGTCTATATGGCACTGCACTGCATTGGCTCTTGCACCGGAGAACGTTAACAAAATCTGCTATAGAAGGAAAATATTTCTAAAATATTTCTGATATTCAACATCTTTATAGTTAAAATGACTGCCATACAGTCCTCTTTACCTCTAACTATTGAAATCAGTTGCAAGCGTAAGACAAATCATGTTAGCCAAGATCTGATACACTCGGGAATTTTAATTGAAAATATCAACTCCTCACAATATCCTACAAAGCAATGAAAAAGCAGGAAAAAAAAAGAGATTTAAGAAGATTTGAAAGAAGAATTATTTCTCCCTTGCACACTACTGAACACAGTATTCTTTTAAAAAGCACTAAAATAGTACTGCAGTCCTTGAAAACATTATGTAATAAATTCTGCAGCTTTATTTCTTGGCACAAAGGGGATACTTCTTTATGATTTTTATCATTGCAAAATTACTTCAAAGTAAAGGCCGAAGTATTAGTTTACAACATTAACACAATTATGTTCTTGGTTGCTTTTATCTATCATCACCCTCAAGTATTTTATATCGACCTTCAATCAACACAATCTGTTTTAAAGTGCCTTAAGCTAAAACTATGAGAGGAAGGTTTTGTGAGCAGAAAATGCAAACATTTGAAACAAACAATTTATTCCAGCCCAAGTATCACAAATATTGCCTACAAAATAAAAATAAAATACCCATAATGAAATTATTTAGAGCAACTATCTTTTACTACAATTGAATTCTTATTGCAATGAAAGATGCCATCCTAAGCCTGCACATTTCAGAGGTCAAATCCAAAATAGGATGTGTATAAAATTTCTGAATTAATATCAGCTTGATCTGAAAAAGGACATTATTTGAAAATAGAAATCCAATTTCCTTGCTGGCTCATCAACACTTAAAAGGATAACCTGGTAAAATATAGCTCTTTTTTCAGGCCTCTTCTAAGCTACTGAAGGCAGAACAAGTTGTTGCCTAGGACAACAAAATATTTAGTGACTGTATTTAATCTGTTTTTGTAGAGAACTTGTGGGCTGGCAGAAGAGGTTATTTTCCAGTGGTTTTAAAGGAAATAAGAAGTCTATTGTACTCCCTGGAAAGGAGATCACATTCTGAAACTTGAAATATGAACCTTCTGATAGAACACTGAGATTTTAGACATAAAATCAAATGATAAGGCAATTTATTTGTTCCCTGAATGGAGAAAGATTTTGTTAGGATACTTCAGAGACAGTACTCTCTCTGGCAATAGGTAGAGCAGGTTGCTTTATAATGCAAGATAATTTTTTTATTAAATCAATCATTTGTGTTACCTAGTGTGTTACAGGACAAGAAAATGATACTGCAGATGGAACACAATAGGTGCTAAAATTGCTCAGCTTTGATTATTAGTGCTAAAAATGGGTGCCAATCACTACCTGATTATAATTTGTTTTGAACAGAGCGTGGGGGAAGAGAAGGAAAGAAATAAAAAAGAAAAAGAGGGGGGAAAAGCTCTGATTTTAAGAATTCTAAAGCAAATTTTTGCCTCAGAGAAGAGGGAAAAGCAATTCCTAGCTGCAAATTTCAATGGCTACATTTACGAATCAAACACGGTTGTTTTAATATCACTTTTAAATCAGAAAACAATATTATTTTGTTGTTGCCATAATATAAGGAAATAATAGAACCAGGGAAATTACTTCAACGTACTTATATCATGTCTTCTATTTAAATAACCTGTAGTGCAAAATGACATCAGATGGATTACAGAAGAATCATTATACAACCAAAAAAGTAAATGTCATTATATTGTTCACAGTGCAAATGTTTCCCCTTTCTTTCTTTACCCTACCGTATCGTAAACTGAATAAAGCACTGCATTTGAACTAAAAGAACTGTTTTCCCTCCCACTTCTCCTGAGTCTGGGCACTGCCATGATCCAAAGTGGGAGTGGGAAGAGGTAAACAGTAGATGTTTAAAGGAACTGCCATGGTTTATGTCATCTTGTGATCTTTTGCAACTAACAGTATAGAGGAAAGAGAATGATGTATTTAAAAAGTATTTTCTTTAGCATGAGGAACAGATGGAAATTTGTACATCAAATCACTCCAAGGCTGTAAGATCACTACCTATGCAAAATGTTAAATTCAGAAACTGTACAGAAGAGTTAAACATGTTATGAAGTTAAAATACTGGCACATGGATTTGTTGAGGATACAGAGCTTCCAAGGAGATTTCTAGAGACAGCCATCGCAATACTACAACATAACAACAGTTTCTAAATTATAAGTAACATCCACAGTAATTTAAGAACTGAGTGAGTAATGGAGATGCTATCAGCATTCAAAACAGAAAGAGTCTGACTGCAGAAAGAATAATTTTCAAATGCAAGATCCAAAGGGACAAATTTGATACATGATTGCAATTGTTAAGTATTTAATTATTGCAAAAGAAACAGATATGCATTATTGAAACCATTTTGAGACCTCTGTGGGTGCTCTGGATAAAGGAAATCTACACAACTACTGTATACAGGGAAAAAATGCCATTTGTATAATATCCCATGGCTTTTTTTGTACATTTAATGAACCTACTGATCCATCTTCAAAGGGAAATAGAGTAATTTAGAGTTATCCTTTGTATTTGCAACCATAGTGGCTAACACATATTAATGGAATCCCATTTATAGCATTGTCCTACTAATGCAGGAGCAACTGAACACATCCATATACATCTTACCTCATGAAGAAATAATGCATCAGGATGTAAGCTATGCAGTTCCATACTCATCTTCAGAGTTTTTGATATGAAACATATGAACAACTCCTCTGTTGTTAAAAGAATGCTTAATATTTGGTCATATATATACCTATATCTATATAAATTAGGATAGCTTTGCAAACTAAGCCAATGAATTTGAATGTATATCGGAAGTTTCCTTCATATTTTCTCAAATAAACTAAGGTTGTCTATTACCCATTTCAAAATTGTAGTTATTTAATATAAAACCCACCATAAACATAGTAGAAACGTTTTCCTAAATGTCTTAATGCACTGCATACATAGACTACCACTTTACTAATGAGTGAGAAGACCCAAATTCAGTCTGCCTGGCAGAGAATTTTAAAGATTCTCATTAAACTTTCAAAGGCTAGAAATATCTGTTCCTTAGTAAAAGAGGCACATCTGTTTTTGCAGGATGTCAGAGACATTCTCAAGCATTTTATGCTACCTAGAAACTTTGAAATACAAGACTTTTGGTTTTACACCAGTACATCAATATGGCTGACTCTAAAGAAGCATTGCTTCACATAAGTTAACTTCAAGAACTTGATCAAATACCCTAGTAATGTGCTTCCAAATGTTTGGAAAGAGTGAACAAAGAAAAAGTCATACAGACAACTTTCTAAACTCCACAGCTATAGAAGATATTTTTAATTAGAAAATACCTAATAACTTGAGATCCCACAGTCTATTGCTAGTGCAGCCTCACGGTCTTGAAAGCCCTTCTGACCGTCATAATTGTTTGTGCCATTTAGAAAGCAACCACAGGAAGAGCTATGGGCATCTTTATCAGTCAGCAGTGTCTCCGGGAGACCAGAAAGGACTGTGGCTCTAAACAGTTCTTTTCAGTGACATGAAATGTAGCAGCGGGCTCTGGAGCAAAGACGAGAAGGAACAGGAGTGGTAATTCTGCAGTTCCAATGTCTGAAAGTATGTTTCATTCCTCTCCCAGAACCATCTCTGCAGAGTGGCACACTTGGGAAATTAAGTAACAACAAGAGAAGAAGAGTCACAGAGTAATTTTTCAAACGTAATCTGAAGGACAGCCCTCCTAAGAAAAAGACATCTTTTCATGCTAGATAGCTTGGGAAATTAGGCTGTCAAGTGAGCACTGTACAAAATCCATCCATTCAGTGTGTACTACCCAATCAAACTGTGGAGTTCCTATCTGCTTTGCCGGAGTAGATGAAAAGGCTGCTGAGCAAGACACTAACCTGATCAAGGTATCTTAATGCAGTATGTGCAGTAGGTTTAAGTTCTTTAAGCACAGACTATAAGATGTACAGACATTGCAGGTGTACCAGTCAGCAAAGGCCTTATGACAACTCTGAGAACCAAGTTCGACACAGTGGCTTCCGTAACTTAGGCCTATAGGCTCAAGCTAGATATGTATAAAGAAATTCTGACTTTGAAATTAGCCATGTATCATTTCCACTCTGTGACTGTACTGGAGCTGTAAAGAGAAGGACCAGAAAGATACAGAACAAAGATTTCTGGATGTCTGAAATTGCTAAATGATGTAAGACTCCAGTTTGCAAGTGAGACCATTCAACGGAGAAATGATAGAAGTGTGTAAAAAGAAGCACAGCACCGAAAAGATAAATAGAGAAGGAATTCAAGGATGAATTTGCTGAACTGCTAGCAGCAATGCCTAACTGCTCCCTTAAAAACTTGTTAACTGAGGACTGGAGAGTGAAAAAATTGATGCCAATTTTTGAAAAGAGTTTTATGGAAGATCCACAGTAATACTGGCCCCTATGCCTGTCCCAGCTGAAATAGTAGGAAATTAAAAATGCATAGTAGTAATGGACACAGGAATAAAGACAACAAAGAAGAGTTAATGTGACTGCGTGTAAGGATGCCGCATATCTCAGGAGCCTATTCGTGTTCCTTGAAGCAGTCAAAATCACATAGAGGAGGTTAATGATCTGTTTGATTTGCTTGTTTGACTGAATTTCTAAAGTCTTTTGATGAAGCCACTCTTAAAACGCTTTTATGAAAAAAACCCCAAACCCACAAAACAGCAGTCATGACATTAAGCCATAAGAAGATGTTCTTTCAAGGAGAAATAGCTGTTTTAAACTGGAAACTGCAGGAGAAATTGCAGTTTTCAAGGTGGAAGAAGGTTTCTAGTGAATTCCTCAAGAGATCTGTGAATGGACCTTGGCAGCTCAATATATTTATTCATTCTGTAGAGAAGAAAACTAGCAGTAAGATCACAAAACTTGATGATGACAGGAACTTATTCAAGGTCAAACAGTCAAGAACCAGTTGGGCCCAATTCCAGAAGTCTTTGAGCTCAAAATTATTATTTTAAGGATGCTCTGCAGATAATTCCTAATATGCTTGTTCATAAGATACTTGCTATGTAGCCTTCCCTGGTCATCTGTTCATGGTGATTTTTATAGACACCACAGTGGGTTATGTAGACCCACTGATCTGCTTCACTATGGTCATTGTTAGGCTCTTTCATTCCTACAGTAAAAACATCATGGGCGTCAATAATCATGCAGCCACTTTAAATAAAACTGATGAATCACTTTTCTACACAGTATATAACTCAATTAAATTGTGGGACTCGTCAGCGATCTTGTGAAAGGTCCAAAGTATTTAGCTATAAACTAATGGAAGGCAGTCCAGTGGTAACTAGTTTCTCTCTCTGGTATTTTTGCTCTGATCCTGAACAGCAATCATTATATCTTAAGGGAAACCAGGAATGCAATTTGGGAGAGAGTTTCAAGAACACCTCCCAAAAAGTTCAGGATCTGGACAGTAATTGAACCACATCATAAAGACTAATTTTACAGAAGACAAAGACTGAATCATCCATGTGAAAGAAGAATGTATGAGAAAAGAAGCTCACAGTGCAAGATGAACTAATTAAAAAGAAATGTAAACCAGGCCACTTCCATGTAACCCTTCTCCCGGGAGTTCAACTATCTGTGATTCCAGACCCACTTTCAGTACAGCGCAGCTGTGCAACTGTTCTCAGTTTCCTTCTGAGAAAATTTCTAGGGCGTGAGAGGGAGCTGTGAGAGAGTGCACAGGCTGGAAGCGTTTGAGATGAGAAAGGTAAAGTTGCAGACATAAGTAAGATTGTTGAGACAGGGAAAACCGGCACCTCAAGGATTCAAGGAACAGCACTCACATGAAGAGGTATGAAATCCTAATGAGAAAAAAGAAAGGGAAATTAGAAGACAGCAGCTCAGCAGTACCACAGATCAGCCTGCTCCGGTGAGCCCCAGAGGCCAGATCTCCCCTACCTAAGTGATGACTACTTGCCCATTACACTGAGTGACTCATTCAGTGGGGGTTGATTTAATTCCTAGTTCATTAGTCCTACAATGAATTGTGTTACACGACAAATAACCTGCTTTGTGCTTTTAAGGTGTTTATATCTTGCCTGAAGAATCTCTATGATAAAAGTTCCCTGAAGAGAGTGAGTCCCAGAGGGGGAGGGTTACATAAGTAATCCAGAATAACAGACAAGAATAATATGATTAGTCATATAGAAAAGCATTTATACTTCAAAGCACAGGTGCACAGGTGGGTTAGGGGATTACAGAACATACTGGACTTTTTTTCAGCAGATGATATATATTTCAGAAAAGTTCCTCATAGCTACAGGATTGAATAAATTATATGTGAATCTGGGTACGGAATATGATCTCTCTAATGAGCCAAGAAACCTGGGAGACAAAAGCAGAAGTGTTGGGAAAGCCTAATCTGGGAGAAGGCATTCTGAATACTTAAAATCACAGGATAAGAAAATTAGAACAATGCTTCTCAGAAAGCACATCACAGAAAGAAATGGATCTGAGAAAATTCTAAATTATCTAAATGAAAAATTAATTAGAGAAACAAATTCTAAATTTCAAAGTCTGACTTGTTGAAGCAAGACTGAAAATGCTGGTGGGAACTTGCAAGAAACACAAGTGAATAACTTTTAAAATTACTCTTCTAATTCAAATGCTTTTAGAAATTGCTGTTTGATTGCGTTTGAAGAAACACACACTCTATGTACATGTAAAAGTTTGAAAGAAACTAGCATGTAAGTCAGAGATGACATTACATTGCCAGAATAATTTGCAATAGATTTTAGGAAGCTGAATATTAAATTTCTTTCTTAATGCCAGAGAGCTGACCGGAGGACCAGAAAAGCTGAGAGAAGATGCCCTTTACCGCCAGTGCCTCAGACATTCTCCCTCTCCCATATGCTTGGTGTTCTCCTTGCAGTGGTTTTAAATGCGATTATCTTATCTAGATAGTAACTTACAAGAATAATAAAACTGTGTTGGAAATAAAGTAAGAACTGTTCTTTTTAGGAAGACAAGAAGATTCAAAGTTCTGATCCTTCCAGTGTCCTATGGGAATAAAGGGTAAATCATGAAGAATAACTTTAATCATAGAATTATTTAAGTTGAAAAAGATGTTTAAGTTCATCGAGTTCAACCATAAACCTAACCCTGTCAGGTCCCACTAAACCATATCTCTAAGTGCCACACCTATGTGTCTTTGAAATATCCCCAGGGATGGCCACTCAACCCTGGTGACTTTGCTGGGCAGCCTGTTCCAATACTTGACAACTCCTTCCTTTCAGTGAAGAAATTTTTCCTAATATTCAATATGAGCCTTGAGGCCACTTCCTTTTATCCTATTGTTTGTTACTTGGGAGAAGAGACTGACCTCCACCTTGCTACAGCCTCCTTTTGGGTAGGTGTAGAGTGAAAGGGTCTGCCCTGAGCCTCCTCTTCTGCAGGCTGAACAACTCCAGCTCCCTCAGCCACCCTTCATAGGATGTATACTCCCACCCTTCGCCAGCTTTGCTGCCCTTTAGGGATACACTACAGCACCTAAAACTCTTTCTTGCAGTGAGGGGTCCAAATAGAAGATATCTCTACCATCAAACCTGTTTCTACCCCTCCAGGACCCATGGTTAATTTCCCCATAGCTATATGGAAAGAAGCACCAAATATGAACAAAGGGATTCCTTGAACCAAACTAGGTATGGCTTTTATGTCAAATTCAGTGGGTGTCTAAAAAGCTGAAATGAAGAAGTTAACACTTCTGTAGCCTTTGATATATTTTTATTGCATATTAGGCATAACTTTACTTTAAACTTCTTGTTCCATCTACAATTTAAGCACCAAGAGACACCAAACCAAGGGTACTCTGAATTCTTTTCAGGATTCTGAGTCTGTTTTTTCTTCTTATTTTTCCAGTGTCTGGATTTCGACCTACTCAGGTGAAGAGTCCTGTTCCTAACTTAGTGACTTTGACCTTTATGCATTCCTTTATGAAAAACTTTCTGCAATAAGCTTTTCTTTGCCATCACCTGAAGAAGTGAGACCTTTGAAATCAATTTCAGACAGCAGGCCTGCTGGTCAGAGCTAAGTATCTTGTTCTGACAGACTGCACAATGCTTCAAACCAATTTCTTGTCCATTTCTGAAAGATTCCCATCAATTGAAAGAAAATAGTAATAGTAAATACCTTTCTAAGCTACAGATTTTCTCAGGGAACATAATATCATTACATTGAGCTCCTACTGTTTGGGGGAAATCAAAGATGGCTAGACTAAAATAGAAATTCTTATAATGCAAAACTGTTCTATTAACTCTGTTCTTGAACAACATAATTCAAACATATCAGGTGGGAAAAATATTTATCTCTATAGACTCCTATATCTATAGAAGTACTTATACAACTATTAAACAGCTTCTTTTTGCAACTCATGGCAAAATGGTGTGTTTTCCCAAGAAGTACAGACCTTTAAATGGAACATAATGTTAAGCTTTAAAATTAGAGGGACATAGTGATCCCTCTATTATACTAGTTTTACAGAAGTATATTCCTCTTAACTTCAGTGCAGGTACTCCTCTTTTCATCAGTTTAAGCTAGTTTAGAATCAAACCACAAACCTTTAATGACGTTTTAATGATCCACTTGGGGGAGCTAAAGGGTAATTTGTTTCCAAATTGATTGTGGCAAAATAGGATGCAAAATTACAGAAAACAGTAAGAGCAGAGTCTTCTAATATTTCTTCAACTCAGTGCTGGTTGACGACCTATATTAGCTTCTGAGGCAAAGGGTCCCCAGTTCTTATTAAAATTCCAGCCACTTAGAGAAAAAAGAACCCCAGTTATAACTAGCTTAGCAGAAGACACCCATAATGCATCAGTCACATCCTGACTTCAATTATGCATCTACAAGACACATAGAATGCAAGAGACATAACACAAGAGGCAGAGTTTGGCCTTACACTACATTTTTGTGCTAGTTAACATCAACTGTGACAGCAGCAAAAGAAATTCTAATATGCAATGGTTTTGTCTGTCAATTAATATGAAATAACTCCTTTTATATTTTTCTTTCTTTTCTCTAGAAAAAGAAAAACAAAGAAGAAAAAAGAAAAGCTGATCTCAGGCTACACCTGCCTGTGCCTCGTGCAGCAAATGCTGTGTTGAAACATGGCTTTGCACCATAGTTATGTTCTTCATTTCTCCAGCCTGGGACACAGTGGGAACTGTTTCCTAGCACGCAACTACACCAGCTGCTTTATTTTGTGCTTGATTGACTATGGTTACTGGTAGCCCTTTGACTGTTCTGGGACTCAGGCACTAATCAGAGGCAGAGATGTAGTATCTCCTATACTGGAAGGAAGCGCAGAGCCTTTTGTCTGTGAAGAATCAATAACCTATGGTATCAGGCTTCTCTCCATATAGAAGTTGCCCTAAAGTTCACATAAACTGATATTACAGTTGATTTCAGAAGTCACAGCAAAGCTACAATCACTCATCTTTTATAAGAGAAAACAATTCAGTTTCAGACACATAGCTCACATAAAAATTCCACTGGCAGAGCTGTACTGTCAATGTCTTCACTGTAACATTACAAACTTCACTGTAACACTACAAACTTCTTCTCATTCCAAACTACCCTGCAGTGCAGTCCACATTAAAATTTATTGTTGCCCATATGTGGACATCTAATTAAACTGAGTCATGTAAATGAAGTTTCAAGCAGAAGTGACAATTAAATTAAAAATTGTGTCCTTTTAGCATAACTTACTAATTATAAGGTTTCCTTATTTTATGTCCAATTCAGCTGGAACATGTAGAAAAAGTAAACTATAAGTATCTCTACAGGAAGTACTGTTTCTAGGCGCTTTAAAAGCAAAGATGTCTGCTTTGTAGCTATAAATTCCCAAAAAATAATTTTAAATGTCATTCAGCCTCCTGAAGGCAAACACAATCATGCTGATTGAATACCATGCTAAAGACAATGGCAAAGTTAATGGAAGCAAAGGGTACAGTCAACCCAGCTACAGGCATGAAAGTCATTAACAGCACTTGATGACTGTATTTGTAGAGCAAATTGCTTTTCTGCGTTCTCCTTGATGTATAGGGACAAGAACTATATAATGTATTTGGGAGAAACTACTGCTATAAATTCATCAACTTACATTAATTAATTCAATCTCCCATATTTTTTTCACAAGGTCCATCGATGTATAGCCATTAATTAGAAAGGATTTGGTATAGTCACCCAGTTCAATGGAATCCAGCCATTCAGCTACAGAGGAGGGATTGTAGCCATCGTGACCGATCTGCTTCATCTGAAAAACAAGAATGAGCAAAAATTACCAGTGATACTCATTAAACACCTTTCAGAACAGGAGTTGCATGTATTTTTTTTTTTGGGTCAGTTGTCTTATTCTCCGATCAACATTCTTTTAATAGTTAGTACAACATGAAACAATTTAGTAAGCAAAAGCAGTAATAAAACTTAGTTTTCGATGCACCTTTTTCTTATGGCTGCTTGCCTTTTACACCAGAGTATACCAAGACTGTAGCTGGATTTCAATTCTTTCTAGACATAAGAGAATTCGTAAGTGGGGGAAGACAAAAGGGTAAAAGAGACATTAATATCCTTACTGCCCCAAAATGTCAGATTTTCACCTAAGATTTCATAGAAGGGGAAGAAATTGGACTGAGAAATGGTTCTTCTGGTATCATACTGCAAATGAAACATATGGTCTTGGTTATATTGTTCCTAATTTACCTTTTCTATCAGGCTATATGTTATTTTATAATGGCTGAGCCTGCACTGTATTTTTCCGCCCTCAGGGAAGGTTTAAAAAAAGTCTCTTTCCTCTACCTGCTCACATTTCTTATGGAACTCCTGGGAATTTACTACGTTTTAGATTGCTCACTGTCTGTTAAGTTGCCTGAGATTGGACAATTGAATCAGATATTATCAGAATGGAATTGACAGAATAATGTACACAGAAGTGCACCACTTGCATGTATATAGAAACACAGCCACCTAATCTCATAAATCTCGTTTCCATAAAAAGCTAAAAAATACCACTGGCATCTAATTTTTCCAAATTTTTTAAGCGGCCAGGAAATAAAAGCTGCAATTTCTCTTTCACAATTGCCTCTCAGTGACACAAGTGAAGACTTTCAAGCTAGCCATTAAAGATAAAAATGTATAAAGCCTCTTCCTGTGCAGGTTTTTATACCATACTGTTTTTATGAATTTTAAATAATCTACAAGTAGATTAGAGTAGAATTCTACATAGAAGTTGAAATAGCCTCAATTTTCAACAGTATTCTGCACATATCGTCTTTCTGTGGAAGCGTAACTATTGCTAACTTGATAATACACTGAACTGGTAAATTGTTAAGAAGCTTTAGAGGGTTAGAAACAATGGGTTTTGCATAGGTTCTCCTGACTCTGCAAGGGTGACTGCAAACAGTAAAAGCCAGTCTCCCATTTTTGCCTGCTAATATACATTCCTACTTTATGAGAAACAATGGAAGTGTGACAGAAACATAATGCTTTGAGCTTAAGTTTGAAGTGAGTGACAAAGTAATTTAAAAAGCAGAGAATTCTGATTGCAATATCTTGCCTGAACCAATTTATTTCTCACAGTTTATTTGAAACACAATTTAAATTCCAGGCAGAGAAAAAAAAAATTAAAGTCTGCATTTGAAAGCCACGGCAGTGTTCGTCAATCTGTCCATTCAAATGCAGAAAGCCAGTATGTCACGGCCTTGATCTGGGCTTCCTGCAGTGTCAGAGAGGAGTGATGCAGGCACCCTGCAACGTGAATATGAGCGTTTACTCCTGGTCTTTTGCTGCAGATGTTGGGTATAAAATATTAATGGTAATACTTAAATGATGTAATGAAATCATTATCTTAAATCATAACAGAAAGACAAGAGGAATCACATAATTAGCAGTGGAAATCATAGCCTTTCAGGTCACTGTTGTAATAAAGGAATCATACTGGAAAGAGAGAGCTCAGTTTTGTTGCTGAACTTGACATTTTGGAATTTACTTTCATCCTAATTTAGGATGAAATTATTCTATGTCAAAAGCATGGCAATGTCTTCTTTAATTGTCATTCAGACTTACATTAAATATTAGATTGACAGTAATCTGTCCAGCAGACTGCAAAAACATTGGAGGATCCTGGGATCTCTGGCTCCTAGGAAACTTATTTCAGGATCTGATTTTAAACAAGGTATGCTTAAATAGCAGACACATGAAAAGCAAGAACCTGATAATTGAAAGAAGAAAAATCTAGTACAGAGAAGAGAAGAAGACGTATAGAGCCCATAGGGAACACATGCATTTTGGAAAATATTAGGTATTTTTGTTTCCTTTCTCTAACAACGAAAACCGAAGCACCGTGAAAACAATTTTCAATGTATCCAGATGGGGCACGTTATGCAAATTATTTCTTTTGTTTATTGCTATTTGATCTTTACATTTAATAGATTCTGATTTTAAAATGATTTTTTTTTTTGGCCCATTGATTTGAGAAAACCCATGCAGTTCTTTTGGTAACGCATCAGCCTCTATGAAAACAAACACAACATGGCAAGTTTCTAAATTCTCAATTCCCACCAGAGATCTCCATCAAAAGGGTTGTTGAAATTGATATTCCTCTACTATACCAGAGCTGCAAAGGGCTTCAGGCAAGCAAACACAGGTGAACCATGCCATAAACAAGAGGCTGAGAACAACTGAAATGGATGTGACAATTTCAGTCTTCGGATTTGGTGCCAAAAGACGAAATTGTTATTGGGTCCCTCAATAGCCTACACAAAAATATACTGGCTTGTTGTTGGCCAGCAGCTGATTCTGCAAGCATTTTTCCTCTTCCCATTCCAGAGTTTTGGCTGCTTTTATTCAAGGCCACGCTGTGGGTAGTGCAGCTGCTTAGCCTTGGATCAGACCCATGTGAGGAAGAGCATTGAGAGTCTGGCCAGGGTCACCCCACCTTTTGCAGGAGCTGCATGTGAGCTCAGCTCCATGTCCTGACGCTTGGCTGAGCCGTGCTGTAGGCATGTCTGTGCCCAGTCATGCACCTTTGCTCACCCTCAACCACTGACCCTCTGGAGTGACCTTGTCCAGTCCTCATTCCTGTGAATGTCCTGTGGATTTGCCCTGGGATGTGGCTGCTCACAGTCACTGCCACTGTCCCTGCCCTACTCACCTTGTCCCAGTGCTCCCTGCCCACTGCCCCCCTGAGCTCCCAGCCCACTTGCCCTGGCAGGACAGTTGCTACCATCACAGAAAATTAATCTCAGAACTAGAATATTTACGATTACTTTCAGCACAAAAGCAGTATTTTGTTTTGTCATGAACTGAGAACCACTCTCTCATCTTAAACAGGCTTTCTAAAATGTGTCTAAAACCAAAATTAATAAAATTTCTCTATCTGTCCTCTTGTATGGAAAGTCTCTTTCTGTCTTTTAATAATACCAACTTTATTAACTGTCATTCATAGTTACGTGAATGTTTTCCTTTCAAATAGTTACTGACAGACATATTGGTTATCTAGATGTGACAGTATCATTAACAGTATCTGCTTTTCATATAAATGTTATTGAGTTTTTAAATAAAAACACTTTGAAATATGTCTGAAAGTGCTGCCCCTTCACTTCATCAGAGATCCAGTTTAGTTGCATCTTACCCCAGTTTGCATTAACAGGTCACGGCTCTTAGACTGTACCTTTTCTTCTATACTGCACTGTTACCTTGGACTCCTCTCACAGATCATTTACACCCTGTAGGCTTCCTTGCTGATTGATATTTCTTGAAAGAAAATCTCCCTCCCACCTACTGAGTGTATTTCCATGCATAATATTTCAATCATTTTGCACCAGCTTCAACATAGGCACCAGTGGTGTCAAACATCCAAGCAAGGTGCACACTGTTTGACTCAGATCAGTATAAAATCCCTGAGCTGCAAGTCATGACAATGTTTCAAATATTAGCTGCTCATAAATAGGGGGACTATTGTTATTCCACAGATGCTACTACTAGTTCATTCAGTTGTTTAGAGAACAATACCCATGTTAGCTCTTTCATTGCAGAAGATCTTCATGTGCTGACTGTGAAAAAGGCTAGGAATTGAAGCCCATAGTATTTAGAGAAAAATAAATGTTTAAGAAAATATGACTGAAAAGAAGTATGGAAGAAGATACAAACCATATGAGATTTCTCTCCTAGGTCCTACTGATATATCACCAGTATCAATTCCTTTGAAATGAATAGAAAGCAGAAGCCAGAAAGAGCTGTTTCTCATAATAAAATAGCAATGTCAAGTAGTATCCTAATGGGTTGAGAAATCCCTCACAAGAGACCGTCTGTACAACAGTCTTTTTAAAAAGTATATCACTACTGTATCTATACAGCATTTTACATTAGGATAAAAGGTACTCGAGTCTTTTGTCTCTGAAAGATGGTCAAATAAACACAGATAGATCTTCAAAGTAAACACATATGCGCCAGAAACATCAAGGTAAATTCAGTAGCATGGACTATTACCAGTTTTCTCTGATCTTCTCAGACAGATGGGGAATTAATACTACATTCTCCAAAGGTAATATCACTATCTGGTGGAGCTTAACAGTGTGTATATCAAAATCAAGCTTTTTACGTTCTGTCAAAGGAGGATGAGGTTACTTGAATTTCACAGCTTTTTAAATGACGGCTATGATTACAGTGAATTTATGCTTGTGTTCATTTGGAAGAAAGATCTTTTTAGCAAGCATATAATGCTTTCTTTTACACTGCTGGCCCACTCAAGAGCTTTAAGCAGCATTTTTTGGGAACTTATATGAAACTATCAACTACATAGCTAAGAAATTTTAGTTGATTGAAATGAGGGATATATCAGTTCTTTTTTGTTTCCTATCTTTGTGAGTTGTCTGTTATATATTATGTACTCTACAAATGTGGTCAGTTGGAGTCAGGTTGTTGGAAGAGGAGATCATTTCTCCTCTGGACCGTTGAAAGAAAAGGCTCAAAAGAATGACACTTCTGAAGCCCAGGGAGCCTGGCTGGCACAGGGGCACCACGTGCAGTTGGTGCCTGCAGTGCCTGGGCAGAAATTGAGCCTGCAGTCAGGGGCAGAGGGGCAGCTTTCATAGCGAATGGGCACAAATCACGAAGGACCTGAGAAGACTTTGCGTGTGCTCCTGCTGAGAAAGGCACTGAGTGAAAACAGGGTCTGCCTGCAGAGACACAGCGGGTGAGGAAGAACTGTATATAAACCTTTTGGTTTTCTATTCTGTCTACCATGTCACATATTTTAAAAGTTAACTATTCAAGCTTGCGTTCTATTAATGTTTGACTTTTCTTTCCACTAATCAAAAGCCTTCTGTCTTCTTGTGGAGCTTGCTAGAAAAGGACAGTCAGTACAGGCACATTCACTTCACAGGATTGCCTGATTCAGGATCTTGCCTCAATGGTAGGTTCAGAGTACCCCTGAGTTCAGTGTTTCCTACCTAAGATTGTCAGAATTTCAATAGGCATCCTTTCTATGGTTTTTTCAGTTGGAAACTGTCTTCCAATTTTAAAGGAAAATAAATGCACACATGGGGGTTTTTGTGTTTGTTTTTTTTCTTTTTTTCTGGAGAAACATAAACCGTTCCATATCCAGAAGAATGAAGAAACCTCCTAGTTCTTCATCAGATGAAATATGTGGGACAAGGAAATAACAGTTGTCATTCAGTGATAATGTATGCAACAGTTCAGGACATATCCATTGCATAAAATATAACCTCAAGAAGACCGAAATGCAGTTTGTGGACTAAGTGGAAGCTATGACTTTTGATCTCATGAAAATGTTTATGTCAGCTCCTTCAGGTTGTCATCCTCGTCTGGTTACCAAAAAAAGGGAATAGCATTTCCTCTAATATAGCATATTTCCTTGACTGCTGACTATTCTCAGAGCAGCCAGTAGATATTGTAGAGTCAATCACAAATAAGAAAGTATAAAAAAGCAGGAAGATAAGTAAGACATACTGTATGGCAATGGTGGCAGCACCAGCAGCATGCTACTGTTATCTACATGATACAGATAAATGTCAGTGTGTCATGTCTAGAGTGGCTCCCTGGTAGGCTCAGATAGGAAGAAAAATGTTTGTGATGCTTTCATCAGGCATTTTGAAGCACATGCCTGGAGAGGACATTTGGTCTGTGGGACCAGTCTGAAGCCAGTCTGAAGTAAACACCTTGAGCCAAAGCTTGCATGTATCTAACTGCTTTTACTGAATCATTCCTATTGTGCTGCATTACTTAAATAACGTAGACTACCCATTTGAATCTCAGACTTGAAAAATTCATGTGTTATGCTGGATTCTAACACTTCTTTTCTGTCCTTACGGTTAAAGGTCTTGCAAGTGGTGCAGTGAGCATGTGAGTGGCCTCCCTCCAAACCAGGAGAGTAATTCCCAGAGGCATTAGAAGCAGAGAAAACAGCAGAGTAGAAAGCACTTCCTTTGGATCCTGTTTTTCACCTTCACTTCCAGCAGAACAGAAACAAGGAGCCACAGTCAGAAAGGATCATAAAGATTTTGCAGCATCTCGTAGTTTGGAAACTTTCTTAGGAATGGAAGTGCTAAATGGGAGGTAATTAAACACCAGGATTAAAATCAGCTTGCTGAGCTCTGGTGTGTCTAAGCCAATAGCAATATAGCAACAGCAAACACACAATATGATCTTTCTCTGTTACATACACAGCATAGTTAATCAGCCCATGCACAGTCATTCTGTTTTCCTAAATGCCAGACTTACTGTGCTTGCACAAGAGTGTTACATATGAGTAATAAGTCCAGCACTTTTTGGAAGCAGAGCTTTATCGCTCTTATAACACCACTTGCAGACAGGATGTGCTCATAGCCTGCGCTCAAATCCCACTTCTTGTCTAGTTCTGCAGAGCACCCAAGAAAAGAGGCTGGCTGCCTGCACACCACTGCTATTCCCAAACCTGCTTTGTGCTGAGACCTCTCTGTGCAGGAAGGAACAAGCTGCTTTAAGAATAGCTCTGAAGCCAGGAGAAAGCTGCTCTCAGCTAACATCTTTCTTCCATCTGTCAGATGAGAGCATGTGTTCCCATTACATGTTGAGAGAAGGAGCCATACACTGATCATCCCACACAAAACCAATCCTTTTTCTTAATAAATTCTGAGATAAGCTAGGATAATTGTTATAAACAAAAACCAAACCTTTTGAGGAACCCATGGAAAAGTCACTGGCACATAGGTTTGGGATGCTGAAATAGCTGGACAATGCTCCTCAGGTTTTCTATGTAACTTAAGTGTGACTAAAATTTTATGCCATGACGGTTACTACTTTCTTAGTCAATTAAGCATACACTGCACACAATTCTTTTCTTAGTATTAATTTTTTTCTCAAGGTATTTGCAACTTCAGTATCTTTTTACATGTTGTCTCCACTTCTCAACATATGTGAACTTCCTCTTAATAAAGCATATAAAATCCTTCTCCAAACATTTATTGATTTCATTTTCTTCATACAAAAATCTCAAATGCAATATTAAATTCTGCTATGAAATTTACTTTGAGACTGATGTTATGTAAAAAATACTTCAATTTCAAGAATTACTTTTGTAAATGATATTTCTACTAGACTGTCTTAACCTTATGTCATTAAAATAAGCCATGAAGTGCTCTAGTTAATATTAATGTGAAACTTGAAGAACTTAAATTACATTGGTACAACATGAGAATTAGAGCTACAAGCTCTAATCCAACAAAAAAAAAAAAGGGTATTTTGGAAAGAAGAATTCTAACTCAAAGGTTTCTACCCTACCTACCTACTGGTGAACATACCAGTTTTCCCTCTCATGAAATGTTCTTCTCAAATACAGACTATCATGGGAAAACATTTTGAGAAATTCAGGTAAACATACCCTTTGATACCAGTTAAACACTGCATAAGAGACTACAACGATTAATCAATCCATATTTGGCCAAAACGTGGGTATTTTTCCCTATTTAAAACTACTTCAAGCTCTAAAGAATGGCTCCTAATCAGCATACTGGTGTTTGACATCTAGAAATTCATCACTCTTTAGGAAGGCAGCAATTATGAATAAAAAAGACAGTCTTTCTTTTCAGCTACTAAATACCTGTTGCATTTCCAGGCTGCAGAGAAGAATATGTATCAGAATAACAAAAGGAGCTTTTAAAAAAGGTAGTTTAAAACCTTGATGATGGATTTGTTGCTTGATTTTTACCCTCTAAACTTATTCATTGCTGCCTGGGACTTTAAGGAAGTGTTGTTTGATAGGTGTTTTTTAAAGCACTTAACTTCCACCTCAAAATATGAGCTAAAAAGTATCTCAAGACAGGAAAGATTATTAGTAAAACTAAAAATAACATCATCAGCAATGTCATTAAGTAAAAAACACACGGAGTCATCGAGATTTAAATTAAATGAGGAACAGAAAAGAGGTACATGTTCAAAACAAACAAACCAGAAGAATTTTTATCTAATGAGATTCAAATTAGTGAGACTCCAATTACGGTTTGAGGTCTTAATATATTTAGATGGTATGTACTATTTTAAATGCATGATAGAGCTGAACTTATCAGCACATAAGTAGATACACAGCAATGTTTCATGGTTTGTTGCAGGATGTGAAAGTGTTTTATGTCTTTAGCAAGCTGGTGTGAATACGAGGGTGCGGTACATTAGATAAAACTTCCCATGATTCTAATTTTTGGGCTCTATAACTCTTCTGCCTTCAAAAGAGCTCAAGTTTATATAGGAAATTGTGTATTTTTACTATGTAAGTTCTCTTACATTGCTGAGTTATTTACGTGGAGAAACATGATGCACAGCTTCAGCTTGCAACTGCCTTTGTTTTGGCGTAACAGCCTTGCAACAAAGACATGTTAAAAATGTGGTCCTTAGGGACTGCTTTTTTAGCTCAACACGGAAGAGGCTAAAAACTATCTCACTGTTATTCAGCACATGCTTCAAGCCATCCTGTGTTACTTAATTATCTTTGGTTCAGAATTCTTCTGAGTAACTGCATTACTATCTTGTTCTCAACTGGTTTCAAGAGTACCTCTAGATCTTGATTCTGTCTCATGTTAAGCAGATTTTAAAAGGACCGCAGTTGTAGTTTTATAACAGAATCTGGTCTCAGCACTAGTAAACTCTCCAAAAGCAGAAAATACTGTCAATGTTTTCATAAACACCAGCCACTGAGTGCAGATAGCACTAACATGATGATACATTAACAATCAATTTATTAATTTTGAAGAATGTAAACAAGACTACACTGATCTCTCTAAGAGAGAAAGCTGATCTCTCTAAGAAGCATGAAAAATAGAATAGATACATCATCAGCTATGAGCTGGGCTAAAGATTACAAAAATTTTGTTTGAATGATAGCATTGCTGAAAAATTCATAAATTCATAGATAAACCTTTAATATCTTTTGTAGTTCATCAAATGCTACTTTTAATATCCTACTTCTTGTATCATTTATCTCATTTGTCTAACACGGTACATGGAAAAAGATTATCTTTAATGATCTTTGGTGTTTCAGTGCACAGACTCACATTGCAGTATATATGGACTGACTAACACCTCCAGATATAGAAATTGCTTCACAACTTCTGATTCCCCCATACAAAGGAAACCCTTGTGCTCTTTTATAAGTCATCCATCCAGGAAGCCTTGATGCATCAAAAAGCCTTTTCCAACAATGTCAGCTTCATGATCTAAACTGAAAAGTCTTTTAATAACTCTTGTCATTCTCCAGTATTATGAAACTTCAAGCAGACTAATTTCTATTTACTGTGATTATTTCACTCATGCTGCTACCAGAACACTCAGTGCACTTTACACTTGGTTTTATTCCTGCCCTGGTATTTTGCCTGAAGTATCAGCATCACATGTGACAGCCTTCTGAACCTTACTGGTGTCTGCTATTCGTCATTCATTCTCCTTATAAAGTTTTCCAAATTAGGCAGTAATTTTCCATGCCAGGTCCACTATCTCTTGTTTGGAATGGTATTAGAAGCCTCCAGTGATATATTCTGGTATGCAGAATATTCTATCACTGATTTTAAAATCTAGAGTTTAAATTGGCTAGCACTAAAAATGATTGGAAAAATAGCTACAAGTTTTTCTGTCTGCAGCTGAGAAGCAAAATTCATATGCAGAGCAGAAAACTAAATATGAAACCTGCAGGAAGCCTCTGCATCTCACATGAAAGGTAGGCATTAGGAAAACAATGTTTCCTCCAATGCTTTTAAGAATACTTACATAAGGGGCAAAGTATTTCCAGGGCAACTGCTATGTTAAGACAGACAATCTGGGATTCATGGAAAGCCTTATGTACACATATGTAATGGCAGTCTATAAATAGGCTGAAAGGTCAAAAATAATTCAAATACATTCTAAACAGCCATCACTTCAAATTACAGATTTTACTTTCCTTTGCTTTGTCAACTACATCCACACAAAGGGAGTCCAATGCATTGAAATTATTTTATGCCATATTTGCATATGCAAAAAACACATCTACAAAACCAGTAGAGTCATGTCTATCTCCATTCGAAAAATTGTTTGAAATAATGTGAAAGCTGCAGGGGTTAGTTCCCTCACTTGTATAATAACAGAAACTATACCTTTGGGAGAAGCTGGATTGCTTGGAGTATTCTCTGTCTGTGCCCAGAGTTAAGGATTCCTATTTCCAAGAGATCCTGGTCCTCCATCACGTTGCTTCCCTAAAAAATGGGGAAAAAAAGGTGGAATAAAAATGAAAAACTTAACAGATGCCCTCAATAGCCCGAAACAGACCCTCCTGTCACATTCAAAAGAGAATACTTTGTTTAACTTATAGCATCTGACGAGAATAATAAATTACTGATGACTGCATTCATTTTTATGATGACAAAATATGGTGGAAGGAGCTTGAACCCGTGGACAATTACTACACTTCTGGCAGCACTGCTGGTGGAGAATTTGCAGCTCTCACTCAAGCCAAATACCGGATGTGAACATTCTTTCATTTGACTGGAACCAAGGACATGACTACAAAATTGTTCAGAAACTCTCCATTTTTTCAATTCACATCCTACCTCACCTAGCTATATATGATGTTCATTTTTCTCCAGATTGAAAAAAAACCAACACAGAATAAGATGAGGAGAGTTGATGAGCATAAAATTACTTAGTTCATTGATAGTAAAATGATGAAGAAAGGGACTGGTATCAACAAACCCTATGCAGTCCCCATCCCCCTAAATTTAACTGTACCAGTTCAATCCTAACTTTACTTGTCACTGCTTTTATCTTCCTGCTTGTGGGCAGGTCAAATAGTTCCAAACATTCAAATAGCTGAAAAAGACCATCTGTTCAAATAATACACAAAATAATTGCCCAGAAAAGTTCATGAAGTAAACCTCCACAATTCAAGCACCTCTTCTTAGGAGTTGCTAGCAGTAGGAGCTACACAAACAGGATAACACAATTCCTAAATTCGAGGAGTCTGACACCACCTAGTAGGTTCAGCATTTTAAGGTCAATTATCTAAAAGAACTGGCAGTGACTATTGGAGGAATCATTAGAGGCACCATAGTGGCTCAAAAGGGGAATTGCAGACAGGGATCAAGTCAGGATTGCTAGAAATATTTTGTTCCTTTTTGACCTTTTCATTTCAGAAAAAACCTCAATTTTTTGTAAAATATATTTTATTTTCTAAAAGTTTCTAACTCTTATAGTTGAAAACAAAACCTGAGAAAACAGATGACCTGTCCTGATCTCATAGCCCTGTTGAAGTCTCATGACACTAGTTGGCTACAAGCAAGAATTCTTATTTGTACTCATTTAATTTGATCATGAGATAGAAATTTATGTGAGAAAATCCATGAAAACTTTATCTTTCCATTTGGCTTGCTACTTCTGACTTAGCACAACTCTTAAGAAGCAGCAAAATGACAAGCAAATAGGCATGTAACAGAACATGCTTAAATGCTTTGCTGAGTCAGGGCTTAATAAAGGATATGACTTCTTTCTGAATATAAAATCTCCTGTCCCAAAACAGCATGGATTTCTTTCAAAACTCACATTGGAATAGACAACACGTCACCCTGTTCACTCTTTTCAGATGGACTGGTTAGTTTACAGGTGCACCCTTGAGGACTCTCAAGTGCTACTCCACACAGTACCCTGCAAAATCTAGGCAATGTCTTTTTAAGGGAATCATGGAAACTCTGCAAAGCTATAATATTTTAAACTATATTTTCCAGTCAGTGCTATGATTTAAGACTACAAGTCTGCAAGTCATACCCTGAAACAATCTGTGTGCAGCATTCAGAACAGGGCAGGCAGCAACTGCCCTACGAGGAGAAGCTGTGCAATGACGCCGGTTTCAGTAGATCACCCGGTGTCAGAGTGCATGCAGCACGGGCTGTGCAAACAGCGATAGTGATTAGGTGGGGGTAATGCCCCCTTCATCTCCCTGGTAAACACATAAAAAATACAATTTCCTCTTTCTGCCTTTCTCTTTCAAGCAATCAAAAGGAGGCCGTAAACTTACAGGAAAAACTCTTGAAAAAAGCCATCCATTTTGGGCTGGATTCTCCAGCTGCTGGAAATAGCTAGCATAAACAGATTTAAGGAAACTGAGCCAACTGAGGATCCAGTCCAAAACAAAGGCTATACATTTCCATTCATTTTAATAAACACATTTATTTCGTTTGCAGCTACTGCTTTCACTTCATTTCACTGTTTTTTAGATTTCACCTTCATTACTGCATGATGTTTACACACAATCACGGTGTACTCATCACTGTTTACTGGTGCCAGTAACCTTGTCATACAGCTTCAAATATTGCAATGTTTAAAACTCAATTAAACTAACAGGCACAGGAAAAATATTTGCACATAGTTGCTGCATAGCAGAGAAAGCATTATTTTATTAATTCTTTGCTATCTTTTTTCCCTTCTATAGTACCTAATGTATTTTTTAAAAGTGTGTCAAGGTTACAAAAGCAAATATTTAAAACTCAGGAAAGCCTGAAATTCATGTTGCCTCCTCCTTCTCAGTTTAATAAGGCAACAACCTCGTCTTTCAATGTGCCCAGGTTTCAGAGCTTTTGCTGTGTCAACTTTTAAGTGTCAACAGTAGCAGACACTCATCCTTCCTGTAAAACTGATTTTATTGTCTTCTGCAATGGAGCTAAAAACAACTTTTCATCTTTCCACAAGAGCAAACCAGGAAAATTTAGATACTCAGTATAATCCACTATTGCTTAGCATAGAGGAATAAACTCATAGTAGTAAGAAAGCTGATGTTTGGTTTGCAGAAATACCTGTGAAGAGAAAGAAACAGGCTGTCCCCCACAGTCCTATCTCCCTAGTATCTGCTCACATTGCCCCCTTAACACTATTCCCCGATTTTTTTTTTTACCTGATTATTCCTCTCGTGCTCCTCCAGTCTCTTTCCATAGCCTCCTACATGGAGAATGAAGAAAATCTAACTTCCTTCTGAAGCAGAGAAGATACAAGGGGAGAAATTCCCTCCTTGCTCTTAGCTTCCATCTATTATACACTGGGCCAAATGTAACCTCAATTAACTTTACAGAGATGACATGGTAAATGTAATTAAAATGAACATGAATGAAAGACTGTCTTGTCACATTATTTCATCCTTAAAAATAGCTGAGATACACTAGCTGAAATATTCACTAAAAAGAAATTATCCTAGTAGACACCTAGAGAATTTGAGTCCAAAGATTTACCTTTTATATGCTTACATACAAAATAGGTTCTTATAACAGCAAATATGGGACAACAATCTTTACTGAGCTTATTATGCTTTCTGTAAAGAAAACATAAGAGACTTTGTGATATTGTAGTTTCTTAAGTCTATAGGAAAACTTAGTTGGAAGGAAAACTTCTTGGAATTAAAGCCATAAGAATACATCAGAATTGCTTATGCAAGCACAGCTTCAGATCTCATTCACTTCAGCTTACAGCATTGAAATTCCTGTCTTATTAATGCATAATATTCTTATGAACTGGAAAAATCCTGATTCTGAAGTTCCAGTTAGGAAAGAGTGAATCTGAAACCCTCCACCCCCCAGATATGTGGTTCTGCACAGCTCCCAGGATCATCAACTTTTTCCCTGTAAGCGCACACAGGAAGCCAATCTCCTGAGCAAGAAGGCAGTAGTTTCACAGAACAGTTGGGCTCAAGAATGAAGGAAAAAAGACTCTGCATGTGGGAGACTGGAGGCATATGAAAAACAACATAATTTTAAAAATGCAGAAATTTTGCCAAATTCTGAGATAGTTCCCATAAATAAGTTCAGAACAAAATGCATAATGATACATTATGAGATAAAGATGTCACTGGCATTTACTTGGGTTGTTCAAATCAAAATCACCTCTGGCATTCTCCACCCAAATACAGTCTTTCCCAAAACTTCTGGATTAGACCTAAGCACCCATATGCATTCTACTTCCTGCAGGAACAAAAGAACTCTGAAGATTTGTCTCTGAAGGTAATAAAATATGGTGATTGAAGAACACATTAATTAGAATGGCAGGCATGACTGTATGTTTCCCATTCTTCCTTTTGTACCTATGTTTTTAATCTTCCTTCACATATTTTCTGTGCTGGAGAACTATCATGAAAAATTCTAATGTCTGGTTCTCTCACCTAAGTAAAATGGTACAGAAGCTTTAAAATAGCTGGTGGATGTATCACTAGACTTATCTGAAAATTCAACCACTGAAATTGGAAGAGATGAGCTGTGGGGAACAAAAAAACTGACTGAAAAAAAGAGAACAAATTGATTTCGCATTTAAAGCTTTCTTTCTCCCCTGCAAAGGAAAAAAGACTGTTACATAAAAAATGGAAGATTTGGGGGACTTTTGGCTTCAGGCTAAAAATGCCAACTTAACCAGTTCTTTCACTGTTCATCTGTGTCAGCAGAGGAAGAAAAGTAGCAAATCTGGTACCTAAAGCTGTCTAAGAGCTGCTTCTCAACAGACTGAGTTGAAGTCATTTGCTGTGCAGCCACTATTGAGACCAAGGTCAGCTGGAGACACCAAGCGGAGGTAGCAACAACTTCTGGTAACATTTTATGCTTCTGATGTACTGGAAACTGGTTTGACAAAGAACAGGATTGGTGTGGGTAAGGGAAGGATGACTTTTGAGGTACATGCAGGGTTGATGGGGCAGCAGTGGTGCTTGCATCACTCCCAATGTGAAGGGAGCACTTTACACTCTCATTTGCCCCCTTCCCAGCTATCCATGTAGTAATCTGCTGCATCATCAATGTAATGAGATCAGAAGGGACTCTGAGGAGCTGGTCCAGGTGGCATCTAGCACACGGAAGTGGGTATGTGTATGCCAGACAAGGTCTGGTGGGTGTTTGAAGTGCCTTGCCAATGTCTCTACCAAAGTGTACTGCACTGAGTCGCACCCTGACGGACCGAGACCTGGCACTGCGGGAGCACAGCTGGGGAATTTCAGTGGAGTTGTGCAACAGGCCTCATACTCCGGCTTATAGGGCTGCTGGAAATATGACCTGGCACAGAAAAGAAAATCTACTGGCTTGTACGCTTAGCTGGAGTATCCAAGAGTACCATCATTCCTGTCACTCAGTAAGAGACGTGGGAGCAGGGCAAGAGCAGATGGGAATGTTCTTCCATTACACATGGCTGTAGACTGAAGTCAGAGGTGGAAAACTGAGATCAACAGCACCAAAGAGCTCTATTCTTTCTTACTTTCTGCCATCCCAAATGCATAACTGGTGAGGAAGGGGGCAGGTATCTGGTACCAATGGGAATAAGGACTGTTACAAAGCACATCCTCAACAGCTCACTCAAACCAGCCTCCTCAGTCTGAATTGCTTTGTTTCTCACCCACCTAACCCTAATATCCTTCCAGACTGCATCCCCTTGAAATAGTGGATATCTAAACTGTCCTCTGGCTGGGAACAAATTAAAGACATCTCACAACGTAATTAAGAACACACTGAATAATCAAGACTTTTCTTTTTCATAATCTAAAGCATATGCCAAAAGGTTTTTTTTGACACAACACAGTTTTTCCAAAAGGTAAAAGAATTTATTTCTTAGAAACTTGCAATAAAGGACTAGAGAAATGTAGCTTTCAGTAGTGAGCATTGCTTCTTATTAGTGCAAAAATTTCAGGCAATGTGTCACATGTTTAATTTCCAAACAAGAACTGGCAAATGACCAGAACTTAGCAAGCTTCACTGTAAGTGAAAAGGTTGCCTCTCATAAGTATTTCCACTGTTAACATGAAAACAAGATCTGTAAGAATGATTAGTGAATTAAATGCCCAGCTTGTACTTTCAGGTCAGAAAGATTTATCAGATTCCTGAAGATACTGCAGACATTATTTCATCTAAAAACCCAACCGGATTTTGTTAGAAAAATCCCCTGCAGAAGCATGGAATTTTGTCTTGGGAGAAAGAGATTGATTATAAAATATGTTAGGAAGAAAGGACCAAGCAGGTTGCAAAATAATCATTTGATAACATTCTTCCAAAATTAATTTGCTGTAAAACTACTGATACTCATTCTCAATCCTCACCTTGCTCTATTGTCAGGCTTTACATTTATGACTTTCTTAGCGATTAAAAAACCCACAAAATCAGAGAAAACTGAGAGAGAGTTTTCCATGTTACTGTCATTTAGTCAGGAAGTAATAACAAACTACTATTGAAATCTTAACAAAAAAAAAAGGCCATTTCACTCATAGAAAAGGGTGGGATGATAGCACTTCTGTGTACAAATTTGCAACCTGCATAAAAAGTGGTGGTGTAAGCAGGGCCAGTTTAAAAAGGGGTCCCAGCAGACCTGAGGCCCAAATGACTTATGTTTTAAAGATCTCTTTCTGGTTCACATTCAGCTCTTCCAGAAATGAACCTGAAGCAACGAGCGCCATCAAAAGCTTTTCAAATATTGACATTCAAATGGGCATATAGTCACAGACCTTTCACACAACAGGAATAGTTAATTAAAGTTTAGTGGTAATTAAACAATATGGATAGCTGGGACAAGGATCCTTGTAGGAAGAATTTCTGCTATTTTTATCCCTCCTCCATGTAGCACTGATTCATTACAACCAACACAATTGTCACATGCAAATTAGCCGCACAGATAAGGTGGCAATTGAAAAAATTACCTCTGATGTCACACTTGGCCCACTTGATTGCTAATGCTGTGGACCCAACTCTGTCTGCCCATTTAGTCACAACAATTCAATAATATAATTATTAATACTTACCTAAATTACATCTTAATGTCTTGAATGCATATTGTGAAGATAATTTAACTTCATTTGAGTAACGAAAATTCCAGAGAGTCCATATTGTACCATTATTCAGATTATTTGCTATAAATGCTGCTTTGCTTAGATGCTAAATTTCTCAAAGGACCCACTTTAAAAATCAATATTACTGTGAGCTAATTAACAGACTTATAAATTCTCAGAAAAATATTCCTTTCCCCAATAAGTGTGTAAAGCTGTGGAGTGCAGGAAGGGGCAAAGATGATATTTTCAGATATAACAAATATGTTGTATATCTATTCTGCATATAATATGGAGTTTTAACCAGCTAACACTGCTGGTATTGTAATAAATAAGGAGGCGATAATAAAATAGCAAAGTAACTTTTGTAATAAAATTACATATTGTACATAAAATTAAAATATAATTGCTGCCAGCCAACATGCCTTCACTAAGAGCAAATTGTACCTGACAAATTTGGTGGTCTTCTGCAGTGCGGTTACAGCACTGGTGGATAAGGGAGGGACCACTGATGTCCTCTACCTGGATTGTGCAAAGCATTTGACACTGTCCCACACAACGTCTTTGTCTCTAAACTGAGGAGACATGGACTTGACAGATGTGCCTCTTGCTGGGTAAAGAATTGGCTGGATAGTTGCATTCAAAGAGTTGTGGTCAATGGCTCGATGTCTGAGTGGAGAGCAGGGACGAGTGGTGTCCTCAGGGATTGGTGCTGGCACTGGCAGGGTTTAAGATCTTTGTCAGCACCACGGACAGCAGGATTGAGTGCACCCTCAGCAAGTTTGTCAACAACGCAGCCGACACGGAGGGAAGGGATGCCATCCAGAGGGACCTTGAAAGGCTTGAGAGGTGGGTTCATGTGAACCTCATGAAATTCAACAAGGCCAAGGGCAAGGCCTTGAACGTAGGGCAGGGAAATCCCAAGCACAAATACAGGCTGGGCAGAGAATGGATTGAGAGCAGCCCTGAGGAGAAGGGTTTGGTTGACATGACCTGGCAATGTGCACTCACAGCCCAGAAAGCCAACCATATCCTGGGCTGCATCAAAAGAATTGTGGCCAGCAGGTCAAGGGAGGTGATTCTGCCATTCTACTCCACCTGGAGTCATGAGAGCCCACCTGGGGGGTTGCATCCAGCTCTGGAGCCCTCANGGCAAGGCCTTGAACGTAGGGCAGGGAAATCCCAAGCACAAATACAGGCTGGGCAGAGAATGGATTGAGAGCAGCCCTGAGGAGAAGGGTTTGGTTGACATGACCTGGCAATGTGCACTCACAGCCCAGAAAGCCAACCATATCCTGGGCTGCATCAAAAGAATTGTGGCCAGCAGGTCAAGGGAGGTGATTCTGCCATTCTACTCCACCTGGAGTCATGAGAGCCCACCTGGGGGGTTGCATCCAGCTCTGGAGCCCTCAGCATAAGAAGGACATGGACCTCTAGTCCAGAGAAGGGTCATGAATATGATCACAGTGCTGCAATACCTCTTTTATTAAAGCAGGCTGAGAGAGTTAGGGTTGTGCAGCCTAGAGAAGAACTATGTGATCTTTAAGGTCCCTTCCAACCCAACCTATTTTATAGTTCTATGATTCTATGAAATGTAAAAACTAAGTTCACCTCTCAGACTGTCCTACACAAGTATTTCCTTCCCCATATTTTTATCAACCGTATTAAAAAACAATCATGTTTTTTAAAATGTGAGCTACCCAAATCACTCCAGAGAGCACAAAATGCAAAGTCAGAGATTCTAAAATTCTGGGCAGGACCCACATCTTAAAAACAGGTTATTCCCAGAAGGGGCCTGTCAAATAGCAGCAAGGAAAATATGCCCAAGAAAATACGTAAGCTTTCACACACTTACGCCCCAAAGTTATGACTGATATCTTCAAGCACTTGTTCACCTCCTGCCTGCAACTGAACCCTGCTCACACTGGTGGCTTTACCTTTGGGCTGCCTGGTGTTCAAGCTCTCTCTTCTGAGCAGACAGAGCAGCTAGGAAACCACGTCAGTCCTTTGTGGGATTCTAGAAAGTAGGCCCTCTTCTGAAATGCCATCAGAGCTTGATCTGGTAGGAAGTCTCAGAGTATGCCCAAGGCAGAAACAAGAGCACGACATGAACTGGCTGCTGCTCTTTCTTAAAATATGTCAAAAGGAGGAAGAATGGCTTTATCTTTCTTTCTCATAGCACAGCCCACCTGTTAGAGAACTCATGCAGAAGGTGGGAGATCAGATTTACCTGTCTTATACTAAAATTTCCTAAAAACAGACGAAACTATGCAACAACTGTCAGGAAAGAGCACTCTGCAGTTGAGGAAGAATTGTTCATTGGTCCTGTTGAAAATAAATTGCTGTGAGGTTTAGTCAGTAAGCCTTTGAACCAGTGACAGCTGGTTGTAGCAGATAAATCTTCTTGAGCTGCTTCTAGAAATGTTTCTAGTTTATATGTAGTGACTGCCAAAAAAAAAAGCAGAAAAAACCCCTAAAAATTCATTACTTTCTTTCAGCCAAGTATCCTAACTTCCAAGCTAAAGGCTCATGCTTGTGTTTCAATTGGAAAGAGAACAATGAACCAGATTTCCTTTTCCAAAGCGTTGACTTGCATGTCAAGATCCAGGGAGCAGGACAGGAAATCCAACCTCCAAACAGTGTCTAATGCAGGGATGCAAACAGAGGCAAAACTTTCAGATATAACTCCTGCTTTCGAGCATCTCACTGGCTTCCTCTGCTTAGCATTGCAAACCCTTTTTCTACTTGCCTATCTCTTCCTGTTAAGTTATGCAGGGTCTTCTTTGCCTAATTCAGTTGTAGACATCCTGCTCCCAGAAACTGGAATTCTATAGACAAACATTGCAATGCTCACAAATTGCTGCAACTCACTGCACTTTTATTATGATTTTGGAGGCCTCATTTGGCTGTTTTTTTAGTCCACCCTGTGTGCTGCAAAATGAAGGCACTGCCTAACTTTCAGGTGCCCAAACCACTTTTAGGATCTAGTTGCTAGTAACTGGAGGTTGTTAGGTTGACTGAAACTGCTGGTTTGCTTAATATTACTAGATATAATAAAATACAAAGCAGCTCCCCAAAATGAGAAATACTGGAAAATGAATGGTGTTTTCTATGCACCACTGATTTGTTATATTTAAATGTATTTCACTGTCCACCATGCTGCTATTGATATGCAGCCGTGCAGCAAGGGTAAAAGGTAAGAGACATCGTAAGCTAATAAGAAACTGGAATATACCAGCTTTCTCTAGTGAAAAAGTAGTGTATTTAGTTTGCCTGCCAAATATAGTTATATTGAGAATCATTTTAACATATCCTAACAGATTTTGTTTGCTAAGGCAAGCACAAAGGATAGCAGAATTGAATAAGGTTTTGTCATCTCCCACTGCACACAGATATCGTTTACATGTGATTTTTCTTACACAAACCTCTTTGATTTATTTCCACAGTATGTACAGAGATATTACTAGCCAAATCCCTGAGGCCCAAGAGGTAAGCAGAGATGGTCTCCATTTTCTTCAAACCCTTTCTAAAAATAAGAGAACATTTGATTAAGGGTTGACATTTTTCTTTTCTTCCTTTGCTTGTTCTTGTAATTCATTTCACATGGGAAGTGGGCTGTGTTTTTCTTATCCCTTCCAACTCAGCAGCCAGGAGGCTGGCTTTGCGGGCCCACTCCCGTCACCACGGCAACCAGCGGATCGCTGTGATGCGATCCCATGCGCTTTGTGTCACTACACAGTGCTATTGTTCTCCAGTAACCATTTGGGAGAGGCATGTCAATATTCCCATAAAGGAGGATTGATTATCGTCCCACTGGCCATCCTGTGCATCATGCATGGACATCATGCTGCATCACCTTAGGATGTGCTTCACTTCCCATGCAGTGACTTCAGGAATGACCGGTTTGCACCATGAAGCCTATGCTCAGCACTAAGCAGACCCTGCTCCTCAGAAACGTTGCAGGGAATCTGAATTGAGGCTGCAGTTCAGAAGCATCAGTATGACCATACTAGATGAGACCAAAGGTCTCCCTAACTCACTGGTTCAGTGTTTCTGCTAGAGGCCAAAGCTGCCCATAAAAGGAAAATATATCAATAATTTACACTACGTATTTTTTTTTCACTCTCCACTTTAGGCTAATTTAAAGTTAAGCACATGGGCATTTAGCTACACCAGAGACTGAGTGATACATATATTTATCTTATATATTTAAATATATATTTAAATATATATATATGTATGTATATATACAGCAGGCGGAAGACCTGATTTTCCTAAATACAAATCTACCATAAATTTGAATGGGTACATGAGATTCAGCAGGTCTTTAGCATTTGGAGGAAACTGATTTACCACGCCTTTTCTAGACTGCAGCAAAATATGCCTGCACAGCTCTGTTTTCTGGTTG